>VWZT01000387.1:4147-167194 GCA_013397055.1 Pachycephala philippinensis
GGCGGCGGGCGGCTCCTCGCGGCCTGGCCTGTCGGAGGGCGAGGGGCGGCCCTGGCCGGCGTGGCTCCTTCCCGTAGCGCGGCGGCGTCTCCGCCCGCCGCCTGCGCCCGTCGCCGCGGCTGCGGCCGCCCGCGCATAAGGCAGCATCAAGGGAAGCCCGGCCTGGGGAAAGCCGCCGCCGGGACCCGCGGTGATTTCCTCAGGGGCCGGGAGGCAGCAGCTGCATAACGCCGAGAGCCAACCCGGCAGCCACCGTCCGGCTGTCTCGTCTGTTTTAGGAACCGGCTTTTCCGGCAGCTCTGCCTGGCTTGGAAAGCCAAGTTGTGACACTCGTTTATGAAACCTTTCTCGCTTGCCCAGATCCCCGCTCCGGTGCTGGTCGCCTTGCAGTTGGCCTGCGGCTCGGGTGGGAGCTGCCGGGAGGCGCTGGCGCAGGGCAGGTGCCGGCGCGGTCCCGCTCCGTGCGGCCGTCACGGCGGGGGGATGCACCCGAAAGGATTGAGTCACGCCGGCGATGGGCAGGCAGCGCTCCAGATCCCGCACCGCAACAGAGCGGTGTCGGTGTCGCGCAGGAGGCGCTCACGGATACAGGGGAAAGCAGCTGCTCTCCCCGTTTTGTCTGCTGTTGCTTCCAAAGCATGCTATGTAACACCTCTGTGAAAGAGTGTTTTATTGGAAACGCTGGCTTGCTCTCCTTATCTGCCATGCAAAGAAGCGTTGCTATAAGAATGAAAGTTAGCACAGGGGAATTAAAGTAAGCATACCGCCAACTTTTTCAGTGTAAAGCATACCTCAGATTGTTTTTCTGTCATAGACCCTGAGCAGGTGAAGATCTTGGTCTCTTTGGAGCTTCGTGTTTACAAGGAAGAACTTCCTTCCTGAAATTTAATGTGAAGCCCTGCTAACAAGCATGGAAACTTAGTACGGACCTAATTAAATATTGGCAGCAGTTAACTGGGTGTTTATTGGTTCTGAGAAATACCAGACCATCAAGGAAGCCTTCTATGAGAGAGGAAAAAGCTTCATACAGTGCCAAAGGATATTTGTCTCTAAGTATGAATTCAGCTAAACATGTCTTATAAAAATCTAAAATCAGTGCAAAAGTTTCTGTGTGAGAAACAGACATCTTTTCTAAAACGATTGAACAGATAGTTGTTCTCCAGTTGCTCCTGAAAATTATAGAATTACAGGAGAGCTGATTGTCAAGAAAGGTGAAACAGACTTCCTCCTGCCCAAAAATGAAATAGAGAAATGCCAGTATTTTTGAAGGTGTTAACCTTTTAATTGCAGAAAATAACTAAGCTTTTAAAAATTCACCTCGTACTAAAAGGGACTTTAGGTATTTTGTAAAAATAGTGATTGCATGCACAACCTCGTACATACATACCATTTTGACTTGCAGTCTGGTTGGCAAACTGTGAAAAATACTTCTGCTGTACTTTGGTATTAAAAATGAACCTTAGGTTTATGTCAGATATTTTCATAAAGAACATAGTTATTAATGTCTTTCATGTGTCTCGTGCAATAATTTGAAGGATAAGGAACCTCCTCTTGACCCTTTTATTGTCCCTCATTTGTATAGCTGACAAAAAAAGCCCCTGCCCTTCTCTCACTGAAATATAGTTTCTTGCATACTTATTTGGTTTGTTATATGATTATAGGTGATGCCACCCTTTCTAGTCAGAGAGCTAGTCATTAATGGTGATATAACTTGAGTTATAAAAATATGTTTTTTGAAAATGGAGTTCTTTATTACATTCCTTTTTGTTGTAACTCATCTGGCTGACAAGCTGCAAAGGAGGAAGACAACAGCTACAAAGATATGGCTCATAGTTTTAGTTATCTATTTGAAAATCTAATGCCTGAAGTTTCAAAACATCAGATGTTTCTTTTTTATACTACTTCTCTACCTTGATCACCTTTTTATTTCTTCGACAGTTGTAATCTCTGTTTTTAAAAGCATCTTCACAATGACTTTGAATGACATATTTTCAAAGTAGAAAGTATTATATACTGAACATTACTCATTTAGTTTTTGAGGTTAGTATCTCCATGCTGTCTTCAACTAGATCCTCGTTTTACCTCCTTTCCCTACAAGCTGTTTCTAAATTTTATGTGTGTTTTCAACATGACATCTGAGGGATCCACCTGTTTTGTATGTTTGCACCATAAAACCCCCTTTTGTACATTGTTGCCACTTCCTGGTTTCATTCATTGTTCATCATGGTGATGTAGAAAAAGGTAATCTTTCCCAAAAGGCATCTGTGTGGAATGTCCGAGACACCACTTTCCTGCTCAAATAGTTTGATTTTTGTCAGCGGATTCCTTGGAGAGCAGTCTTTTATTTATTGTGTTCAGTTCTGAATGCCCTTTGTGGGCATTGTGTCATCTCTCCGTTGTTAATCTACTAACGGGGCAGTGGTAGTTGCCTCTGGCCTGTTAAAGCAGAGCTCACTTCTTGTATTTGCAAGGAGGAGGCATTTATTTTCAGCTGATAGAAAACTGATTGCTTTGACCTCCTTCTGAACCTTCTTCCTATTGCTCGTGATTTTTTAGTGAACGACTCATCTATTGGACCAGTGTGACTGCTATTTACATATTTACATTAGTGTTTGTCTTTGTTATTTGTCTTTAACTGGATGTCTACAACTGTTGGGAACTGTACTGTGTTTGGGTGCTCTCTGTTGCTCTCTGTGCTCCTTTATTGCTTTATATTTCTGACTAATGCTTGAGTTTTTGGTCTTGCGATCTTGATGTCTGGGGGAGAACAGGGCTTTGCATGCATTTCTCTAGCTCAGGTAGTACAGTCGACTTTTCTCTTACTCCAAGCTCAGGCACAGAGATATTTACTTGTCTGAAATCATTACATCTCATGCCCGACTTACAGCTTTCTCTTTACGTTCATAATTGCAGGGCTTGCCAGACAGCATATTTACTTGGATAGATGCTGAACTGCAGCTGTGCTTCCGCCCTCTCCTCAGGAGTCAAAGGGAGCATGTGTGCCTCTTCCTGGGCACAAAGTCTGCTTGTGTGAAACTGATGGCATGATGGGAAAGAAAAGTTTTATGCCCTCTGAAGTCAGGAGTCATTTCATTTTGCAGAGTCATAAAGTGGCATCACACTGCTCTAGAAGTAAATGGTGTTACTGTTCTGTACGGCAAAATACCCTGTTCCTAGCACTGAGAGTTCTTTGGTAACAAGGGCTTTGGCCTTCTTACCTTCTCATTTTTGTCTTGTTTGTTGCCTCAGGACCTTCTTATAGTTGTAGTATTATGTAGTATTTAAATCTGTGCTGGAAAAACTGTTAAATCTGTATTCATTCACATTTTCTCAAGGCTTTATCTATGTTTTCAAAGGTTTTAATTTATTCTGAATTTAAAACTGCTGAAAAGAGTATTCTAACTGAAAGGGCTGTAGCTATAGACAGATAAATGACTATGCAAAAATGACACTGTAGTGGTCCATATTTATACTCCCTCATTTTAAAGCATTAACTCAACTCATTCATTATATAATTTTCTACTCCTTTTCAGAAAACAAGCTGCAATCATTGTCATCCTTTTTGTTGTTAATGATGTTTCTTTATATTAGCTTGCAGTTTTAGGAAAACACAGAGAACAGCATTATGAAGTTTAGCATATTACTTCTACAACTCTAGGGATAGCAGTAGAAACGTGCTTCTCTGCAAGGTAAACAAATATAACTGACAATTAGGAGAGAAGTATGCTGGATCAAAGACTAACTTTGCATCAGTCTTTCAACTCCAGGTATGCCTTCAAGCAAATGTTAATTTTGTAATTGTACACACACAGAAGCCTGTGTGGAAATTTTCTTTTCCTCTGGGATTAGTAAGTCATTCATTTGCTCCCCTGTATAGGCCATCTGAAAACAAAGAATGTCATTCTGAGTCTTTTCGTAGATCACAAAGTCCAAATTGTTCAATGTCTTGTGTTTTTTTTTTTTTTAATGGAATGTGATACCACAGTGGTACGTGAGTGTAGCTTAACTGTGTGTGTGAACCGATTTGATGATGCAATGATCAATTAAAAAAAGACATTCCCAAAGCCCCATTCTTTATTTGGATGGTGAAGGATGTTTAAATTACATTACAACCTTGAAAGATAAGTTAATTTCATTTTTGATCTTGGCTTCCATAATATTATTCTAATTTTGTATTTAATTTTTCTTGCTGCTCTGTATATTTTGCAAATGGATACTATGGACTATAACTTGAAAGTTACTTAATGACCTCTTTCCTTCCCACTCTTCTTTCCCAAGTGTGGCACTCACCAGAAAATGTCATCGTTCATACTAAGCTTTCTAAATCTAGCTTGGAATTATGCTTTCTCTTTTAAAGAGCACACATTGATTTTTGAAATTTTAAAAGGATTTTACCAGGTACTCTGTAATAATTTCTGTCATACAATGCATGCAATAAGACATGCCATCCAGCGCTTATTAGTGTGATTATAGCATGTCTGAAGTGTTTCACAAAGCAAGTACTTTAATCAACCATGGAGTAATAACAGTGTACAGTGGAGTAATAACAGAAGAGCTTGCATCCTGGAGGTTGTAATAATCTCAAATTTGTAGTGCTTGAAGTAGCAGAACTTAATAGGCAAATCTCATTGCAAAATGGAGTCAACTCTGGGGTGAAATGGGATGGGCAAATAACAGTGTACAGTAGTGTTGTATAAAAAGTTATGATAGGAGGTGAAGAAAATATTGTGTTAATTGTTGCAGAAGATTCTTGGGTTTGGGACAAAATAATTCCTTAGGTGTGCCGAAAGTGCATGTTTAGATATTGCAGAGGTGGAGGTGGATGTTGCCTGTCTAAAGAGACAGTTGGACCATCTCTTAGTGCCACTGAAACATTAGATGCAGTATTCTAACTTGTCTTCCTGGGAAACCTGGCTACAACTTACCATTTGTTTTAGATATTATTATTCTGACTGTCAATGGAACACAATCCACATGTTCATTAATGGAGTTACTTAATTTGTATATCAAAGTTTTCTTGCGGGATGTGTGTTTCTGTGGGCAGCACTTCGTAGGCTACAGAGCAATTGGGTCAGGAAGGGAACTCAGGAGCTCCCTAGTCTGAGCAGTGAACAGGATCAGCCTGAATGTCAAGAGCAAGTTGCTCAAGCCTGTCTCACACTGGAAAAGCTGTTCTTTACATCCAGTAGGAATCTCTCATTTCAGTTTTTGCTGTGTGCTGCTTAGAGCAGCTTGGCTTCCTCTTTTTGATGGCCACTTCATGGGTGGTGGTGTGGCTGCTGTTTGGCCCTCCCAAAGTTGTCTGTACTTCCAGGCTGAGCCAGCCCTGTTCCCTCGGCTTCTCCCAGAGGTCAGATGCCTCATCCCCAGATGTGTTGGTGGCCTTTTGCTAAACTCACGCTGGTTTATCAGTGTTCTTCCTGGACTGGGAGAGCAGTATTTTGATGTGGTCCAATGGGTGCTGGCCAATGGGGAACGGTCGCTTCCCTTAATCAGTTGGCTGGGCTCCTTGTTAACACAGTCCAGGCTTCTGGCAGCCCTCTCTGTACATAGGGCATGCTGCGGGCTCCTGTTCAGCTTGCTGGCTGACATGAGGCCTTGGTCCTTTTCAGCAGAAAGACCTCTGTTACTGCCAGTTTTCCTTCCCTGGCAAAGGAATCTGCATTTGTCCCTGTTGTATTGCATGGGGTTCCCCTTGGCCTATTTCTCTAGGCATTTCTAGGTCCCTCTGAGTGACAGCCTTGCCCTTGAGTGTATCAGCTGGTCCTCCCAGTTTGATGTCATGCGGAAGCTTAAAGAGTGTGCACCTGTGGTCCATGCTGTGATGTACCTTGTTTACTGTCTGTATCAGTGACCCTGGGAAAAAGTACCTATGCCTTCACTTTGACATGTTTTGCATGTGTATCGTATCTTTTTACCCCTTTTTTTACCTCTCCTATTACTAACTTGCAGAGATTGCATCACCTTGCCTATTGCTTTTGTATGCTGTATTAGAAAGAAATTATGCTCATATTTTCTTTAGGAGTATGATACAGCTAACATGAAAAAGACGTGGTGTAGGAAAACCAGGGTATGTTGATCACTTAACTGATGACCTCAGAGAAGCCTGGAGTGAGGAGAGATGGTTGTCTTCTCTTATTGTCACCAGCCCCCATAGTTTGGTGCATCGCTCCTTCTCATTTCCCTTTGGCCAGTCTTCAGAGCCTTTTCAAAACTGAAATGTATTTCACTGGGAAATCAGTCCTTAATCAGTAAACTTGACCTGTTAATGACATATTTTTTAGATTTGATTAATAATAAAAGGCTGTTATCGTTTTTGTTGATTGCTACCTTTGCTGTTATCTTTTTTATCTATGAAAGTTGAAAATAGAACATTGTTTTTAAAACAAAGCAGGAAAATGTATTTAATTTTAAAAGAATGGGAAATAATGTGTGCTGCAGATATCTTATAAGAGGTTATCTAACTGGTTTGTCTTCAAAAAAAGGATATATTTGAGCAAGAAAATTCTTCTCCAAATAAGATTTTGGAGGCACCAAGATCAAGAAACTAAAACTCTGTCCCTCTCTCTGTAGATTTCAATCTAGATATTTAAATTCTTTATCCTCTTATATTAAATTATAAAATCCTTTATAACATTATAAGTATTTCCAGATAGGCTAAAATACAGCAGTAGCATTACTTTATCCCATTTGAGATTAGATAATGAACTTTTTGTTCTTTGTTGAAACTAGGATTGCATATACATATTGAGATAATTTTTAAATGATGTTTG
Organism: Pachycephala philippinensis; assembly: GCA_013397055.1. Classification (NCBI taxonomy): domain Eukaryota; kingdom Metazoa; phylum Chordata; class Aves; order Passeriformes; genus Pachycephala; species Pachycephala philippinensis. The sequence goes on from VWZT01000387.1 coordinate 10,921, forward strand.
CTTTGAGAATGCTTACTTTTCTGCCATCAGTCAAGCAGACATTCTGGAGATGAGTAATAGAAATTAAATCAAATTTAAATCAAAATTGTAGTTAAATAAGGATTATAAGATACAATCCATCTACCCAGATTTTGAATCATGTAGTATTTAAAGTTTATTTTCTTATTTTATCTAAGTGTGTAGTTTCAAATCAATACTGTTGTTTTGATTTTCAGCATATTCATATCTTTATAGGTTGTCTTACTGATTAGCATGTTTTAACTTTGCCGGAGGCTTGATTATTATTTTTATTTTTTTTCCAAATCAAGGCAGTTTACGTGCTTGTTGAATCAGCAGGGTCCTCAGACTTTAGTTTTCTGTCTTTCATATATTTGAAGGCTTGTCCAGAATGTAGAGAAGTTATCAAGAAAGTAGGATGATACTAGTTTACTACTTCTGAAACTTTTTAGATTTTAATTTCTAATGTTTTCCTATAGGATATAGCAACCTAATTTAACATCACCAAGAGTGATGCAAGGGCCAGGAGTTCAGCCAAAGTTTTTGTGTTGTGTTGAGCACTCATGAGAGGAAGTCGTTTAAAATCCTGGCCTTTGCTTCTGGTATCTGCTTGGTTTTTTAAGTATGGAGAGTGTTGGATAGAAGCTTTTATTGAAGTGTTGTGCTGAAAATTATATAATTGCTTGTGAGCTTGTTCACTTCATTACTCTTGTGGAGGGAAAATACCTCTGTATTCCAGGAAGAAGAGAGGCCTTTGCAGAGGATATGTATTGTGCTTTATTAAATATTTCTTCAATATTAAAATGTAGACTTTCATTTTTCTCTTCCCCATCTATTTCAGACTCCAGGTAGAGGTGGGTCTCAGAGTTCAGATTCGGATTCATCTGCCACACCTGGAAATGCCGTGGACGTGAACAATGAAGGCTCCTCAGAGGTACTGTGCACCATACACAGGACTGCTGTCTTAAACCTTGGATGCTGTTTCTCTGCTCCGTGAAACTGTTGGGAGTAACTTTTGATGACCTTCCTAAATATCAGCTGTACTAAATAAATACTTGAAAATGTTATCGTCTAAAAATTGTTTGTTACCTAAATAAAAAAAGGAAGGCTAGGCCATGTTTATATGTAACTATTAATTAGGCTTATCTATCCAAGTGGTCACAAGCAATCCTTCCTGTAGTTCTAGAGATGAATTATTAAAAATAAAAGCAATTAGATGTAAGCTTAAGACTCCTTGTTAATAAATCTTTCATGAGAGCTGCAAAAAACAAGGCGTGACATTTATCATGCTTGTATTCCATTTTCACCTTGCTTCTGCTAAGCTATATTGTATACTGGACACCGCTTCCTTCTTGTGAAATATCAAACATATTGGGTTTTGCTTGGTGTTGGAGTATAAATCCTATCAGTTTTGCATATGCTGTATGCCATACTTAATCAACAGAATAAGTTGTTATTCTTGCTGCAATCCCATATTACAATGTCTTTGTATTTACAGTGTTGTCAGACATTAACGCTGAAAAATGGAAACTGACTTCGCTGGCTGTTGAAGCTTGTTTATGCTAACGTAGTTTGCTTACCTATCTTGAAAATGTTTTGAGCTTAACATACAAATACAGTGCAAGGTTAATTGCCCCTATTATAGCATGAAAGGGAGCAAAGTGTCCTTTCTTACACTGAATAAAGTGTGTGACGATTCAAATACTCCTGTGTATGATACGACAAAAGATAAGAGGAACTTTCACTGTGCTGTTTAAAATCCTGTCTGTGCATCTGCTTATTTCTTCTTTCTTGAAGCCTTATTGTAGTCAATGTTACAAGACATTCGTTAATATTTTGCTGCATGTTCTACGTCACACATTTTGAGTCCAAACCTGTTTTGTGTGCATGTTTAACCATCCCTGAAGCAAATAAATAGTCTTAAATTGCAGACTAAAATCTTATTACTTTTGTAGTTGACTAAGGCATAAAAATGAGAGATGAGACAATTGCTTCTTTCGAAGATTTGGCTAAAATTGTACAATTCTGTTAACATGAGTTCAACATTGCTGAATGTACAGCGGGTGCCATAAGGTACCTCGGTACTAATGGAGAGGTATTTTCTTGACATGGGATGAGCTTTCAGAGTGATGGTGTCCTGCACTATTGCCCCATTGGCTGTTCTTTCTACTGAGTCAAAACTGGGTCAGACCAAAGGCTGCCCTGTCACTCTTGTTTGATATGCATGTGTTACATAAGAAAAGTATCTTTTAGTTGTCCATAATTCCATCATTTCTTGCATTGGGTATTATCCTTAGCATAGAATTTCAAAGTCTGTTTGAAACTGAGCTCCAAATCTGGTGATGGGTTTTTAGATTTGCACGTAATGCTACTGGAATCTGTTAGCCTTCCTTTTCCCTCACAGTTTGCCTGAGGTCTTGTCTCTCCTTCAGGAGCACTGTAGTTGGTCTCTGCAGGATGTTTGCTCTTTGTTTTATAGTGATATTCCTACCTGGTTCTCCATTATTATACAGTCAGAAATCCAGTAACTTGTTTTCATTCCAGTTTCTTGGCTAGATTTTCTGATTTGTATTGTTGCAAGATTCAAGGGGATAATAATTATTAAATCTGTGAAGATTTGTATGTTTCCTTCTTCCTCAAACCTGGTTGAAATAAATCCCAATTTTTGAGAACTGTAGTATGAAACAGGAGTGGGGAAGTCTGAATTCAAACTGCTCAAGAAGAGGTAAAAATTTGCTTAAGTCCTGTCTGTGACCCTGTTGGCACTTCAGGTCACACATAGACCCATAATGAAGTCTTTTATTCACTGTGCAATCTGCCCAAGGAGGAAACATTTGAGTCTATCTTACCTTTGTAACTTGGGTCCCAGTGCAACTCTGTCTGCAGTACAGGGTTGCTAAATATTCCATGCTTGCAGTGGGTCTGCCAGTGAGATGATGCTTTCCTTAGTGTGATGTAACTGCGTTAACTAGACAGGTTTGCCTCAGCCTCTCCTGCTGCTGTTGCAAACTTGCTTATTAATTTATAGAGGCATTTCTGCAATCTCACTGCACACTCTTCCCTCTCTCTCTGAAACATCTGAACACCCTTATGGGCAACCTCATGATGGATGTGATATGATGCCTTGTAATGCTCCATTCACAATTTTTTATGCAGCTTGTTCCTCTGTCACATAAAGGGGGTACAAAGAGTGTTTGGAAAACACATAATAGTATGCAGCATGGTCCTAGTTTTAAGGCATGTTTTAGATTTATTTATTTTCATGTGCTTAATAACTGTTCCTTTTTGCTTTCTCTATGATATTGGTGTGGTTTGCAAAAGTCCTCTCTCCAAAAGGAAAACAGACTTTGCTTTTGGTGGTTGTAGAGAGCTTTCAGCATACGAATTAAAACTTTTGATTCCAGATCTGCATTTTTTTTTGTCTTTATTGGTTTTTTAAAAACAAATATACATTTCACAGGGCTTCATCTGTCCACTATGTATGAAAGTGTGTGTAACTCCCACTGATCTGTCTGAACATTACCAGAGTGAGCACACTGGGGCAGAAGGAAGACAGGAGCTTCGTGACCTCCCAGCTGTTAGTGTGGGTCTTGTTTATTTTGTTTAAATAGCTTTGGTAATGGGCTGCTTTAAATGAACTACATATTTTCTTGTGGCTTGGGTGTCATCTTTTTAAATACTTTCTTTTGATTCCTTGCTTAAACAATTTGATCTCATGGATGATTCCAAAGTATACATTCAGCAGAAGAATTAATTAATGTCTAGTTTTCTGGTTTGCAGTTGTCTGTCACATGAGACATTTGCAGTATTGGAAGACTTGCAGTCACTGATATATACCCTTTTTTTTTTAGCTACTTTTGCTTTATTTTGTTCTAAATAAGCCTATTTCCTTACTTGGTTTGCTTCACATCAGACTCAGTATCATGATAAACATGGTGTTGGATCAGGCGCATCCTTTGTGAAAAGGAATTTTTCGAGCCATTACTAGTGAACTGTTTTTTAAAGCGTATTTCTAGTGCAAGGTAGGTATGTTGAGTAAAAGAGAACTGAGGGTGGAAATATTAAAAAATTCTGAAGCTTCTGTTTTTGAACATGTTTAAGAGCTTATGTATTGCAGCAACATTATAAGAATAATTAGAAAAACAAATTTTTAATCTTTTATAATCTTACTTATATAATCTTTTTCTATGCCCCCAAGAAAATGCAAAGGCTGTTTCAGTTAATAGATGTAAATTGTAGTGAATTTCTAAATTCTTCCAGTTGTGCAGTGTAAAACTGCACAATTAAAACAAAACAAATGGTTTCATGCTCCAGAACTAGAATTTAGATTCTGTAAGTTAACAGCTTCCAGCTGCACAAGGCTATCTGGTTCTTTTTGCTGCAAACCTTGAGAGAGTAGATTTGACTTCCGGGAGTAGCCAGCTTGCTGTGCGCTAAATGGGTTTGTATAGAGGTGAAGTTTTGCACTGGTTCTGCCAGTGTTACTTTTGTTGAGTTTTGAAATCTTAAGTGTTTATTCTAGGATGTGCATGTAATGTGATTTTATTGTGTTTGTTGCTATATGCATTTGCTAGGTAATGCTTTTTTCCTTCCTTATACTTGACATGTATTTGCACTGTATTTTTGAAGGGAAAACTTCAAATTGTTGGATGTTGCTCTCAAAGACAGTGGAAGCAATCAATATTCTAGAGATAACTTGAGATGTCATTTCAAGTGTGAAGTGTCACCTGTTAAAATAAGGAGGATCTGTGGTAAGACTGACCTGTGCTGCTCTCTTGGAGTGGTGTGGGACCTCCTCAGAGCCAGGACAACTTGAGTATGGCTTTTTATGGACTCCTCACTGCCTCTTGTTGAAGCAGAGGCTGTCAGTAGTGCTCTGTTGTGGTCAAGTCAGCTTTTTATTTTCTTAATTATCTGGTCACAATGCCAGGGCTGTGCTTGAATAAGCTGTGGCATTCCTGATGTGATGGTGTCAGTAGATTGTGGGATGTGAGCCATCAGAGGTGTTTTGATAACCTGAAGAAGTTACTGTTTTGTTGAAGCTGGTTGTACTTAGTGTATTTTATGGAGTTGACTGCAGGGTTCTTGCCCACTTTGAATTCTTGTTTTTTCAGCGTCAGTTCCTTGGTCAGTACTTCTCACTTGTCAAGAGCTGATTACAACTTTTTAACTTGATAAACGGTGTATTGAGTGTAGCACTCGAAATACAAATTCTAGCTGTTGCTGTTTCCTGTTGCTAAAGCTGTATTTCTTTGTACTGTGGTTCAGTAAATATCTGCAAGACGTGACAAGCAAAGAAAGCAAATATGTGCATGGTGTTTTTTTCAGTTTTATCTTTTATTATATCAGAACACCTAGAAGCATGGAAAAAGTGGGGAATTCTGTCAATAGCTATTGTCAATTACTAGTAGGAAAAGTTTAAAATGCTTGACTACTGAGAAACTGATTGTTTGCTGATGGAAAACAATAGTTTGCATTTGTAGTGACCACACTGAAACAGCAACACAGCCAGGTTGTCATGCCTCCTTCAATCTTTCCCACTTCTGGGACAACATTATAACAATGATATAATGTTGTCAATGTCCTCTTATGTAGCAGACGTATGGAACATTGCTCAGTTTGGCTTACTTAAACTGATGTTTAGTGTTACTGCTTGTGGATAGTACTGAGAAAAGTTCAAATATCTTTTGTTGGAAACAGTGCTGAAGAAGCTTGTGAGTTCAGGTTTTTTGCTAGTGAATTCTCCTTGAACAAGGAGATAGGATGTGTTGCAAGTCCAGTGTTTGGTTACACTTTGTGAGACCTGAAAAATTGTCACTTGGTTAACAAAAGCTTTAGTACTTGCTTTAGATTTTACGTAGAGTTTCTTTGCTAACCCTTCTTCCACTGATACACCTATCAGCTGATGAAAATTTTAGCAAGTCGGGTCATTTGCCCCTCTGTTCTCCTTGCCCTTCCTTTTTCTCTGTCCTCCATGCAGTAGGTGGTGGTCTTGTTTTTCAGTCCCAGGCATTCATACCTGCAATGTCCTGTTGTGGGAAAGGATTTTTGCCACTCGCCTACAACCTGGTTTATGACCATCTTCTAGAACAGCTCTCTGTGTAGCCCTCTTTTTCAAACTAGGGATTGAAACATATGATAACTGGTGAAAACGCCAGTGTAATACTTTCACCTGCCCCCCAAGCTGTGATGAAGCTGTACTTTAAAACACAATGGCTTATTCAACTGCAGGAATAACCACTAAAATGTTGGCAAATATCTGTCCATGTATAGCCAACTTAACCAAACAGTTAGTCCAGAAAGTCACACGCATCTCCAAGTTCCCAAACATTGTTTCCCAACTTCCATGTATACAGTGGTGTCACTAACAAAAGCTGTGTCCTGGCTTCTGTTTTGTTTTCTTTTTTTGAAAGGAATGATACGTTTCTAAACTGTGTCCAGCATTTCCTGACATCTCTGTTGGACGTTCAGAACATGTAAACAGTGAGTCAGTATAGAGGCATAGTTTGAGACTTCCTGTCCTGTTTTTATCTGAGGCATCCAAAACAACCACTGTATGGTACCCCTGCAGAATTTAGAATATAGTGGCTGTTAATATCTGTTGTCTTATCTACCACTGGGCTAAATCTAAGACAATTTTTAAACAGTTCTTTTGGGTAGTCTTCATAACTTTCCAGATGTTTAGTAAGAATGTGTTTCTTGGCTAATACAAGCAAGATACGACCTTGATGTTTTCTGAATAGGCTTTTCATAGCAGAATTGCATAGAGTGTAAATTGGCATAGTAGTTGTGCAAAAATGTGGAGGTTTTTATGTCAGTCTTTAAAAAAACCTCATTCTTTATGATTTTTTCCTACTTGTCTCTTATTGTAGATGCAGCTGATTGAATCTTCTGTTTTTATGCATGCCCTTGAAATGTTGCAGACTGTTACTGCACAGAACATCATGTCAATGCTTTAATGCTGACATTTTGTTCTCTTTCAGTTGCTTCTCAACGTAGGTTGTGGTGCCTGTTTTCACCTCAACAATACTTGCCTGCTTTGCACAGGAACAAAAATTATTGATTGAGTTACATTAGTACATTTACTTCCTGCAACATCCGAACAGTATTAAGAGAATGAAAAATTAGAGATACTGATTTGATTTGACTTGGCCATGGAATATGACTTTTCTTTAAGAAATAGAGATCCCACCAGATTAGAATTTCTAATTCATGACAAAATTGTAGTCTTGTAGGTTGTGACACAATTGTAGCCTTACTCATGAATAGCAATAAAAACATAAGAGAACTGAACTAGAAATTATATTGGTTCTATTCTTCTCAGGAAGAATCCAGCTTCTTTTCCAGGAAGACATCAATTCTGCAGTCTGGTATAAAATGCTGTATAAATACACCTTTGCTCTCTTTGTCCAGAAATTTAAATGCTTACTCGTAAAATTGAAATGGATTGCAGGTCTTAATTATACTCAGAACGACCTTTTTACCTACTTTTCTAATGATTAAATAGAGATGTTATCTGAGAAAGCCACTGTCATCTTACTGTTTACATAAACACAGAGGGAAGGGCTTTATCTGGTGAAAGACATAAAAAATGTCGACTGTATTTTCCCTTTAGCAATATATAAAAGGAGTGACCTAATTTATTTATTCTTTAGCTTAAAATGTGTCATGATTTTTTAAATAAATATGTAAGCCTTCTAAATAAATTATGCCATGTAGTCTTGCCCTTGCAAGACTAGCCTTGTAGTCTAGGCAGACTGTTTAATCTGCTTCTTAGTACTACGTGAGGATTCAGTTAATTGCTTTGATATATATTTGGAAAATACAGTCTAGAAGCTACTTGATACATCTTTCAGCTCTGAAATATCACTTATGTTTCTCTCTGCCGGTGCTAAATATATACAGTTTCTGATCCTCCATCATGTAAAATGTTTCAGACTTTAAATCACTTTGTAACTGGAGAATATCTGAGTTTTAGCTTGGACTTACTGTTTAAGTGCTGGTGAAGATGTGTGTCTTGTATTGAGGAAAATTGTGGAGGTTGACCTGCAGTGGAAGAAACATGAATGGTGAGCTCACTTTCAGCTTTTTAAACATGCTGGACTTCATTCACAGCATACAGCTTATTGTACCAATACAATTGTGTGAGAGTTGCTGATGTAAGTGTGGATTCTGAGAGAGGGGCAAACATAGGTCATGGCCAGAAGGTGTTACAGCCCTGGGCTTGAATCGCTGCTATTGGCTTTTTGTTCATGCAGCTCACTGGAAACAGGCTGTAGCTGGCTGTGCTGCCCTGGTGTTTCTGGAAGGTCAATGGTGAAACTTAGATACTCAAATCTATTTAAACTTAAAGCCTAGTCACGTGAATGCCAAGCATGTTAAGGTGCATCCTGGTTTTTGGTTTGGGCTAAGCTGTCCTATAGCATGTATTCTACCATATGTATGACTATATGGTAGAATGTCATGAATGTTTTCCATATGGTAAAAGTGTCAGTTATCCTGAAATGATTCCGTGGGGTTTGTCTTTTTGAGTTGGGATTGGTGGAGGTGTTTTTTTTTTTTTTTTGTTTACTACAATTCTTAAGTATTTTCCAAGAATGGAAAACAGTGGAGCAGTGAAGTTCCCTGGTTCCCTAAGCTTGATGCATGACATAGGTGCTAGAATAGAAATACGAGATGTTGCAGAAGCTTTGTTCATATTAGTAAATGAAGCTCTGTGCAATATGAAGCTATTTGTGCGTTATGGCTCTCTACCACACACAGCTGTAGATCAGCAGCAATCATAGCATCCTGAATGGGACCACTTAGTCAATTTTATGCAGTATTAGAATGGGATTGACTACACTATCATCAGATATTGCTAGAAGGTGCTAAGGAAGCTGAGTTGCTATGGCTGTGACTTTAAAACTTAAATAGGGTGCCTTATTTCTTGGATTCTAAGGACCTGAGCATATCTGAATTCCATCCTCTAAAAACTGTTTTGCTTATGGGACTGTCCTTCAAGAGGTGTCATCTTTCTGCCAGATAACTCCAGTTTTAATTTGTGAAAAAGGAACTTTGAGTAAAGTAAAGAGTGCTCTCACTCATTAACTATTTAAGACAAGATTTCATACTAGCTCTAAAAGACCGTTTCATTAAAGCTCAGGGCAAAAGGAGAGCAGTTGGCAGATGAAGAGAGATTGAATGCATCTATATGTAGGTGTCTCAGGCTCCAGTTACTGATGATGGAGCCCTGGGAGCTGTTATGCTGACGCTACCTAAGGTATACACATTTGTTAAGTCAGATGACTAGTTTCTTGCTCCATTTACTGTGTTGAATAGCTCTGCATTGGTAGTGATTGGGCAGTAGACATCTACATGTAAATGTTGGTGTTTTTTTTAAACCTCAGTTGGGAGCCTTCAGCTGATGAAACAAAATCATTAAAAGTACGACAATATTCTGAAAAGGCTGAGATTTTCAAAATACTTCTTTACACAGCCAACCCCATCACCCCTACAGAGTAATATAAGGAGAAAACAGAAACCATTCAGTCCTACACATTCATTTTTCTGTTACATAAACCATTTCTGCATCCACTTTAAAATAGTGTGAGGATTAGAAGTACTCTATGGTAGCCTGCAGTTGGTCTGCTTGTGCACTTGTCTGTCATGGGTATGTGCCCTGCTTTTGCTGGGCACTGTGTTTGAATGTTGTAGGCCAAAGTTCTTACAGTAGTTAATAGCTCTATAAATTATTTTAGGAAAAAAAACCCCCAAACCCCACGCTAGTTTTTGTAGTGAGAGTTTCCTTCCAGTGTTGCTTTTAGTATCCTGGCATATATCCCAAAAAATGCTGTCTTAATGATTCATACAAATATTAATGTTACCAGAAAGAAATAATTTACCTTGAATGGCTTTAAGGAGATGGAGCACTGAGAAGCTTAACTTCATCAAGCCTGAAAGTAAATCTCAACTATTAGAGAGGAAAAGTTGTTTTTTTGTTATTTGGGCTTATTTATAAGTCTGTCTTGAGAAAGGCAAGTAAAAAGGCTTCTGGGGCTTTCATAGAGTCTGAGATCTTTGGTGAAATTTGACATTGTAACTCCAGCTGAGGCAAGATGCTTTCCTACAAAACTTGTACGTAGCAGTTTCTGTTCTGCTGTGAGTGAAACCCATATGTTTTGGAGTCTTTGCACTGAGGAGGGCCTGTCCCACTGCAAACAGCATGGTGCTCTGGCATGGCTCATGGGCATCCACCTGAAAGAGGAACATTTCCCTTGGGATCAGAAAATTGGGATTTGAAGTTTAACATCTCACTCATTCTCATTGGAATGCCCGGACCATTGGGCCAGGGGCTATTTTGTGCTTCAAGTTGTGTGTTGTCTCCTAGCTGTTTGTTTGTGCATGTATATTGGAGTTTGGTTTGAATGCCTTTTCTTTTGTTTGTTTTGCTGTTCTTTCTGTGTATTGCTTCAGAAATTCTGTGGTGGTCTCAAGAACTCTTACCTGACAAAAACTAGTGCATGTAGTTGTTGTGGTTTTATTTTTGTTTTCTGTGAACTGATAGGCATCTGCAAAAATCTTTGAATTCAATAAATTGCCATTTCCTGGTGAGAAGATTCTCTCTTTATAAAAAATAGGCCAAGTAATCCTCATTTAACTTCTTTTTGGCTCTTTTCTTCCTGTGTAAAATGAAAGATAAAACCCAACTAGAGACATCAGTTAGGGAATCATGAGTTATGGTGCAGCACTGAAGGAGCTGTAAGTGATGTTTTCTCTTTTATTAGGTGAAGAATGTGAAATACCTTTTGCTTTTCCATGGCTGTGCTTTATGCAAAGTAATCCCTAAGTGTGTGTTAAAAGGAAACTGACTAAAATTCAAGATACTCTCATACTTGCTTCTTCTGTAAGGGAGTCTGTTAGTTAAGGTGCAGGCATACTGGGAAGGATGCCTCAGCTCCTGCCCCAAGCTGTGATGACCATTATTGCATCTCTTGGTTGTAGCTACGCAATCTCCTCTTTAGCCAAGACAGGCATGGTCCCGATGTACGAATATGTTGGACCTGATACAAATTCCTGCAAACTGACAGAAATGTTCACTGAATTTAAGCATCTCAGACCATCAGGTTTCTTCCCCTCTTCTTACATGTTTGTCTTTAGAATAGTAATATACACTTTTGAACATATTTACAGAGTTCATCTCAAGATGATACTGAGAGATATTTTTTATTTGGCTGTATTTAATTTAATTTTCTTTTTTAAGAGATAAAATTAGTGATCCACCAGCTGAGTTTCCCAAACGAAATTGCCACCGGGGCTGATAGTTACAGGTCCAGGAAACCTATATACTTCTGCCTGTTACTGCCTGGTGCCAGGAAGATCTGATGATTCTCATTTTCCTACTCTAAAGAGAACTGAATTAGTGCTGCTGACATCAGAGTCAACATTGGACATTATCAGCCTGTGAGATGCAGCCGATTCCTGGCTTCGTGCAGTTTAAGGCTCTGATGTATGAGTGGTAGTGCCTGCATCTGTGGGAGCTGGTGTTCCTGCTCACCTCTGTACAGGAAAGATGACATTTCCTATGGCAAGGGTACCGTGTTGCAGAAGGGTGACACCTCACTCTGTTAGAGCCTGTGTGTCAGACCTCTGGAAAAAGCTGCATTAGATTAAGGGTGCATGTGAGAGCTGACTCCGACAGTGCCAGGTCCCCCAAAACTGAGGTCAGCCATGATCTTGGCAGTGCTGGTGGAGAGCCTGGGACTGGTAGGTGGTGCGCTCTGTATGCCTGCCTGTGTGAGAGGAAGGCAGTTCCTAACAAGAAGAGGAGGAGGTTTTGTCCATGCTTCCCCCCCTCTGCTGATAACAGCATGCCTGCCTCCCCAGAGCTCCCTTCCACCCTGCAGGCTCACAACTGCAGCACGTTCCCTTGGCTCAGCAGCTCTGCTCTGCCTCTGGTCCCAAGTCCTTGTGGATCTTGCCTTCAAATCTGCCTGCCTGGGAAATCTTGGCTGGCTTTGCCCAATAATTGAGATGAATGATTGCTGTCCCCCTGGACTAATTGCACACGCAAGCTATTCTTTCCTCTTCTCCAGGGCTCCTCTTTCCACTGAATAAACCCCAAGCACAATAACACCACAAAAAACCCCAAAGGACCAAAAAACAACAAAGAAACAAAACAACCAACCAAACACAAAAATCCCAAAAAACCCAACCAAACAAAAAACCAACCAAAAAAACCCAATAAAAAAACCCCCAAAAACAAAACCCCAAGCAAAGAAACAGATTTTGCTGTTAAACTGAAGAGATGTAAAGGACAAAAGGAAGGAGAGGCAAGAGCAATTTTCTACACTCATTCTTTCTAAATGCACCTACTGGAACTATGAGGACTATATGCTTTTCTCTATGAAACAGCAGATGCCTTCCCATCACTGGGAAACTAAACACAACACTGAGAACTGCTTGGTGGAGTTTCCTCCAAAAGGATGCTCTTGCAATCTTGTTGTATGAAACTGACTTCTTTCTGATCAACCTACTAGGAAAAAAACCCAACCCCGTATTTTGTGACCTCTATGGTGCATTGCCATTTTCTGTGTGCCAGGAAACTCCCTCTGGTTCTTGCACTCAGAGTGACTTTCCCTGGTATCGTATGCTAATTGTGTCAGATAAGCATTACTGGGAACCTAGTAGCTGAACAAATTTTCTGTAGCTGTTTTGGCATGTGTACTTATATATGAGTTAACTTGGTTTAATCTGGACTGAAAGTGTGCTGATCAACTCAGCAAATAAATAAATGGTTGTTAAGGTTAAATGCCTGTTTCCTGCTTAGGAAAGAGTATACTGTTTTGTTTGGTCTAGTTGTGACAAAACTAGTTTTCCATATGATATGTGGTGGACTGGACAAACAACTGTATTTAGTAATTAATTTCTGAAACACTAAATAAATTGTAGAAGTTATGAAGGCTCTGTTCAGAGCTGTGGCTACATTTGAGTAGCTGAACATGGTAGTTTTCTTGGGTTAAAATCATGTAAATGTTAGGTTGTTGAATTCGTAGTGACCAGTGAAACAAAATACTACGAATGCCAAGTGAATAAATGAGTGCTATTGTGGTTATCAAGATACACATTCGGTATATTTACTTTGTGCTAATATTTAAGGTGTTGTGGCTTGTCCGTTGGCATCCAAATGCAAACTTAAGAGCAGAAAAAATGTGTCAAAGCTCTTCTTGTGTCCTTCATAAATCATGTGGGAGCCTGTGCTAGGTGAAGTGTGATAATCCCATTTAGAGGAGTACTCTCATCTCGGATACTGGAGAGCCTTGGTTTAGTGTTGGAGCACACTACAATTTGTAGTGGCATAAGAAACTTAAGGATAACATCTAAATGTAAAAATGCATATTTGAAACTAATTAAAGGAACAGAGGGCCTTAAAAAAATTAAAGACAGGCACCCCACTTACACGAGGTCCTTTTTGCACTGCTTGGATTTACAAGGAGCCGTTGATGTGAGATGAGGTTTTTAGCTCTTACCCTGAAGTGTCTCAGTGTTGCTACTGCGTTACGTTATGTGCTGAAGAGTAGATGTAGAAGTGTAATTGGGCTCTGACTTGGCGTGATAACCACCTGAGTGAGGAACCAGTATAAAGGCCAGCAGTCAACACCAGATGTAATAAACTGTGAAAAATGAGGTGGATGGTACTTCTGGTAAGTGGCAGCTTGGACACTCCACAAATGTTTAGAGATACATAAAGGGTGCATAACATGTATTGTTTTCATTTGTGGGCTAATGGGTAGAGCGAGGGCATCAATCTGCTGAATTTCCACTCTGGTAAGCTTGTAGTATATATGCTGGAAAGAAAATGGATGATTTATGATTCTTAAGGCTGTAGAGATCTGATTTTCTTGATGTGGTATTTATCTGAATGGCATTTATCAATTAATTCTATGAGAGGTAAAAAGTGATTCTTAGTTGTCTGGCCCATATTAAAGTCAGTAGTTTCAATATGGAGGTAATTGGTTGATGAATAACTGTGCTTTAAAGTGGGTCTTGATATCTCCTTTTTAAAGACCAAACTCCAGATGCTACCTTCTATTTGGAATAAGAATGTGATTTTATGAAAAGTTGTATGGAAAATTGTTTTGGTGGGGGAGAAGGGGGAAGAAATTGTAGAGCATTCCTTTTTATTTTGCTAAATAAAATTTTGTTGCTAGTATGTAATGCTGTTGGGGAAAAAAACTCACTGAATGGAATATGACTTTTGTAGGCATTTTCTAACTTTTTAATTGCAAAAAATGTTATCAGAGCATGAAAGAATTAGAATGAATCTTCAAAATTGCATTTACTACTTGTTAAATGTGCAAACAAAATTTACAGTTATGTATAAAAATAAGATGGAAAAAAGCCCGTGCCTCATATTTTTTTGTTTGTTTGTTTTTCCTTTTTGTAATAGGGTTTTATTTGTCCTCTCTGTATGAAGTCTCATGGATCAGCAGAGGAGCTGTTCAAGCACTATGAAGCAGTTCATAATTCTGGCATTGATTCAACTCATGGAGGGGAAGGTCATCTGTCACCGGAAAGGTGAAACAGTACTCATTTGTGCATGTGCTCTTGTGCCAGTGTTGAGCTGCTTCTAAGTTACACTGAAGGTTTTATTAATTTGAACTTATGTAGTCAAGTATTAAAATGTTCATGTCCCATTTGCAACTAGAATTAAAAGGCAGCTTGTAACTTACGTTGTCTGATATTGATCTGACAGTAAGTGAAAATCAGATACATGTGTTTATGATATTAAGCCACCTGTTTCTGATTCAGCTGACAATGCAACATTATAGATCAGAATCATTTTTACAAGTGTGGCAGAAAAAGTACAGGTTCCTCCTAATTTCTGACAAAGAGCTGAAATATCATCATTTGAGAGTGGGGAGGACAACCGTAAAGATGTAGGAGAAATCCAGTTTCGTCCCTAGTTAATTAGGGTACTTACTGGGTAATTAAAATATCAGTATTTGCCTAAATAGCTTCCCTTATTACCTAGTTATTTGCAAATCTGAGAAGTTTCTGTCTGTGCCAGTAATTCTCCTTCTGTTTTTCAGAAACTCCATGCTAATCTTCAGAAATCTTAACTCGTTCATTTGTTTTTTTTTGTCAAAACTGTATTGTTAAATACATCCCTAGGAAGCATATCAGGTTGTTTTATTTTTGAGAGCAGTGGTATGTAGCAGGAACTGATAACATGAAACTTTCTCTAGAAGTGTTTAACTGAGTAGTCTGTGTTGCTTTGGGAAGGATTTTCTTGGGGGTAAAATTTACATAGGTTTCGCTTTGCTTCCTGCTAATTCTTTTTCTGCTCAGTGCTTGTTTTGCAGTGTTGTAGATAGCCGTCCATGGTGCTGTTTTGTCACACTCCCCTAGACTCCTCTGATTTGTACACAGGAGAGTCAGAGTGAGCAGCACAGAGGTACACGGCACATAACCCCGTGGCTTCGGCTGATCCTGGGGAGTAAGCTGTTCAAATGTTTTGTCACAAGCAGAAATGTGACCCAAAATGACAAATAATACATTGAAAGAAATGCATGTATTTATGTAACTAACTCAAGAGAGGGTGGCTCTTTAGTGAGAAAAGAATGTGGAAGAGAACATGTTTCAGTTGTTACCCAAATGCAGATCTGTGTCTCCCCAGTACTGAGCAAAGCTGGCAAGCCAGTAGGAGCCAGCATTAGAGGTCTTGGATGACTCCTTCCTTGTGGATAGCTGCCTTCTCTCTCAGCTGCTGCTTCAAAAGAAATCAAAATTGGGCCTTTATAAAAGTGGTAGAGTACTAGTGAAGTCATATTGGGCTTCTGATGTGCACATTTATTCAATAATGAATATTTCTTCTTTTTAGGCCTGATATAAGTCTTTTTGAAGTAGTTCAACTTAGGCCAGAACCGATACTTTAGTAGGATAATAACATTCATATGGGGGAATTATTGGTCGTAACGATATTGTATATGTAGTTTATGAAATACTTATTTTTATGCCTGCAAGTTTCCAATGTGAACCAGTTGTTGGCTGGTGAAATACAGTTTTTTTTCCCTGGATCTTGACAGTTCAAGGACAAGTAGTTTTGTTTTCTCTCACATAACTGAAAAAGTGGACAAGGTCAGGGAGTTTTGATGGAATGAAGGGAGTCTGGTGAGAACCACTGTGTAACACATGAGCTATATTTTCCTATTTGTGTGGCATTCTTTAATGCTACTCATTTGCATGCTTGCTTGAGAAAACTCTCATTCAACATAAATAGGTTTTTCCAAGCCTTGGAATTCCGTATTAAAGAAATATTGCAGCCTGCAGCAGGGAGCCACTCCATTTGCTCTCCATGTGTGAAGCTTATGTGCAGTTCTTAGGACCAAGATTGGGAGGTAAAATTCCGTATTTAGTTAATAGGAAAAGTTAAGTACTGTGAATTACACAGTTTCCTCTTCCTCCCACTCCCCAGTAAACTCTGATGAATAACTTCCAAGAGTAAATCACGTAACTCCCCCCCGTGTGATTCAGCAGGGCCATCAGCACTCAGTACTAGGGTGGAGGCACTGGCATTACAAGTGGGAAATGGAGTGGAGCATAATGAAAAGGCACTAAGGATTTTCCAGATGGTAGGCTCAGATGTGCTGAGAGGAGGAAGGGATTGTCACAGCCCTAGCAGAAAAGGAGATTTGGTGAGGACTTGGATGATGGGAAGAAAAGCAAAGTTACAGTGCCTGTAGTGATCCCTTACACTAATTCCCCCCCATTCATTTTCCACTGGTTAAACTGAATTTAGGTTTCATCTTAAAACTGTCAAGGGAAATTTTGTTGGGGATATCAAGGCAGCTATTGTAGAAGGCTCCTTACATTACAAACTCTTTCCTTTCTCCTCCCCTCCTTCCTCTCTCTTCCCCTCTTCTGCAAACTAGCTTTATACAACTCAAACCCTTTAATCTACTGTGAAGACCAGAGCATCTTAAATACTTTGGTATTGCAGGTCTGTTGTATGTTCAGCCCAACTGCAATACAGTTAACTGTTTCACCTGCTTGAGATTTTATTTATAATCTTAGATCTGAATCTTAGCTCATTTACTTTCTTGTACTGGTGAAAAAGCAGCTCCCTCTTCTCCACCCACAACCAATGTACAGGTTTTGGAATACAGCTACACCTGCCTCAGTAAAGTTGCATTTGCAAACCTCCAGTGAATGTGTCACACATGCAGAATAATGTGTACATAACAAAGTTTTCCTCTGGAAACAGTAAATCTCCCAATATCCCATGTTTGTTTTGTCATTAGAATTGGTCCACCTTGGGGTTCTTGCTCCACTGGTCTGGTTCAAATGCACGTTTCACTTGCTACTTGATGACCCTGACCTGCTGTTAATATGCTAATGTAGATTGAATCTATTCGTCACCAGTTTAGCTAAGGAGTAACTTGCTTTGGTGGTTTCTTTTCTCCTAAGTATGAGATAATTTGAAAGAACATCTGTGGAGGAGGGGATAATGCACACCAGCAGCAATAAAATTGTATGGTATAAAACTGAGAGAATTTGTTGACACTGGTACCCCCACGTAGATATTCTGTGTACTCCTTAGTGTTGCCACTGTACAAACAATAAGAACGAGTATTTTTGCATTATTTTAATGACCCTTGTATTCTTGATTTGGAGTGGCTGTATCTCAGTAATGCAACATTATCCTTGTGTGTATAGTTGTGCAACTCTATAAGGAGACCTGTGATTTCGAAGGGTGCTGTGTGAATCAATTACTGACAGTTATAGCCTTGGATCTTATGTTCTTGTGTGGCTGGAGGCTTGAGCATGAAATTCAAGAATTTGAAATTCTAAGGCTTTAAATATTCAGAAGATTAAGTGAATATGTCTGTGGGGCATACCAAATTGCTGTGTGGATGAAAAATTATATAACTGCTTATTTCAGGAGTAAGATAGCATGCTGTCACTTAGCAGTGTTCCTTTACATGATATGGGAAGTGAAGGAGAATAAAACTGTCCTTTTTGTAAAAAGGCATGCAAAACAGTTAAACGTTCCAATGCATAGCTTTGTCATTCTGAACTCATGTGGTTGAGCTGATGCGCTGATTTCAATTTACGTTCTGTTTTCATGAGACTTTTTTTCGTATCTATTTCTTTACTTATCCATTTAATATGCTTAGCATTTTTCAAGTGATGTGCAAAGTGATATTAATCTGGTTTGTTCCAAGTCTAAAAAAAATCTAAAAATAACTATTTATAATTATGTAAGTTACATTTATGTAGTACATGGCTATCAACAAACATGTCCAGTTACTTAACACACATTACAACCTGTATGTAATTGACAAATTATAACCACTGTGTATTCATTTTCTCCACTCTGTGGATATATTTATTCAGAGATGAAGTATCACTGCTCCGACAAGAAGTCCAAGACTTGCAAGCTTCGCTGAAGGTTGGAAATGTATTTTACTTGCACTTGGTTCTTTGTTTCAAATTGAAGTGTTCCACTGTCTTAAGCAACCAAATTTATAGTCTCTCTCCCCGTGTTCTTTTTTTTTTTTTTGTTATCATTTTCCCCCTCAGGAGGAGAGATGGTATTCAGAAGAGCTGAAGAAAGAACTAGAGAAATTGCAGGGGCAGCGGCAGCAAGTAATTGCTTTAAAATACTTGAAGCAGGTTTATCGTCAGCATTGACATTGAAGATTAAAACCTTTTTTGTAAGGCACGTGGCCTGATTTAGTTAGTTCTGTAATTTAAATATTGACATGTTCTTGAAAACAAAGCTAGTTATCTCTCCACAATGTAATTTATATATAATGTAAAGAACAAAGTCAGAATAGATAATGATTCGTCCATACTACTCACTACAAGTTCAGTTCAGACTTTTCCTTCTGTTGGGCTTATTCAGAACTCAGTTTATTAAAGAAAATAAATTGAATTTCTCATCTTTTATGAGAAAAGGCTATGAAGTCTTTCTTGTAAGAACTTTTGGAAAATAATAGCGGGATTTCATAGGTATCCAGATGAGCTCAAAAAATAAGGCAAGGCAAATTGTGGTGTGTTGTGCCCTAAAGGAAGCTCTTGCTTTTTTTATTACTATGAGCTACTTAGATGTGGGATAGTTACAAACCTCAGAAATTGCTTTCTGACAAAACACCCTCTCAGGATATACTTCTTGATGTCTGTAACCTCTGTTTTTAGGACAGATTTCTATATTGAGGAAGGGAGGGGGAGGGGATTCCTACTGGAGTCTTACAAGTGGAAACCTTAATAGTGTAGTGATTTATGAAATGAAAAGTCATCTTGGCCTTTTCCAGTCTTCCAGATATAACTGTTTGAATTCAGGTATTTTTATACTGCTGTGCAGTATTTGAGCACAGAAGTCTTTATTTCCCTGTCTTTCCCAAAAAATGGATGAACTTTGGAAGTAGTAGTTTTTATTCCTACTGTCTAATGGCGCATTTATTCTGTTTTCTTAAGGATTCTAAGTCTGATGGATTGACAACAGCTACGTCTACAGGTGGCTAACATTTTATTATATTAATTTCTGCACTGCTTTGGAATTTATTTTGGTTTACCTTTTAGGTAAATTAGCACTTTTGGTAAATTAAAGAGCTAGAAAGCTGGAATGTTACAATTACTGGCAAAAAAAGTTCATTGTAAGATCTGTTAAGAGCTATTTTTCTTAAGCAATAGTCTGGGGAAATGTTCCAGGGGCTCAGGGTTTGAAATTTTTAGAAGCAAAACAGGAATTCTGAATCAAAAAGCAGTTCTCATGAGACATTTTGAATACTTTTTTAATAATTTCATATATTCAAGCAGGCAGATATATACTATGGCATTATACTATATAAACGTTAGCGTTTTTCAGTGATGGTTTTATTTAGTGTTTTTCTGTGCTCATCACTAGCAAAGAAAGTAATGAATTTTTTTTGTTTTGCAGACCTGTAATTTTTGCTCTATATTTTTCTCTATGAGGCACTCATAGAATAAAATTTTCCCTATTTGTACATAAACTGACTGATATTGATTAAAGCTTTTAATTACAGTTCAGGGCTTGGAATTCAACAGCATGTTGCAGTGATCTGAAGGGCTATTTGTGACCAATGAAAACCAATATGTACTTAATCCTGCAGAGTACTCAGCTAGTGACAGTGGCATCATGCTTGCAGATATTTAACTTCAGTAAAGTTGTTCACTTTGCTAAGATGGTTGGATGTTAAGGGATTTTGCATTCCATAGTCATCTCTTGTGGTTAGTTATGGGCATGAGGAACTGTATCGTCCTAGTTCTTCTTGAAAATAATACTGTTCTTTTTATGGACGTAGAATCATTAGAACGACAACTAGAAGAGATCCAAGTAGAAAATTTTAACATTAAGCAAATGAAAGACTTATTTGAGCAAAAAGCAGCACAACTGGCCACTGAAGTTGTGGGTAAGTGTATTAGCATGAGATCTAATTCTCTTCTTTGCTTGTGCAGTTTGTGAAAGGGATCATTTATTTAACTTCTTTGTTATTAGATCTTAAGTCTAAGTATGATGAAGAAATCAGCCTTCGGGAAGGTGCAGAACAGAAAGTGACGAACCTGAGACAAGAACTGCAGAAAGAGAGAAGTACAGTAGAAGACTTAAAGACAGAGCTGGTATTCCCATCACATTAATGTTTTTGTTATTTTCAGGTCAGGAGAGGAGTTTACTTAAATGCTTGCAAACACAGTTTTAAAGCAGTCACACTCTGTTGAAAGTGAAGATGTCTGCTCGTGGGCTGAAAAAAATCAGAGTACCATTGTTTTTAATCTGCTTTTTCAATGTTTTTCCAGTGAGAAACTGTATGTTGTTTCTGACTTATATACTAAAATTCACCCTACCTTGCTATGGTCTTCTTGTTTGATGCTCTGCCCTTCAGCATTTCTGCGGTGTATTACACATATAGATGTGCTGCACAGACCTGAACTTGGAGCATGCCATTGCTGACTTCCACAGCTATCTTTAGGTCACTCTTTTTCCATGAGGTGTTAGGTGCTGACTGTCCTTGGACAGCCGCATTTTTAAGAAGGGCTCAGAGAGGTGTTTCGTGACATGGTGGCTGAAAAACTGGCAGCTGTCATCATCACGCCTATGTTAACCTTGCTCCTCTTGCGCTTGGCTGATAATACCTCTGTGTGTGTATTCCAGGATTTTGGGTCCTGATGACTTTTGTATACAGCCATGGCTCCAGGGGGCAATCCCAGTGACTCAGCAAGTTGGGCCCCTTCTAAAGCAGTAGTGCAAGGAACTTCCTAGTTTCTCCCACTCAGCTACTGCTTAGACTCTGGAGGAAAGTAGGACTTGTTTATCCCCCTTCTTCCCTGTGGCTGACTGCCCTCAAGGGTCTGTTGGCCTTGCCCAGATACTGGACCTGTCCATTCCTCTCTGTTCCATTCTTTCTTCTCTTCCCTTTTCCTTCTTGTGTTTTTTTTGTTCCTTTTTTCTTATAGAGATGCCAACCCTCCTTTTCTCTGCTCTCTTTAGTGCTCCTAGTTGCCATCCCGCTCCTTTTCCTCCACAATGTTTCATGTTGAAGGACGTTATGGTGCTTGAGATGCAATTGCCAACAGATTTTACCTGTGGGTTTGGTGTGAGCCATATCTGGTAGTATCATCAAGACATTGCCTTCAGCTGCCCTTCTGTTTTGTCTGTGGTGATTCTCTGAAATAATTCTTCAAGGCAGGGGCAGTATCCTGTATCTAGCCATCTACATACATAAAAATTACAGAAATGTAACCTTTGAGACAATTTTCCATTTGCCAGATTTCGTTGAAATCAATCAACAAGTTGAAAGTTCAGCAGACAAAAACGAAAAACTAGCCCTTAAATCCTGTTTTCTTTGGGAATTATAAGCACTTCTCTGTGGTTTTGGAGTTTTTGGGGGGGGAGTTTTCTTTATCTCTTTTCTTATTTTTTTTTAAGCCAAGCTGTAATACTGTATGTGTCACCTTGTCTATAAATGGATGATTTGATAGATTTTTAGAAATGACATTGCATGTCTGCCAATGTGATGTTGCTCACTGCTCACAACTTTTCAGCTACAAAGGCCTGGTGTGGAAGATGTGGCTGTCCTGAAAAAGGAGCTGGTCCAAGTTCAGACACTGATGGATAAAATGACTCTGGAACGTGAAAGAGAATCTGAAAAGCTGAAAGATGAGTGCAAGCACTTGCAGGCAGAGCAGGCTAACTCTGAGGTAATAATCGTACCTAAAGATGCATGTCTAGGTTTGCTGTGATTATCATATGAAAACAGAAAATATTAATTAATCATAATGAAAAAGCATCTTTCTTTATTGAACCTTCTCACTTCTCCAAAGGTTGTGGTTATTCTGCTCTTCTACCAGTTATGACTTCCGTACAAAACAGAGAAAAAGGGATGCAGCAGCTCAGATTTGGATCTTTAGAGGAACTTTGCTCCTCAAACTGCTCCTGGCTAAAGCCTGTTTGATGCTTGCCATCATAGTGAGGGAAATCTCTGACAGAGATAATGGCAAGAAATCCTGATAAAAATACAGTATCACCAAAAAGACGTTTGTCTAACAGAGAATTTACTCTGCTGAGGAGTTGCTAAATCCATACCTGCAGAAGAACTCTCTTGCTGGGTGTTACACTCGCTGGTGGGTTGGTTAATATATTACTAATAGATTACTTGACAGTGTAACAATCTTTACTAAAAACTGTTAGGTGTGTTTGAGAGCTTTTAATTTTGCCCCCTGGTTCTTCTGTTGTCCCCCACCAATGCAGCAATGCCAGCAAAACTTGTCAATGCAGAGCTGTGGTCCCTCGTGAAGTGTGGTCCTTGAAATATTCCCCAGCTTACATGAGGGCATGTCTGTAGTTCTGTAGGATTCCTAGTGTCCTCTGTCCTGTTGAGATTTGTGGATGTGAAGAATTTCTAACATAGTTTATTCTGGGATTTCATGTGCCCTAGATTTCAGGACTGAAGTTTTAACTTTCCATCCTTTCATTTGCACTGTAAAACTTTAGAGAAATGCTACCAGGTATTGTTCCAAACTCCTCAGGGTTTTCCTTTCTGTTTTGCCCCCCAACAGATATGTTTATCTCCAGGAGTTATACACAGGTACAGTATTGTACTAAACATGAATCTACCATTGTTTTCAAGCTAGAATTATGTATGGCAAGCTCTATATCAGATGTGAAAAAGAAATATCACAGTTGGTGTTACAAATGTAATATGGTTATGTGGCTATGTAAAGTTGCTGCACAACTATAGTTTGGTTTTAACTGTGAGATCCCACAATTGTGCTGCAGAATTTAAATTTCATTTCAAAATACTGTTTGGATATTTGATTCTCACGTGAAGATAAAATGACAGTAACATGGGCATAACAAAAACCTTTTATCTTAAAAACATTTTCACAGAAGCATGAATTGCTCCTGTTCCCCTAAAGTAGATATGTTTAAGTTTTGACATAAATGTTTGGCCATGTTTCATCTCAGCTTTGCTCCTCAAGACCACATCAAGGACTGAAATTTTAAAGTGGTTTTACATCATCCTTGGCTGTTTTTACAGGCTGGCCTAGGATACATATATTAATATTGGTTTTCAAAGTGAATATCTTTAAAATGAGGTAAATACTCAGTATGGGTGAAAATAACAAAAATCATATTAGCCCTATATGAGCATCTTCAAATACTGCAGGAGAGGGATGTGAAGAATAGTATACTCTACAACTGTCACCTAAATCTATTGGGTGTTTTTACCTTTTTTTCAGAGCTGTACCTGAAACTGGCATCTGCATCTCTCAGATGAATATTCATACTGAGTGGCTCCTTTCATCTTTAGTTTTTCACTATAGTGGCTCCTGCATAGTAAACATGTTATGAAAACAGCTGCACTGCTTTGGAGCTAAGCATTGCTATGAATCTCTGCTTATAGGGATTTGTTTCAGGATCTGCTCAATCTTCATGAAATGCAGCACCTAGGCTTGATTGTTAACCTGAGTGCCCACAGAAATAAACAAGATTAGTAGCCTAAATTGTAGGTAAATTTAATAAAGCCAGGGCTAGTGTTTTTTTGTTTGGTTTTTTCCCTCCCACTAAGCAAATGCATTAGAAACACTGGAATATTTATAAAACAAATTTGAGGAAGTGTGTCTACTACAGCTTTTGTGACTGCTTCTTTCCATCTTTCACCCATCCATTTTATTTTTCTGCTCTCTAATAGAGACACCTAAATTTGAGATAAATTTTTTGGAAAGCATTTTATTCTTATAGCAAATTTCTGTCATATCAAGACAATTTCAAGATGTTATTAAACAGAAGTTTTTTAATGGTTCATTATTCATACAGACACATCAGCAAGAAAATATCAGGACTGAATATTACCCAGGATGTATTTCCCTGTTAAGAAAGAAATGTGGGATGGTCTTACTGAATTGTGGACAAGAAATGGATCTTTATGCATATAAATTATGATTCTAGTTGGAAAGGCTGCAGTGGTGTCCTTTGCAAGCTTCTGCACATTTTCTGCATTATATTCTCTCAGTATGAAATATCCTTACTGTTTTCTGACAACATCCTGGAATGTTGGTCCAAAAAAGACCGATCCTAGGAGGTGTTCTAACTAACAGTTCTATTATGAAGCAGCTTTGTAAATCACAGCATTACAGAAAGTCAGTTAACTATATGCAGTCATATGCTGTGTTCTTATGTTCTCTTTGGTGTTCTTTTTCTGTAGGAAGGTTGTAAATTGGATGGTTATTGTCTACTGCTTCTCTTCTGCTTTAGTTCACTCTTGAATTCAGTATTTATGTATTTGTGCTGAAATCTCTGCAGGAACAATAGGAAAGAAAACTTATTTATAAAGGTCACTACTATATAGTGTATTTGAAATGAATGCATGAATACACAACATGTTTTAGGGCAGCTATGCCCTAAAGTGCTTTTGTTGTTTTCTTCCATTACTGTGTTCAAATACTGTGCAGTCATTGATATATTCTGTTCTGTACTGATGCTGTTTAATGGGGTAGTATTGTTCCTTTGATTATGATGACCTGCAGGGTTGATGTGTCTAAAAGTCACACACCAAATTTGCATCATATGCCAGACTTGCTTCTAGAGCCTTTTCCAGCACATTTCCCTTCCTAGATCGGCCAAGATTTTGGCCATGTAACTACAATGACTTGGAAAGGTTTTACCTTGGCCTAGAACTGTGATAATTATCAATGGATAATCTGTTATGATTTTCATCAGTTTTGGGCTCAACCTGGCATTTGCTATTGGATTGGGTCAGATTTTCGTCTTCCAAAATAGGACATAAATGAATCTCAGCTGGGAAATTATGCTCAGTGATACTTCTGATGTTGCTCTGAGCTTAGTTTACAGGTGATTTTTTCCCTTAGGCTTTTTATTTGTATAGAAGACATATTTTTATTTTGCTACCAGACATCTTGCTTTTCTTGGACATGATTTGTTTTATATGTGGATTTTTGTGTTTGTCTTTTCAGGCTACCATTAACCAGTTAAGAGCTGAACTTGCCAAAGGACCTCAGGAGGTAGCTGTGTATGTTCAGGAGCTGCAAAAACTTCAAAGTTCAGTCAAAGAGCTAGAACAGAAGAATCAGGTGAGAATGCTATTATTTCCTATGCTTGTTAGCTCACATTAAAATGGAAACACATCACACATTGCCTTGGGAAGCACTGAAGACTAACTTCTTGGAGAAGCTGAGAATTCCTTTGCCTTTTTGTTTAACAATTGGACTGTCATAATGCGCAAGCGAGCACTATTTTAATGATCATCGTATGCTACAACTGAAATTCTTTGGGTTGTGATGATTGCAAATTTCTAATTGCTGCAGTTTATGCTTACCTATCATTAAGCAGTATTGCCATCTCACACATTAAAAGTAGTACCCCTGGAAATAATGCATTTGCCAAAAAATCACGTTTTGAAAGATAGTCTCTCTTTGTTGGTTTTCCAGTTTCTTAGCTTTTAGATTGTACTTTTGTTGTATTTTTCAGGCCATTTATTGGCATCATGAATGGTAGAAAATGGAAATTAATTCCAGAAACTTCTCAACTTACATTCTTTGAGAACTGTTATCAGAACTCTTTGAGCTTGCTGCATTTTGTATTTGTGTTTAGAAATTGTGTATTGTGGGGGTAAAAAGGGAGATAAAGGGGGAAAGGAAACAAGGAGAAAGATGTGTGCTGCTTTATGTTTAGTGTAACACTGTGTATGAACTGGACATTTCATACATGTATTTACCAGGAGCCTTGTCAGCTTTGGAAAACAGGAAAGGACAGGGACCAAACAGAATTTAATGTAGGGTAATATTAAAGTAGCATTTGCAAAAAATATAAGAAGGTTCAATTAAAATTTGGTAAATGAAACTACTTTTAGCAGGATGACTCGGTTTGGCTCACTAAATCAGGTGTGGAACTGAGAAGATGAGAATTGTCATGCTGTAATTTTCCACAGACCAGCAACAATGAATCAAGCTTTTGGCAGAAGTGTTGCTATACAGTATAGAGCCTTTCCTGAATCTGTTGGTATTTCATTAACAATGTGGAGTGAAACAGATTGATGCATAAGATAACCATACATTAAGATGTCAGGTTAATGCCAAACACCACTTGAGAAATAGGAAGAAGAGAAGTGGCAGTGAGCTACTTTTCCTCTTGCAGTTTTAGTGACTTAAAGCAGTTTACAGCCATCTCTTTATTTAGCTTTTTGAAAGGTGGGTGGTATCCATAGGAATGATATGCTAGCTAAGGAATTTTGGCCCTGGAGGAATTGGACCTAGAATTGGAAAAGGTAAGACTAGCTTACAATAAGCGAAATTGCTTCCACTTTGAACAGTTTGCCATCCTTGAAGAATCTGTCAGGGAGGAGCCATTAATTCATGATAGAATACATTATATGTAGAATATATAGAATATAATATATTTGATATAAACATTGATTTATAATTCAGTTGCAATGTGGAAAGATATTTCTGTGCATTGATGCGAAGTTTTTCAAGCTCATGTACAACCACAAGCAAGAAAGCTGTTTCTTACATTTTCAGGAGCTGTACTGAGAAGAACAGGTGTGTGTATATATACATATAAGATCAGTTCTCTGAGACTAGCAGGAACTCTCTTTTCTTCATTTTTAAAGCACAGTAATTGTGGGGCTTGGCTTGCCTTGCAGAGGCCAGTAAGGGCCTGTAGCCCAGAAGATAGATAGCATGGAAAACCTTTCAGCTTTTCCCCAAGGAATTGCAGTTGTAGTAAAGTTAATTTGAACATTCAGGGAAAACAAATTAGTTTTCAGGATATGGAAATAGAGGTGGTGCAGTGTTCTCAGTAAGAGGAAGTGCATTTATGTGAGAATATGAAAAGCAGTATTTCCAGTTGAAACTGTGTGCTGTATGGGCTCCAGAATCAACTTGTTCAACACAAGATACAGGTTAGTATTTTCTTTAATAATGTTCTTGAACAAGTTCGTCACTGTTCATCATCAACACTTAGAAAGAAATTTCAATAATGCATTGAACAGCTGCAAGCAGAATTGTACTTAACTTGCTGTGTAACTCTCTTCATAGAGTCTGACTGAGAAGCTGCTGAAGAAAGAACAGGACTACACCCAGCTGAAAGAAAAACACAATGAAGTATCTGTGAGTAGGAAGAATGTGCAGGCAAGTTTTCACCAGAAGGACCTGGACTGCCAACAGCTTCAGGCAAAGCTGTCTGCTTCTGAAGCCTCGATACAGAGATTACAGACAGAGCTAGGTGAGAAGGGAGAAGCAAGCCAGAAACTTAAAGAAGAGTTGTCTGAAGTAGAGACAAAGTACCAGCATCTCAAGGCAGAATGTAAACAGCTCCAGCAGCAGAGGGAGGAAAAAGAGCAGCATGGCCTTCAACTCCAAAGCGAGCTCAGTCAGGTGAGATTTTAAACTGCACATGCATATTTCTTATGCACATGCATTTACATTTCCTTATTTGAAGGAGAGTAATTAACCAGTGTGGAGAGTTTGTCAGACGAATGGCTGCGCAGTAAAGGGCATGATACTGTGAGATTGCTAAGCATGTGAAAAAGGGTATGTGACTGAAGAAAAGAGTATAGCGTCCTTGTGATAAAAGTTTATGCAAGGAACAAGATGTCGAAAGAACAAGGATGTACAGAGAGGAAGGAATTGATAACAGCAAGGCTTAACCACAAACTATATGGCATTGTGTAGTCTTCTGCCGCTTCAGCAGGGAAAAAACCGAAAAGAGAAACAAGAATAGAAGTAAGAATGTCTCCCAAGGTGAAATTGTCTGATTAGCTACTAACCAATGCTGAGCTTAGTTTTGCACTATGTATGAGCTTAATTATTGGGTCTATATAAGGCAACCGAATGTATCAATAAACGAGACTTGCTGAACATGATAGCTTGTGGCTAGTCTCCCGCGACTCTCCTCGCAACAAACCAGCACTTGTATTTTACTACTCTGTAGGAAGTTTGAGAAAAGTGAGTCTTGGTTGTACATTAGAACTGAACAGTGCTTGATTTGCTTTGAGTAGTCAGTATAGTAGGGAATACTTAGTGTGAAAAGCCAGTGTAATGTGAAGTCTTGATATTGCTTCCTTAGTGTTTCTCCAGAAGGAACTTCTCTTTATGTTGCTGATAGCCGTGAGAACACCCAGAGCATACATCCCTCCCACCAGAACCTGTTGTTCTGCTGAGTTCAATAACTTAGAGAAGTAGGACTTTCATATAACATTGAGCATTATGAAACTTGAGGCTGGTTGAATTCAATTTCATCTAGTTTATCTTTTTTGGAGAGCAATGTGTTAGACTGGAGAAATATTTGTGTATCAGTAATCATGTCCAGTCCTAAGATGTAAAAATTATATCTTTATTTGTAAGTATGACATACTTCATTTTAATCTTGCTAAAGCTTATTTATTTTAAAGTGAGTGTTTCTGAGTTTTCAACCCTTTGTGAAGTCTGAAAGAGATCGGGTTGCAAGCTCTTTGTGTATAGTTTACCTTGGAAGAACTGTGACTTGGCAAAACCATGTTTATGTGTGTATTACATCCCCAGACTGTCTTTCCTTCTTCTCCCATCAGTCTTCTGTCAGGGCGAGAGAAGATAATTATATTAGTTATCTGCATAGGAATCTGCATTTGGTGAAACTGCCTCAGTCTGCCTAGGCAACAGAAGCATAGCCAAGAGGTTGAGCTGAAATCTGTCTTCAGCCTGAGAGGGCATTTTCAGGAAGGATTTTTGGGGTGGGGAAATGAAGGAATAGGAAGTTGAGTTGCTCAATGAATTCCTATGAAAGGAAATGGAGGCATGACACATTCTCTGGTGATACTACTGGGAAGGAAGACAACCTAAGCAAGAAATCTTCAACAAGCCACTGGACTTCAGAATGTGTGTTACAATTGTATAGTAAAAGAATAGTGGAGGGAAAAAACCCTTTGTACCTGGTATAAAAGAAAAGAAAAGCCAAACAAACATCTCTTCATTTCTCTTCCTGCAAAGAAGAGTTCAGTTACTGTTGTAATGAAAAGACAAAATTTCTCATATTTAATCACTTGGTACTTCGCTGGAATTGCGTTTTTATGTATGTAGTCCATTAGCTTACATTGAGACAATGAATTCTGTTTATGGACGTACATGTGTAGTTGTTTAGTCAAATTACATTTTCTAAGAATTCTTGTCATCTTCTCAAAATTCATTTGAATGGATGCATGTCTGGTTAAGTTTGGTTTTTTTAGAATTTGGGTGATGTGGAAGAAGTGATCTTAATGGGAGATACTTCAGTGATAGTGTTGGTTCCAGCACGACAGTAGGAGGAGGGTATGGACAAGAGAGTATGGACTCCTTCAGTTTTGAAGAAATGTTAATTGCTAATAAATTCTGTTGAGAAAATTGGAATCTACTTAATTGAATCTTTTAAAGTCTAGGTATTTTTTCATGACTTTTTTTGCAGTCTGTAGCATAAGTTAATCCTGGATTTTATGGTTCTGTTTATTTAAATGTCATCTTAAAGTTCCTCAAAAATACTTAACCATGCCTGTGATAAAAGTAACTTGTGTAAAATACGGTTTACTGATTTCCCTCTTTCCCTCTTTCTATTTTCTCCCAGTATCAACATAGCCATGCATAGTTAATAGTTATCTTGTTGCACCCTTTCTTTAGTAGACTTTTTTTCTACAGTTCTTGTTTGTATTTTTAGTGAGGAAGAAATATTTATAATTTGATGATCCTGCAAGAAAACGCAAATGTTCTTCATTACTGGAGGAGAGATTATGGTCTTTTTCCTCACCCTGTCTCCCCTCTTCTCCTACCTCTTTCTTAACTGTACAGTGACTGTTAGCAATCAGCGTCTTGGCCACATGCCAAACAGCTTTTCACTCACAGTTTTTGTGGTTGTGGACAGATAATTTAGATTGATTTTCTAAGAAAGTAAGTCATGGATACATTTATTTCCCTATCTCCAAACCCTTTAAACTTCTGCATTGTCTGTTAACTTGAGCTAAATTTTGACAGATGGCCCAAAGGACTTCAGTGTTAAGTTCTGCGGTGTTAAATTCTTTTGGAAACAGACAGCAGGAGAGAGGCCTCACCCCCGCCTTAATGCCTGGGTGGAAAGTATAATGGTATCACAATCACTGTTCCTTTTTCTGCTCTGCTAGGCAGCCAGCTGGTCAAACAGTGATTGCTTGCAGTGAACAATAAAATTGGGCTGCCTTTTGCTTAGATATTAGTAGGGATTTAAGGAAAGCATGAGGAAGGTTTAGGGGTATTGAAGGGAGGACCTGGAGTTAAAAGGTGAATGGTTCAAGGGCCTTCGACATAAATGCGTAGGGGAGCAAGTTTCATTCATAGCTTCCCACAACCTATGGAAATTCTTGCTGTGCTGCAAGGTCTGATCCATTCTCTGGTTTTGCATTGAGTTGAAAGGTCATTGTGTTCTTGTAGAAGTAGGCAGGAGGCAATCCAGGACCTATAGTGGCAGTTTCATGTAGAATAAGCTGATTTTATGAAAAGAGCTTTTCAGAACAGTGAATTGTAAAAGGCCATCCTTGCACTTTGAAGGTGGTGCAGTACTGCTTTTGATGACTGATAAAATCATGAAGCAGGTTTGTGTCCTGCTGGAAGAGCACATCCGCCTACTTACTCTTTGCTGCTGGAAGGTACTGGACTGTAAGGCACCAAAGTTACTGTGTACCCTACACTGACTGTTCACCTATCTCTTCTCTGCAGAGAATGAATGCCATTGATGTAGCCAGCTCAAGCTAAAAATTACACTCTTAATATTCTAGCTGTGCAGAGCAGTATATTGTGGGAGGCAGTGGAGCAGGTAAAGGCAGGGTACTTCAGCCACTGGATCTACAGGAGTGAGTGTGTGAGCTGGATAACCTGAGATGGCTCAAAAGCATCACTATTTTACATGACAGTCCTTATGCCTTTGAAGGGTCACCCCTTTTCTATTTCTGTTCATTCTCTGTAATTTGTTTTGAAGGGATTCTGTAGATAAATGAGGATGTTTCTGAGTCCTTCCAACCCACTTTTTTGAGTATCTCTTCTTGCTTGTGCAGTTGATGCTGTTTCATAACATGGTTTGTGTTTCTGAGGTGTATGAGGTATATACATGACTTCAGGAGGTCATGGAGTTGTTTTTCTCTGGGTTATGAGAACGTCGCATAAAAATTGCACAAAATGAGTGTATATCACTGTTGACTAAAGAATGAAAAATTGGATGACTCTCTTCTTTGCAGTTGCACAGTAAACTCCTAGAAACAGAGCGCCAGTTAGGGGAAGCGCATGGGCGGCTCAAGGAACAGAGGCAGCTGTCCAGTGAGAAACTGATGGACAAAGAGCAGCAGGTGGCTGACCTACAATTAAAACTTTCTCGTGCTGAAGAGCAGGTAGGGGTTTCTATGCAGATTCTATAGTTTGTTCTGCTGATATGTCTGTGCGCACGCTTGTGGTGATACTGCAGTTGATAAAGTTTGTTCTCATGGGAATTTCTTTTGACTAATACTGTCAAGGACTTACAGTAAAATTATCAAAATCTGCTTAGATGCTGCTTGTCTTTACAGATGTATGTGTGTTTGTGGTGCTTAACAAATGAACAAAAGTTGTGCATTTTACACTTAAGGGCTTTGTCTAAGGATCTCGTGAAAAAATTACTTAGGTGCACATAAGCCTGTGTGGGTAGTTTTGTCTGTAGATATTTTTGTACGACAAAGCCCTACATGAAGAAAAAGTGAACATTGCACAGCAGGTCATTGATAGTTAATAATCTGTGTGGGGTGGATGGGCAGAAAACACTTGTTTTATTAATTTTTATTTGTTTTAAAGAGGTATCTTGTATATGTTGCTGATTTTCTGCTGGCTGTAGGGGGATTGGCCAAATATATGAGTGGTATGTTGTCAAAGCTTTAAACTTTTCTGTAGCTAATTTGCAAAGCCTTGACTAGTATAGAAGTGGAGAGACTGCTAAACTTAAGTTGCTACTAAAATAATGACTGACAGTTGCTACTGAAATTGCCAAAAACAGTAATAATAATGTTGTTTTACAGGTATCTGTATTATCAGTCATGTTACGTCTTAACAACTATTGCAAAAAATGTACTAAAAATTTCTTATGTTTTAGATTTGAGCTAAATCACATGCATCTGATAATTGTTTTATAGTTCTCGCTTGTGATGTAGAATCTCACCGATTAAATAGTAAAGAATGCTTTGATTAGATTTTGATCATTTAGCTAGTATTACAGATTTTTGTTTTTATGCAAGTTTTCAAAAATCCATGTTTACACTAAAATCTTTTAGAGTGAACATTGAGTACAATTGGCGTACTTAATGGTGCTTTTTCCACTCATCAGTGTGGTTTGTTTGGTATTTGGTTTTGGTTTTTTTTTTCAGCTAAAGGAAAAAGCAGCAAATTCCACAGAATTGCAACATCAATTAGAAAAGGCAAAGCAGCAGCACCAGGAGCAGCAGACACTTCAGCAAAATACAACAGCAAAACTACGAGAAGCCCAGGTAACATAGTTATGTATCCTCATGTGAAAGTGTGTTTCAGGGTTTCATTATGCTAAATACTTTTTCTCTCTTTTTCTCTCTAAAAGTGACTTTCCAGAAGGTTCAGTAAAAGAACTTATAAATCTAGAATAGAATATACAGAAAGTGTTTGATAAATTTATCCAACATTTTATGCATTAGGCCCAACTTTTAAGGTCCTTATAATTAAGGACACTAATATGTTTGTTTCTAGAATGATCTGGAGCAAGTACTACGACAAATTGGAGATAAGGACCAAAAAATTCAAAATCTTGAGGCTTTACTTCAAAAAAGCAAGGACAACATCTCTCTACTAGAAAAGGAAAGAGAGGACTTATATGCAAAAATTCAAGCTGGTGAAGGAGAAACTGCGGTTCTTAACCAGCTACAAGAGAAAAACCATGCATTACAAATACAGGTAAGAACTTCAAGATCTGTTTATTTACATTTGTTCTCGTTATTGAATCTTGTTTCCTTTTTTTTTTCTGTCTCATCAGATATGACACTAATCTTTCCATACTGTTCTGTTTCTTTAATATTTACTTTAAAGATCTTACTGTAAATTTCACAGGACTTCTGTTTTGGTGACTTCCATGCTATCAGCATAGGGAAGGGAATTCCTAGATGTTTCATTTGTACATATGCTAGTAATATGTACTTACAAGTAGTTGTATTATATAACTATATAACTGTATGCATATATATTTGTTAAAAATATATATAGTTATAATATAACTGTATTTAAAGATATATATTATATATATTTGTTTCACTCATTTTAAAAAGAGGTTTAATTCCTGCTTTCAACACCAAAATTCAGTTTAGCCTGCATCTGTTGTCTCCTTAGTATTTTGTTTCTGTTACATTAAGGCCAAATTGACAATTCCCTTTTGCTTCTATTTTCAGCTGGTAACCTATTTAAACTCTGGTGTTGTGTACAATACAGGTTTACTGTAACAGTTCAGGAAAAGAAATGTGATAGCATTGAGTCTCCATAGCCGTAATAAGACACACTAAAATTAAGTTTTTACTTCCTTGGACATGCTGTTCCAGCTTTCTCACATTCTTTTTTTTTCCACTCCAGGTAACTCAGCTGACAGAGAAGCTGAAGAATCAATCAGAAAGTCATAAACAAGCCCAAGAGAATTTGCATGAGCAAGTGCAGGAACAAAAGGCACACCTAAGAGCTGCTCAAGATCGTGTGCTTTCCCTGGAAACAAACATCACTGAACTAACCAGTCAGTTAAATGAAAGTAAAGAGAAAGTGTCACAACTTGATGTGCAGGTAATGGATCTCTGTATTTTATGGTGATGAAAAATTCTGGTTGTGATTTCCCATTTGGGAAAAGGTGCATTTTTCTACAAGGAGATACATACACTAAAACATGAATACTTCTGATTTTACTATTAAACTTACCAGTGATTATAAAAGAATTAGAATGAGCTGTGGTAAAACAGATGTTTTAGTGAAATACAATTTGTCTTTCAGGTAAAAGCAAAGACTGAATTGCTACTTTCAGCAGAAGCATCGAAAGCTGCTCAGAGAGCGGATCTACAGAACCATCTGGACACTGCCCAGCATGCACTGCAAGATAAACAACAGGTATTGGGTGACATATAAAGTTTCTATGTTACCTGAAAACTGCTTAAAAGCCTAAGAATTGTCAGTTTACAAACTCAATAAACATATGAATATGCATTGGGAAATCATAATTTAGGATATTTTAACTATGTGATATGCATTCATTTCCTTTTGCTGTTATCTGGAGCAGATATATTTTGCAGTGCAAGGAATTTACTTGGGAGTCCACTCCTTGCTGTAGGGTTATCATTCAGAATCTAAGCTTTCGTTAGGTATTCTGGAGGTATTATTCAATTCCTGTGTGTATGCTATGAAGAAAAGATTGTAGAATGCACTCAGTAGAAGAGAAAACTCTTGACTCATTGCTGACTCAGACAAATTTCCAATCAGCTGCCAGTATTCAGAAGTAATTCTCTGTGTGCCAGCTGACATAAAAACTCAAAAGGCTGGTGATAAAATTACATGTTTTTAAATGCTTTAATCCTAGTGAAGCATTTTACCATCTGTTGAATCAAATATTTGCATTGTTAAAATCAGTGCTGCTGTGATCTTCATGGAAACATCCAGCAAATGCTAATATAGCACCATTTTGTAGCATGGGATTGTAATGAGTTGCTGTAAACAGGAAACAACTTTTTGCAGCCATTAAATAATTAATAAATAACTAAGTACATCAGCTTGGTTGGAGAGCAGTGAGCTTTGATGTAGCTGTCATCATAGTGGTTACTAGGTGAATGTGTTCATGTCTCTTGCAGAATTTGTGTTGAACAAAATGTTTTGAAATCGTCTCTGGTATGTGGAGAACTGAGCATTTCCATGTTATTGGCTTTCCTCTTGGGTTGTTGATTTCATGGCAAACAGAGATGTCCAAAATTTTATCTAGGTTTTGTAATGTTATTTTCTAGTTACTGCTGTACTAACTTGGGGAGCTAGTGCCTTTATTACCTACAGTTCCTCTTCCATTTATAACTTGAAACACCTTTGTTAACATTTAGCCCAGAGCCTGTAAGGTTTAAAGGATATTGAGGCTTTAAAATATTTTTTTTCAGTGAAACAGGGAATTTTTGCATGTATTTGTGTTTCCCCTTTCAATTTCCTGCACCTCAGAATAAAAAATAAACATTATTTTCCTTTTTAATTTGAACACATTAGATGATTTAAAGCATATATGACATTAGTAATTGTTTGAAGTTATTTAAAAAGTAACATCCCTTGTATTTTTGTTTTACCCAGGAGTTAAATAAGGTCAGCGCTCAGTTGGATCAGGTTACAGCTAAGCTGAATGACAGGCAGGAATACTGTACTCAGCTGGAAGCCAATCTTAAAGAGTACAAAGAAAAATGCCTTTCTTTAGAACAAAAAAATGAAGAACAAGAGGGACAGCTTAAGGTTTGTATTTAACACAGAGTCTGAACTTAGAGAAACTGATCTCTGCTCTTAGGTAGCATGTGGTAAAAGCTGTGCTCAAATTATGAGGGAAGGATTATATCAGTATTGCCTTTGTGGGTTTTCTTTCCCACTAATGTTTCCTGATTCACCATTTAATCCTGTTCTCTCCTTCTGTGCTAGTATATCACATTAAGAAGATAGGCCTACGATACTACCACTATACTGTCATTTTCCTGTACGTGTGCTTCTACCAACCTGTGTGCTACCTGGAAATTGTTATGTGAGGGAGCATGAATATGTCCCAAAACTAGAGTTTTCGAGTTCGAACTTAAATGCTTTACAAGTGGTAGCAGTGAATATGTGTTACATTCGTTAGCCCTGTTTAACACTACCTGTCTGGTTTAATTTCTTTCTGAAGCTTTTCAGTAGGCTTTTTAGCAAGATTTATTCATCTCTTAACTTGATCTGGAGTTTTACATTCCAGTACTGAAATCAGTTTTTATTTTAAAGTGCACGTAAATCTGGCAGAAGGTTTGCGGAATTTTTTAGTGTTTTGATATATTAGTATTTTCAGGTAAGCATATGGATTAGTCCTAATGCTTGATAGCTTTAAAATTTGGGCTTTGATCTTTGTTCAACATTCGTTAAAAATTCTTGGTAGTCAAAATTCATAACACACAAAAGCATATGATACCGGGACCACGGGAGCAATGCAGAACTGGTTTTGCAGTGTTGTCTGTCTGTTTTGAGAGAGGTTAGTAGTCTTTACGCTTAAGATTGAGTTGAGTGTTTTTTCTAGCTTATGTGCTCTATAGAAGAGAATGAAGATTGTTTTCCCTATATCAAATTTTAAATCCAATGCTTTTAAAAAATAAAGCTCTCTTGCATTTTGTTATCAGCATATTTATTTTGTTCTTCCATCTCTTCTTTGGAGCACTGTTCTTTTTCTTGCCTACTTTGATTTGTGTTTTTATTTTTCATTCTTTTGCTGAAGTTTCACAAGTAGCCAATAGACAAAAATGCTTGGGAGAAATACAGAGCTTGCTTGCATATGATTTTATGAGGTTCCTGGTAGCTGAAGTGTGAAACTGAGCAGGATTGTTGGTGCTGTCAACAGGAAAGCAATTCTATGTAAAATCTTGGCATCATCACCATTCTTTGAGATGATTCCAGTTGAATGTGTGGCATTTAAAAAGTAGAAAAAAAATTAGAAGACAAAAAGCCCTCAGGAATTTTTTTTGAGAAACTTGGCCACTTTGTTTTATGGCCACTGTATGAAAGCAGAAGGGCCTGTAACACAGCTGGTATGTTGAAGAGTCTAAACAGTGCCCATTTGCTGAAGGCTCCTGTGTTCTTTATACTCCACGTGAGTGAAAAAGTACCTTTGGAAAAAAACAGAAGAAAAACCTTTCCAGACGAGCGTAGAATTTCTTCACAGCTGTAGTTCGTGTCTTTGCTTTTAGTGTAAAGCTTTTTATCTATTACTTTGCAGTAAAATGCTGGCTTGGCCTTTAATTTAAAGATGATTTTAGAATGTTTTACCACAATAGTTCAGTTCTGGAGGAGCAGGATTAGCAGTAAATCGTGAAAGATAAATAGCAAAGTAATGAAACAATGTGTGAGAGTGTGACTGCTTTCTACAGTTACTGCTACTCACAGACTAGATGACTTTGCATTTTCTTGCTATTTTTATTTTGTTGGTTGTGTTCTGATGGCTCTATCTTTTTATTTTTCTCTCTCAGAAACTTGAAGGTGATGTTCTTGATGCTAAAGCAAGTAAGGAACAAGCTCTTCAGGAGTTACAGCAACAGCGAAATCAGTCTACAGAATTAGATCTCCGAACAGCAGAACTGAGTAAACAACTTGAAGCAACAAGAGAAGCGTATGCATTTCCTGTGTTATAGTACTTTTCAAAGTCAGACATAAAACTGGAGCAGTTTGGACTAGAGTTGAATTTTTTTGCTTCTCTCCTGTGATTTCATGAAGTCATAAATAAGTGCTGTGTCCCCTCTGCTACAAGAACTGTGTTGTGTCCTACCTGTTGTCTTTCATTCCATCTGCTGTGTCATCTCACTGGAATCACTGACTGCTGTGATTCACTACACTTCTTCAGTTTATTCACTGTGCTTGTTGTCAGCTAAATATATGAACAATTTGATGTAGTGAGGTGCATCTTTAAATATCCATAGCTCTGTAACCTTTTTCAAATACTATTTATAATATATTAATATTACTATAATATTAATATTGCTATATTAACATTNAAGAAAGAACCATCTCAAAACTAGTTTCTAGAGTTGCCGTTTTGTCTTAACTGGAGGGGTAATGTCTATGGATGAAAATAGAGACATTTAAAGATACAAAAGAACCTGTGAAAAATACCTTTTTAAAAAAGTATGTTTTATCTTTTTGTATTTGCAGGATGTCTAATGTTCAATTGGATTTGCAGAAGAAATCTGAGGCCCTTGACCAAGCAAACCAGCAAATTTCAAAGCAGGAGGTGGAAAAGGCCAGTCTCAAACAAAACCTTGAGAAATCAAATCAAGATAGAAGTAAACAGCTCAAGGAACTTGACTGTAAACTGCAAGCAGCCACATCAGAGCTGCAACAAGTGAAATTAGAGAAGGATACTCTGTTAAAGGACCTTACAGATACCAAAGATAAGCTGTCAAAAAGCTCTGAATCCTTCAAAAAAAGAAAGGAAGAATTAGAAAAAGAAATTAAAAAAGGGAAAGCAGCTATGGCAGAAATGGTTAGTAGATTCTTTAATTGGGCATTAAGTTTGGTGTATATACAGTCTGATAAAATGACTTTGCTTTCTGTTTGAAAACAGTGTACATATGATGAAAATGCATGGAAATTAGTTACTGTAAGGAAAACCAAATTGTGATTTTTCGTAGGTCATACATGTTTTCCACCTTAAATTTTTGCCTGGATATTTAAAGTAGTAAACATCAGTCATATAACAGTATCCTTTCTTCTTGCTGCATGCCTTTAACACAGTGAAGAAACTGAATGGAGACAAGTGGTGAAACAATTTGATGGGAAATGACCCCGTTTTAAAAAATACATCAGCCATATTATAACAACACAAAGTTATAGAACCTTTGGTAAAACACCATTGTATTGAAGGAGTTATTTTTTCTGAGGCCATTTTAATTTCCTTTTTGAAGTCTTCATATATAGAACTTCCTGTGTCCTTGTCTGGACATGCTGGAAAGCTGCATACTGCAGGCAGAGTAAGATCATCTGTTATTTGGGGAATGCCTAGCTTAAGGTATTATTGGAGTACTAAAACTATTTGAGTTGTAGAAAGGTCTTACGAGTGGCAGTATAACAAGTGCTTGACCACCAGAGCAACCTCTTGTGGTAAAGAAAGTAAACTGGGGTTAAAATATACCTTTTTCTTACCTCTTTGGCCTTGGTGATATGAATGGGCACTATATGAATACGTTTTATAGATACAGTTGTTCTGACACCCTTGTCTCTGGTGTGGCAAGGGGTGTCTTTCTCATACCCTTCTCATCTTACATGTCACCATTTTCCAGAACCCATTCAGAGCTGCTTTTATTCTGATCTAAAAAAAAATCTGCTCCTAGTTCAAAAGAACACTTTTGTTTTACTCATTCACCTTTTAAAGAAAAACTCTTTTACTTGCTTTTCTTAGTTACTGCTGTTTAAAGATCTGTTTCTCCTAAAAACTTGAAGGATTTTCTCCCCAGTTTAGACTTAAAGATAGTAGTCCAGAATCTGTTTCTAGTTCTCTAGTCTTTTGGAGGCTCTCCACTGTCTTAAATGCATAGTATTTGGGCTTAACATACAGTTGCATATGCGTGGAGGTCTGCAAATGTACTTGCTTGTGAGTTTTAGAATGTGAAGGAATTTTAGATCCTGAGGAGACTGATGAGCCTACTACTTCAGCAAGAAGATGGGCTGCCAACCACAGCTTCAAACAGGGAGACTATCCCTAAACAGAAAAACTCTGGCACCTGGCTGAGTTTAGTAGTACAGGGCATCAGATGTGTTCAGCTTAGATTTGCCACGTGAAGTTTTGAGAGGTTTTGAGCTGAAAATGTGTGCAGTTGAGAAGGTAAGATTTTTCATTGGAAAATGAAGGCGTTATTTTTTAAGGATTTGTAGATCCTGCAAAAATGCTCGGTACTCGGTCTTAGAAGCTAACAGGAATATTCCCTTTTCTTACGTTTTTTAGGAAAAATCATGCCAAGAATTAAAACACCAACTTCAGATACAAACAGAGTCTGTAGCTAAAGAGAGGAATGAATTGAAAAACTCACTGGAAAAAAAGGAGGGGGTAAGTTGTCCACTTAGTTTCAAAAATCTAAAACCCAATAGTAATAAATGTTTAAAAGATTGATTTTCAGTCTCACCTCCTGGGACTGATGAGAGATAACGATGTTTCAGTTCTCAAATTGTAACCTATCTTTGGCACTGAAATAAGATGATACTAAAACTTTCGTAGAGGGTAATGTGAAGCTTAAAAATATAGGTTTTAGTCTTAGTTTTCTGTGTCCCACATACCCTAGCAGGGGATTTTAGCTGTTCAGGTTTTTTCATTAGTGAAACAGTTACTTGATATTACTGTGCCCCTGTTTCCTGTTGTACTTCCATACAATAAAAGTTGTTATTTCGTATCCTTAGATCTATTTTATTCTCAGGCTTATTCAGTATATTCTCAGTGTAGTTGACAGGGCATTTTCAGATATCCTTCAGGGATTGAATTGCTTTTTCAGACTTGTGTAAGTCACTTGCTTGTGACTACAT
Organism: Pachycephala philippinensis; assembly: GCA_013397055.1. Classification (NCBI taxonomy): domain Eukaryota; kingdom Metazoa; phylum Chordata; class Aves; order Passeriformes; genus Pachycephala; species Pachycephala philippinensis. Next base: position 51,694 of record VWZT01000387.1, read on the forward strand.
AAGGACCAAATGTACTTCTTTTTCAAAGACGAGCATTCAGACCATGCAGTGCAGCTGGCAGAGTGAAGGACACGTCTGCTTTCATGGATTTCTTTACCCAAGGCGTCTTCAGTTTCCTAAAGGAATCAGAAAAGATTTGATCTGTGGACATAGTTTGATAGACTGTGATGGACACTTACTGTCTGAAAGAGGTTTTGGGGTGTGCAGGTGTGATGGTAATTGCTCTGTGACTATTGCTGCTACTCCCAGGCTCCTCACTCATTCATCTGAAGTGCTGTGGTGCTCAGTGGAAAGTGCAGAAGGATGAGCTTGGTATATGCTGCAGTTTGCAGCAGGAGAGCCCAAACCACTGCTGGTGTGAGAAAAGCTGCCTGATCTTAATTTAGAATAGATAAAAAAGACTGCTTTTGATATCTGGGTAGTAAATGTGGAATAACAGATTATTTTAATGTGTTATGGTAGTTCTTAAAATCTGCTTGCCAGTGTTCAGCCATGTAGCTCTGAAACAGCGGTGGCACTGTGGGATGGTCTGATTCTGTGAACAGCATGTACAAACAGTGATTTAAATTTAAATTATATACAGTTATTTAATATTTTTGAATATAGATTTCTAAGCAGTTGTCTATAGACCTTGATGCAGCAAGAGCACAAGTACTGGAAATCCAGGGTCTTCTGAAGGACAAAGACAAAAGTGAGCAACATCTCCAGGGGAAGCTGAGAGAGTTAAAGGAATCTTTTGAGCAGAAGAAAAAGCATAGTGAGACACTGCAAGCTGAATTAAAAACTGCCCTTTTAGAAAAGGTAAGACTGTCCTTTCTTACTCTTATAAGAAAATGAATGTAAATTCCTCTGATAAATACTGAAGCTTTTATGTCAGTAACTTTGTGATAAACTCTGTTTGCTGTAGTCTTGTTGGAAATTATAAGGTCAGGATATGGAAATGAGGTCTTCAGATGCTGTTGGAGATAGAAACAACAACATCAACAGCAATAATGAAAAGAACCAGTGCTGAAATATGAATTCCATAGGAATTGAATTTCAATAAAGGGATAAAATAGGCTAGATTGAATGTGGGTTTTTTGCTTCAGGAGCAAGGCAGGAGCTGCCATTTTCTTGTAAAGCAGTAGAATTTCGTGAGAGTATTTTTAGACAAACTCTGCAGTGTTTTAAAACGTCCATGGCAGTTTTAAACCCAGTCTTCTCATATTATACCAGAAGAATTTATCTGAGTGACAGTATGAAACTCATAAACCATAATGGAAAGAGTTCAAATGTCTTACAACATTAGGGAATGTTGTGCTGTGTGCCATGCACTGTTAAATGTGGCTCCAGCTTTGGCTGCCCAATGCTACATGGTCATATTTATGCTTTAGACAGCCTGTGGAAACATAAGGTCTTGGTGGTGTGGTTTAACCCAACCATCATCTCAGCAGCACAGAGCTGCTCGGTGACTTGGGAAGACAAACACCATCACTCCAAACTCCCCTTTCTTCTTCTGCCAGCTTCATATGCTGAGGATGATGTCATATGGTATGGAATATCCCTTTGGTCAGTGGGATCAGCTGTCCTGGCTGTGCACTCTCCAAATTCTTGTGCACCTCCAGATTTCTTGGTGGTGGGGTGGTGTGAGAAGCAGGAAAGTCCTCTCTCAGTGTGAACACTGCTAAGCAGTAGCTAAAAAATCCCTGACAACAACACTGTTCCCACCACAAATCCAAAACACAGCCCCCGTACTAACTCCTATGAAGAAAATTATACCTCAGCCAAAACCAGCACACTTGAAAACATTATTCCAATTTTTAATGTTTGGTCTTAATGTGTTTCACTTAGTCTTTTGTCATGAATTAAGTTTTGTTGTTAAATTAGTTATAAAACATTACTGTAAAATCACAAATATCAGGTTACTGAACTGCTATTTCGTAAGAAGAACAAAATTATCTTCTTGCAGTAGAAATGCATTTTATTGAAATGCTTAAGCTAACTTTACTATGTGTAACTTTAACTAGAACTTTCTATGCTTGTGTTTCAGGCAGAGCTGGAGAATAAACTACAACAGCAGTCTATTTTGTCAGCACAGGAGCTTAAAGCAGAGAAAGGCAAGCTAGCAGACTTACAGAAGGCCCATGATAAACATAAAGAAAACATGGAGAAGTTGCAGCTGGATCTTTATGGGAAAGAGTCTGAGCTGCTGGCAACCAGGCAAGACCTTAAGGTACTTGCAGTCATTTTAATATCGTATGTGCCTTAGTAGATGTTAATATCCATTTTGAAGACCAAGAAACAATGCAGGAACTGTATAAGTGAAAAGAAATCTCTTCTGCTATATATAGAATTTAGTGCTGTTAAATCCCTTCCCCTGAGACAAAGGATATTCTGAAACTAGTTTAAAGCCAAACATATTTGCTAGTTTACCTGAAGTACCCTTGCATTTCTGCAGCAGTGAAGTGAAAGGTGATTTAGTTTTATATTCATTAAAGAGTTATTTTTTTAATGTTGCTTTTTCTTGTTATACTGTAGCTTTCAACTAATTTAAATAGCATAGCTAATTAGGACAAGGGCTGCCAGCATGTATCTGCTATCTTCTAGATGATTTAACTAGAATGTTCCTACCTGATGGTAGATACTGAGAGATGTCAAACTAATAGAAACAGTAGGCTTATGGACGTAGCTACCTGGAATACAAGTGCCAGAATTTAGTCCTTGAAGTTTTTGCTATTCCTAAACTGAAGTTACTTGTTTTTGTATTAGTGTGCAGTGCCTTCAGAGAGGTATTGCTGAGAGTTGAGCCAGTCAGCAAGGGTATTTTTTGGCTTTTTTTCTGGCCCTCTGCTTTGTGTCAGTACTAAGCCAATGCTTCAGTTAGTCCCAGGACATACTGTGCTGCACAGACTGGCTGTCTGCTGGCAAGATTTGTAGCCTGCTGGCAAGATTTGTAGCTTAGGCACTTTTCACTCCAGATTAATCCCACTGCAGGTTTGTCTGTGTCCAACGCTGTTGTTCTAGGCTCTTCTGAAGTTTATGGAGAGGAATAGATGCTTTGGGAAGACAGATCATATGATCTGCTTTAGACGTGAGCTTCTGTTCGCTTTGTTATGTACAAAGTGAGCTTGTGGTGACTGCTTAGGTCTCATTGTTCTCTGCTTTGCTTTGATTTTATCATTCCCTTTCCCCCAGAGGTGGGCCTTTCAACCCCACCACTGAAACCCTTAAAGGTCTTGTGGATGTTTCGCATAGGCCCATGTGAGCTTTGGAGCCCTAGCCAAACTCCAGGGTCAGGTTATTTTAAGAAATAGAGGAATACCTCCTTTCCATATAGGCCACTGCAGTTGCAGGAGACTTACTCCTCCTCTGTAGTATTAAATTACCTACCATGTTTCCCTGCAGGTTATAGAAGCTTTACTTTCAGTGCAGCATGGTTGAAACGCTGCGTTAAATTGTGGAGAACTTCCACATGATTAACAAGCAGTGGTGGCTTAAGCGTATTCTTTCTTTCAGTCTGTTACTATTGCACATATACATCTATGAGTTTATTTCCTGCAATGCATTTAAATCACCATTTTGTAATGCAGTGGCTTGTAGAAGCATTGGATAAGTTCAGTAACTTGTGGGTTTTTTGGTAGAGTTTTCATTAAAGTATCACTTGTTTCAAAATAGCTGTGAATAAGTATTGTTATTAAAGCAGTTTGATGACCTCTAGTTCTGGCAAGTATAAAATGGGACAGTAAGCGTCTCACATGCATTTAGACCCGATGGGGATGGTAGTGAGAGAGAGAGAACTCTTTGCAAAAAGGTGAAATAAGGTGATGGCAATGAGGAAACAAGATTTTTAAGGTGAGCAGTCAGGTAACTTGATTTATGATGTAAGTTTCTGTGGAGCCTAGAGAGCCTGAAGAAGATTGGGGTCCTAAGTACTGAAGTGGTGTACCAATTTGGAGCCTGTTTGCTTGATTTAAACATTTTGTAAAGAACATGTATTAACTAGGATTAGCGAGGTCTGATTGACATCACTAATTTTTTTTTTTTTCCTGGAAGATTTAGAAGAGGGGAAAAGGTGGAGAGCTGATCTTCAATCATGGCTGTGCTACCTCAGTGCAACATTAAACTAACGAAGCAGTGATAGCTTGTCTTAGAAGACCACAAAAGAAAAAAGCACATTCAGACAGCCTCAAAGTGACAATGTTAGTCTTGAGAGCTGAATATCAAAATGCCACTCAAGTCAGAAGAACTTTATAGTATAGACTTTCACAGCCTATTCAAAATCAGTTGTCTGCATGATGTTTTGCCTTGGGCAAGTTACTTATTAAAAGTAGCTCATTTGAGCCAGAGCTGTGTGTTTTGGTTAAAGTTTGGAACCAAAGCTGATGGGTAGGCTGAGCTTTAGACTGGCCTTAATCTTCTTAGTAGGCAGTGGTAGAAGTTTTTAAAACTTGTCAATATGTAGAGTCAGTTTGGGTGTCTTTCAGTGCAGGATTTTCAGCAGAGATATGAACTCCCCGCACAGCTGTGTTGAGTCAGCAGTGTCAGAAGCCCAGCACTGTCCAGAACAGGCATGGCCAGGCCATATCGTGACATCCTAGCAATGCTAGAGTTAAAAGGGAAAACCTAAACATCCTCGCGTGGTGTGGCACCATGCTGTTTGCGAGGCCGAGGTTCCAGGCGTGGGGATGGATCATGAAAGGCTGTGTGGGTGACACAGAGGGTAGTGTGGTTCCTGGGAGGGCACGGCGGGGGTTGGGCTGTACACAGAGCACCATCTGCTGGCGTCTGTTGGGAACATCACTGCTGGGACCGATGGCTGGTCTCTGGCTGGGAGGCGGAGGTGGCGCTGAGAAGGGAGCGATCGCTTCGGGGCAGTTTTGCAGCCGGAGATGCAGCGCTGCCGGGGCCGGAGCTGCAGAGCGGAGCGCTGCTCTCCGCAGCCATCGGCACCGGGCAGCCCGAGCTTCCGCGGCCGCAGCAGAGCACCCGGCCCGTGTAGCTGTGGCCAGGTGCAAACCGCGAACCTCCGAGTCCTGCAAACTCAACAAGTGTTGTAATAAAAAAAATAAACAGTACAACAAATAATAAAATTGTGGGAATGGAGTTATAATTTTATGAATGCAATTTGCTGCAAGTTTACTTTGGTTTAAAAATGGCTCTAACAGTAACTTCACACACATTTTCGTCTCTGTGATTGGAAGAAGAAATAGGGGTAGGATTTGAGTGCTTGTTAAAGCTGTAGTTTTTGATAAAAAAGGATATACATAATTAAAAAAGAATACCGCTAGATCATTTTTGTATATATACACATATATTTTTACAAATATCTGTCTATGTGTGTGTATATTCACACAATTTTTTTGTGAAAAAAGCATTTTTTATATAGAATAGTTGATAAAAATTACAAACTGTTATTTTTGCCTTGATTTTGACTTAGTGTGAGGATACTTTCTGTGGATCTGATCTGAGCTCTGCCAAGTATTCTTGAGTTTTGGCATTTGTGCTTTTTGTAGTCAGTCCTGGTTTCTTCTGTGTTTTCAAAAGAATGTTTCTTTGTCTCCAGTGTTGGCATTGCTGTCAGCATATATTCAGTGAATGTTCTGGAAAAAAATTCATGCTTGCCAGACCTCAGTTCTGTAAGTCAGGACCCTAAGTTGCATAGTCAGTTTAACTCTTTTTTCTTAGGGAGTGAAGAGAGATCAGGTTAGCATCTGTGAATAATTTAATGTTGGTCCTTGTGGACTGGGATCAGGGAGCACACAGACTCAAATGCTTGTTTGTGCACTTCATGTAGGTGGAATGAATCTGGGTCCTACCATCCTGCTAGGACCAGTTGTGATGTTGGCACTATGATTTGCACTGGCACAGCCCAAGCTGTAGTGAATCAAACTGTAATTTTTAATATTTTTATTTATTTGAACTGTGTACCAGTCAACCTAGCATTTCTCTTTATTTACAAAATAAGTACTGGTTGACCTCTTTTGTACTGTACCTGTTCCTTATCTCAGCCTTGATATAGACACAGTGAGATAACCTGTACAGTGCAGAGACTTTGAGGGGTGGGTTGAGAGAGAAGTATGCACTGTGTGTGGGTGTCACTATCCACTTCATCAAATTTCATCATCTGGTGCTAGCAAATTTGATGTAACTACGTTTCTTCTACTGGAAACAAATATGAATAAAAGCTGTGGCTTTATTCTGTTTCTTTCTAAAACTGCAGAGACTTGGGTTTTCCTGTGAAGATGTTGTATGGTGGTGCTAGACGTCCTATGCTTCTTCAATGTCAGGAAAATATGGTATTCCACTGCACACAATGGAGCAGAGGGGGATAATTTTGCTTTCTGAAATGCCCACCCTGCTGAAACCTTGAAAACTGCTTAAGTACCTCCTATTTTGCTTAGGAAAAATTCTGAGACAACACCTTTCAAAATGTTAAATAGTAAACTCTAATATCTCAGAAAGCAAATAAAGTAATTTGTCTGAAAATTAATTATAAAAGCTAGTGTGAGCTTTTTAAGAGTCATGGGGACTGTTGAAAATGCTGTTGAATCAGTAGTGTTTCATCACTGCTGTTTCAAATTAAGTCTGTCTCTACAAGCAAAATACTTCAGATATTACAAAAGAAGGTCATGATGCATGAGAGTTGAATTAGCTTTTAAATCAACATGGGAGTGACTAAAGCATATGCATAATTGAATGAAATGAAAATTCTGCTTATAGATCCTTTTAAAACCACTAACCTTCAACAAGAGGTTTGATTAAGCAAGAGCTTCAAAAAGAATTGAGTTTGTCTTGAAAAAAATTAAAGCCTTACTGCTGCACTGAAGGCAATAATCTTATTACTAATAATAAATCTCAACTCACCTTCTGTATCGTAGCATCAAAAATTTCCATAAAAATCCAATATTTTGAAGAAGTGGATGAGTGGATGAGTTTGTTTGGTTGGTTTTTTTCTTGTTGGTTCCAAGTGGAACTAGGCTTTACCTAAGGTAGAAGCTTTAAAAAAATAACCTCCAGAATATTAACTCAAAAAGACCCCTGAAGTTTGACTTTGCTGTGAGCAAAGAGAATGAGCTTTGGCTTTGGATGCAAGTTTTGGATTGTTTCGTGGGATTTTGTGACCTGTTTCAGAGAGATAAATCAAAGTTCTTTTTTTAGCTAATGGTGAGAGTTAGAGGCAAGTGAAGTATCATCTGTAGCTTTTGAATGGAAGGTTAAACTTAATGTTTAAAATGCTTGTGCAGCAGAAACTGTGAAACATTTTCTCCTGATATTAGCGTTTTTATCTTCTACATTTCACTTCAGAATTTTAAAAAACTTTACAGTTGTCCTAGCACTAACTTCATAAAGTCATTGGTAAAAAATAGCATTGAATTATTTTTGAAATCTTCAAAATATAGCTTCACTGGTTCTTAAGTAACAGCCGTCTAGAGTTATAGAACAGTTGATTTGCCTAGATAAAATAAATTTGTGTGAGCAAATTCAAGTTCATTCTCTTCTTGTCAGTTTTTGTTCTCTGCCCTTCTACATGTTTTTACCTTTTGTCTGTGTAAGGATGCAAACTGGAATATGTACAGTAAGGCTTTGTTCCTGGAAATGACTTTGTAAACTAGAAGTTTCTGTGATTATGCTCTGTCAGCATTTGAAGCTTAATGTTGCACTCTAGGTAGCAATTTTTCTACGTTGAAAATGTTTAAGTGGCTGTTTAGTATCTCAAACTTTTATACTGGCAGATAACTTGCAGAACTCTATTTGTAATTAGTCCACAGAAGAAAAGCTTGCTCTAGCTCAAGAAGAATTAGTTTCCAGCAGGAATCGAATTGCTAGCAATAATCAACAGATTCAGGAACTGAAGAAAGCTAAGTCCACATTGGAACAGGATGCATCAAAGAAGGAACAGCAGCTGGGTGAGAAGACCAAAATGCTACAAGATCTTCAGAATGACAGGGTAAATGCCTCTGCCTTTTGAAATCTCCACACAGTCACATCCGCCCCATGCAGGCACCTTTTATTATTTTCTGTTACGTCTCTAATTTGAGAGCATAACAGTGACAGTTTTACAGAACCTCTGGTAAAAAGACTTAAAAAAGAGACAGTTGTAGTGAGTTTGGTTCAAAATATGCTGCTAATTTGTTCTAGACAGGTGGGAAAACATTATTAGTCTTAAATCTAAAACTGCAATCATGCTGCTAATTGCATTACAAACTGTGGATAGATATATGACAGTTGTTTCCCCATAATTACAAAGCCACCAAGTAGTTTTTGGACCCTGGATGTTTTTTGATTGGTTGGGATTTTTATTTTGTGAACTTGGAAGAAGTAACTTTTCTAACACTTTTATTTCTCTTCAAGATTTTGAAAGAAAAAGATTTGGCTAACGAAAAATGTAAAACAGCAGAGCTCCAGGAAATAAGGACTAGACTTGAGAAAGAAAGTGCCAAGCTGGGTGAAGAGCTTAGAGCCTGCAAGCAAGAATTTGAGAAGGTATTGAGACAAACTGAGTCTTCTTCATGAGTTTGGTTATCTGATGAGAAATACGTGCGTACTCAGTAGATGTTATCTGGAATGGCTTTGCAAAGATGGTTACTGTAAATATTGGTATTACAGGTAAGGGAACCAAAGCCCAGATTTTATTGAGCTTCCTCAGCAATGATGTCTTGATTGGTGATGATCCTTGAGCACCCGGGCCTAGTGAGCCAGGTGGGCTGCATAACTTACCTTGGCTTCAGGATGGGTTGTATGTCCTGGCTTTTCTTCAGTTCCGCTGTATATTCAGTCTGCATACCCCTGCTTGACTATTCTGCAATGAAAGACTGTCCAAAAGAGTCACGATGGTGAAGTTTTCCAGATATTCTAGGCACATCTGGGACTTCTCAGTCATGCATGGTAGAATTGAAACTCCCTTAGTGTTGTTTCATAAAATGTCTTAAAAAGTCACAGTTGAGGAAGAAACAATGTCAGGCACCTCATGAAAGACAAACTCTTTTCCAAAATCATAACAATCAGTTGAGCTCTCTAGAGGGTAAAAGTTGGGAGGCTTTAATGAAATAATTTTTAGTCTTCAGTAAAACTAACTGTTTCTTGTCACACTCTACATGTTCTGTTTTTTAGTCTCTATAAAAGCAAACATTCCTAAAAGGCTGTGGTTTGTGTTTTCCATAATGAACTATTGGCAGTAACATTTGCATCTGTTAAGCACACTTAGTTTAAATTGTTGCACAAGTATAAATACAGGTACAGTTCCCTATATACTAATAAAAAGAAAATAACATGAGAACTTATGACCTTCAGATGTTCTTTTGTTCTCCATTGTTTAGGAAATGATCTGTAATTTTTAGGTTTAAGTCCATACTTTGTTTCTCTCAAGCAATCTGTGCTTGGGGAAAGGTATTCTAATTCTTGTTCCTAAAATCTCTATTCTAAAGAATAAAATTTATAAAGATGTAAAAGGTGTGCACACCAATGTCAGCTTAATAGTAATTTCTTGATCTTCCTACAAGCAATCAGGCTGAAAGTCTCCTAAAGACTTAAATTATGTTTCCCATCTCCTAGCAAGGAATAGATGTATACATATCTGTAGGGCATCCTTGTGTTCTGAGGATATGTTCTCTTCACTGTCCTTGGTTTGGTTTTAACTTGTATTCTGAATTTTGATTTTTGCAAAAATGGTTCACCCCTATTAGTCTGTTAGTACCTACATGATTGGCTGTGGAATTTTAAGGAAAATTATGTCTATAAATTAAACTAACTATTCTACTTGAGTTCAGTTACAGAAGAACAAGTAAAGCCATTATTTATATCATCCCACTTGCTTAAAACAGAGAGTAATTTTTTATACATTTAAGACTAATAGAAATTAACTTTCTTCCATAAGCATTCAGTTTCACATTGTCATTACAAAGTTTTTAATCTCATTATTGCAACCAGAGAACAATGTGAAGTACATTTTAGAACAGTACCTAGAAAAGGACAATGGATGCATCTTTTCAAGGAACTGTAGAAAACAATTCAACAGATCTTCCTCTCTACTTTAGCAGAAACATGCATTAAAATTATTTTTAAAATTGAATGTTGATCATAGTATAGGTTTAAAATCTTTGATCATGAAAATCACTGATGCTTTGTGTTACAAAATCATCCTTTCTTCCAGTGATAAAACTAAAAATTATTTCTGTCCTCTCCTAGGAAAGGATTACAGTCTTTTTGAATTGAAATCCATTTACACTTTCAGTGTTGCCACTTTAACTTTGAACTCTGTATCCTGACAGGAGGTGACAAATCTCAAGGATGCAAACCAGCTATTGATTCAACAGAAATTAGAACTTCAGGGCAAAATAGATAATACAAATTCAACTCTGGAACAGGAGAAGCAAAAACATCAAGCTGTCAAAGATCAGCTGGAAAAGAGAGAAGAGGAGCTGAAGAAAGAATGTGCTGAAATTGAAGCCAAACTGGTTAGTGTGTTAGAGAGTATGAGACTGCTGTTTTGTGAACATGCCTTTGGATTCTTCCAGGGAGAGAAAAGAAGCAATGGATTGACTTTAGTTGCACTTTACATGAGTTTTCAAATGACAAGATCAAAAATCTGTGAGGCATTTAATGGTATAGGAAAATTCAGTGAGGTGACAGCCTTGTCTAGTAGAGTTTGTTGGTTAAAAGTAGTGATTCTATTACAGTAAGATTTTTTGCCTCAAATACAGGGAATAGGGAGAGAATGCTTGGAAGCTTGTTTTTAATTTTTCCATTGTTTTCATAGCACACGGAGAAAAAAGACAAAGAAGAAGAAAAACGGAAACATGAGGAAAAGGAGACCAAGCTCACCATGCAGGTCACAGCCCTGAATGAAAACCTGGCTACCATGAAGAAAGAGTGGCAGAGCAGTCAAAGACGAGTGAGTGAGCTGGAGAAACAGACCGATGATTTACGAGGGGACAATGCTGTCTTGGAAGCAACAGTCCAGAATAATCAGGATGAGAGAAGAGCATTGCTGGAGAGGTAAGATGTGGTCATGATGATGTGGAAGTGTAGTTTGAGAAATGAAATAAAATGAGAATGAAAACTTGTTTGAGTTGATTCAGGATTCTCTATTCATGTTTTATTTAAATCCATATTTGTTCTTAGTGCCTGGGCTGTGGGTGCAGTTTCCAGAGTGCAACCTTCTATCATCCCTGCCAAAGCACAGCAAGGGGTGCTCTTTGTGATCATTCTGTAGAAAATAAGACAGGCTTATCAGGATCTTCGGTTATCACCAAAGCCACAGCTCTGTGCTTGCTCTCAAAGATTTATGTCCATCTGTAAGAGTATTCTAAATCGACTGGGCTCCTCTGAGATTTCAGGTGTATAGGCTGTGGCTTCTCATCTGTTGTGTGAACCTTGTGAGGCCTGGCAGGGAGAACTTCTCTTACCTGAGGTAACTTTCCTTCTCCATCACTCTGAGGCTCCCATGCCCTGATTCAGTTAGAATACATGCACTAGTCATCCAGAAGCCTGGAAGAGACCCCTTAAGTAACAGAATTTGCATAGGAACTCCCAGGTATGCCCACTACTCTGTTAGGAGACTGAATGTGTAATTGGATTATACAGACTAAGTTTCACAAAGGAGGCATTTTCTTCCTCCTGAAAACCTGCAGTCTTATTTTCTCCAGTCCTGCTGTTGTCTCTACGATATATTTAAGTCTTAGGTAAGCAGAGTGCTTTTCCTTCAGGCAGCAGGACGCCTTGCAAGGCAGCGGGAGCTACCTGAATGCAGTGATTTCCGGGGTAAAAGAAACACCCGTGAGACTGGAAACTTTCTTTGTCCTTATTTCCTGGCATGTTTGGTGCAGGCAGAGGGGAAAGTTTTTGTTGGTACTGTCAAGCTTGGTGATTTGACTTTTGAGCAGTAGACCTTGGGAAAAGATGGGATCAGTTCAAGCGAGATCGTCTTTCTTTGGCAATCCCTTGCTGTACTGTGTTGAACTTGTCCAGTAGCTGTTTACATCTTGGCAGAAAAATATGCTTTGAAATTTGGCTTTCAGCAGTTAACTGAGTTTCAGCTGGTGGGAGGTGGCCTTGCTAGAAGAAGAAGGTTCTTTTTCTTCTCTGTTGTCTGACCTGATCTGCAGCAGCTGGTTTGTGAGAGTGTCCTGTTGCACAGGGGTATTTATCAGGGTCTGCTGTTGAGGGACTGCATTCAGTATTGTCTCTGGTTTGGGGAGTCACTCTAGGTATTGATAAGCTGCAGATACTTAGGAGCAATGCCAGTATAATCTTTAACTGATTGTTACAACAGAATGTTTTCCTAGTCAAGGCATCCAAGAACTTTCCAGAGCAAGGATTTTTTTGGCTGGATTTTATGCGGGTAACTTCTCAGACTGACAACCAGGCCAGAGGACACACAGTGTACATTGTTTTAAATGCTTTGAGCTGACTATTTATTATTTTGCCTCAGGTGTATAAAAAGTGAGGGAGAAATGGAAAAGCTTCAAGCCAAACTTGTAGAAATGAAGAAAAAGCTGGACAATACAACTGCTGCAATGCAGGAACTTGGCCGAGAAAACCAGTCATTACAGGTATAATTCGATTTGAAGCTATTAAACCTGTTGATTCTCTGTTTGGAACCTTAGGAGAATTTCAACTTTGTGTCAGATTGGTGGTGGGTTGCCTTTCTAGAGTGAATTAAGGTGTTATGTTTGTGGTGTGTGAGGGTCATACTTCAGTCTCTGTGTTATTAAATCTGCTTATAGTTTTGAAGCTTGGAAGGTTTCCTTTCTGAACAAACATAAGCCCTGAGTATCATGACAGAATTGGTACGTTTATTCTGCAATGTGTAGTGCATGCTGTGGAAATAGAGGATATTAGGGGGAATTAGACATGCATTTTTAAAAAAGCCTGATGCTTTTTTTACATCTTCTATATAGATCAAACACACCCAAGCTCTCAACAGGAAGTGGGCAGAAGACAATGAGGTCCAGAATTGTATGGCCTGTGGAAAAGGCTTTTCTGTGACAGTAAGAAGGGTAGGTGTGTTCTACTCTGTGTCTGTGGCAATTTTCTATTTTTATTGTTTTCAAACTCTTCGATGGGGTACAGACTTCAGAAAATAGTTCTGTGATTCTCAAGATTCTCAAGACATCTCAGAATACAGTTGCTGTTTGCAGTGCCTTAACATATTAAAAATAAGGGCTGTGGAGCTTACTTTATTCATGGTTCTTTTTCCATTTCAGCAGCATCAGTTTATAAGCAGTGTTAAAATGCTTCAATCCCCTAAGCAAGCAGGCAGAACTACACTGTTGTAAGCATATTTACAGAAAATATATTTATAACCAGTCTGAACTAGATTTATGGCTATAAAAGGAATGTAAATTGGTTGAAATTAGGTATGTGTGAAAATATGAGGAATCACTGTGATCTGGTGCTTTGTGACTATACATTTCTAGCTAGACATGGAACAGAAGAAACAACTGGATGTGTTTTAAGTCTGTAGTCAGACCTTGGTTGTAAAAACAGCTGTGGTCAGCTGTTAGCATCAATTGGCAGGGTCTGCCCTTCATCCAGAAATGAGCACCCCTCCAGCAAGTGACTTGGCAAGGAAGTAGATGAGGGATATTTGTGAGGTTCATTTTTGCAGAGCTTCCTGACTTGGCCTTAGGTGACTCCCCCTGGCCTGCACTATTTTGGTGATGTTCTTTGGGTAGTCTTTGAACAAAGGCTGCTGGATCCTTTGATTCAAGGATACTTCTGAATGTGAAAGCGGGTAGTTACATATAAGAAGAATGTATTTCATGTGATCAGAACAAGTTCAAGAGAACAAATTCAAGAGGAGGATAAACTTAACCATCTCATTTCTGAAACTGGTATATTCTCTTGACTCAGTGAAGCACTTCTGAATGTTTTACTCATACACCCTTTAGAAAGGATTTACTCATATGACCTTCTCTGTGCTATGTAACTGCTACTTAAAAATTAAAACTAATTTTTGAAACATGAGAGTTGATTTGGCTGAGAGTTGACTTGACACGATAGTAATCTCTATTAGTGATCACTGTTCTGCCACTGATGTTCAGCATGTATGTTTCTTCTCTTTTGCAGCATCACTGTAGACAGTGTGGGAATATCTTTTGTGCCGAGTGCTCAGCAAAGAATGCCTTAACTCCTTCTTCCAAGAAGCCTGTCCGAGTCTGTGATACTTGCTTTAATGACTTGCAAGGATAACTGGCTATCGTGAGTGACAAAGAAATGTTACACTAAAATTTGCTATTTCTGTTGATGCACTTCATTCAGCACTCAGACTACTATTCAGTTTGGACAATGATTGTAACACTTGGCAAAATCTAGTATATTTTAAAATGGTTATTGATACCAAGCAAAACTATTGTATTTTTTTGTGAGACATGGGCTCAGATCATCCATAGCTTACTGGCGTTAATCATGGAAAGAGCTTTTATGTCTAGATTAGAAATACCCAGTTATTTGTAAATAAAGTTTAAACAGAGGAGTAACAATGTATTTTTTTATCTTTTATTTTTTTTGTTCAAGAGAAACAGCATTTATGTGATATTGAAGTTTATTCTTGTTTCATTCAAAGAAAAAGGAAGATAGAAAAACTTGTGAGGATTTTATGTATCAAATGTTGCTGTAAAAACATAACTAATTGTTGCATTTGATTGCCTGTCTGATGTTCTTTATAACCCCCAGCGATTTTGGTTTTTTTCTATCTCTCTGGTTGTTGCATTTTTCTCTCTAAAGTTTGAACTCCACAGTGAGGGTACTGGCTGGACTCAACTTCAACTCAGTTTTATTTGCCCACTCGTAGTATCAGCACCCAAATCCTTATCCAAATACAGCACTTGGGTGCTGGAACATCTTTACACATACTGTATTGCACAGTTGGTGTGTGAGCGTGTCTGTCTCTCTGAGAGAGTAGAGTATGTGCGAACAAACTATGAGACAAAGTTTATCTGGCATGTAGCAATATTATATGATACATTACAGTATTTCATCCAATAGTGATTGATTCCACTTTTACAAATTTGTTGACGGATTTTAATATTCAAGAAACCCTTTGTGGCTTTTAAAAAACAAACAAACAATATTGGTAGAAGCCTGTAGCACATCTCTGCCCCTGCCCATACCCTGGAAGCATTGAGAGGTCGCTGTTCTAAGGGACATCCAGACCTTCCAAGCCAGGTATCTAACTAAGAAAAAGTATTTTTTGAGACAGTTGTAGTTTATCTCACCTTTTCTTCTGCCCCTTCCCTCAGCTTTTGGTGGAAGAAGCTGAACTCCTGCTACACCCAACAAACCTCACTTTTCCATTACTCCATCTGACCCCCATTACCAGGGGCTCTGAAGTGTTATGTTAGTTATGTGATTTAGTCTGCTCAGAATGGTGGTGTGAATCTCCTGCTACTGGCTTAGTTATAAGCCAAACAGCTCTAACTAAGAGGCCACTATATATGATTTTAAATATTTATTCATATTTTCTGTACTGGGAACAGAAGTTTCTTGTACAGTTCACGTAGGCTTCTTTTTTGTTGTGATTTTGTTTGCACCTTTTTGTTTTTGCCTGCCTGTCTCTAACTTTTCTTCTCTTTGTATCTGGTATTTCAAAACCTTTAAGATTATTTCTTCCAAGCAGGGGTTATGCCTTCCAATATTTTGGAATTTTTTGTCTTAAATACCCTAATAAATTCTCTACCCCCCAAATGCTTCAATATCTTACCAAATTTTGCCAGCTGTTCAGAAAAAAGGGTTGTGTCCTGAATTCCTCTCCTTCTTTCCTGAGGCAAGGAATCAAATTCTGTCACAATGATGGAAGCTTAGTCATCCTTAGGAAGATCTGTTTGCTTTTATCTAGTTATAGCTCTATATGGGAATGAAGAAGTGTCTCCTTTATGAAAAGTGTCTTGTCTTGATTAACGGTCAAGTGAAGAAACTTCATCCCTCTACTCCAGAAGTAGTGATGTATATGTTTCGTATCCCCTTTTAACTTACCCAGCTAGTTCTACATTTGCAGTGTCAAGGACCTTTCTTAAAATTCAATTGTTATTTCCCAAAAGCCAGCTGAATGATGTAACTTGTTCTTGTCACTGTAAAAGGGTTTGGATTACCACTGTGGTTCATACAAAACACTGACCTGCTTTTCTGGTTTGAACTTGAGAGTTGCTTGCTCAAAAAAAACAATTGCTGCAACAATTCCATATGAACAGAGCCTCTGGACTCCCTGTTTCTCCTCATCAGTGTAACTGTTTGGCATAAGAATCTTTTGAATAGAAAATATGAACAGAATCTCTGCCTCTGGGAATTTTTTTTTTCTATTTATTTATTTACTGAGAGAAACCAAAAAATTTGCTTTAGAGTCTTTCTTTGTCTGACTTTAGAAATGTGGGAAAAGTAGAGATGTGACAGTTGTGCTGCAGCCTAGATGCATTCTGCCCTTTTGTGTAACACACAGAGCCTTGTGCTGTTCTCGGGGTGAAGGACAACCACATGGAACAGGAGGGATTTTGAGAGGGAAGGGAGAAACTTCCCGCAGGTTCGTAAGGTCAAAACACTTGAGGTGGAGGAAGATGGAGGTCTTTCAGGGGAGCTAGGAAGGTGGTTAGAAGATTCAGTTGTGTTAAGGCGTTTTGCTTTTGACTGGGAACATGTGAAAGCTCGGGAGAGACTTCTGCAGTGGTAGAAGCTCTGAGGCTGTTCTTAATTCAGCCTTTTGGGATGCCATTGTGTAAAGACAAGCAGAGTCACCTTTCTCAGCAGGCTGCTGAAGCAATGCAGTTGGTTGACTGCAGATCACACCTTGGTGTGGAGCTCTTCAGCTTCAGGGCAAAACCAGCTTGATTTTTGAAAGTTGCTTTTTGCTGACCAGTTTATGTAACCAGCTTTTTGAGGTGATGCAAAGGCTTTTTGAGCACACGTTTGTAGAAAGAAGGATCGTTAAAATCCGGAGGAACAATGGGGTGGAAACTTTCATGCTTGAGCTTTGACTCTGCAGCAATAGGTCACAATTTCTGCAGCTTTTCACTGGAGTAAATTTATGACTCCATTGCTGAGTCTTATGATCCTTCTTTTGTACTTATAATTCTTAGTGCTGGTCTGTATTTGTTGACAAGATGATGGTATACTGATTCTATAATGCTTGGCTTCACTGCCAGGTTGGAAGCTGTGTTCAAGCTCAATAAAATGTCCCATAATTAGGGAAACTGGAAGGTGAAAAGCTGTGTATTTACAAATATGCTTGCAGAGTCTGACTGTTTTGATGGGCATGTTTCAATAGGAATGTGGGCTTTTTGTTCCACTGCTTTAAAATCTAAGTAATAGGAAAACCAAGTAAAAAGCCTGGTGACTTTTACCACATTAAATTAAATTGTTCCAGGCAAAACAGTTTAATGTACTGATTTTTCAGACTGCAGACATAGGAACAGAGGGAAAAACTAATAAAATGGCAGAAGAGACTGAGTCTTGGAAGTGGAGGATGCACAGTGATGTGTTTTTACAGCCTCTAACAAGAGGCAGATTGCTCTGATTCAATGAAGAGCGGCCATTATAGAGGAAGAGGTGAAAATAATGTCAAAACCAGCACTCAGACCGGTAGGTTTTTGGGATCCTCAAGCAGACTTAGTCATTACTGTGGCATCAGGAATGGGACAGTGAAGTGTGGGCTTTGTTCTTGAAACTGTCCCATCTGCAGGACACTCCATCCACATTCAGAATTGCTGCTAGAGCAGAATGTGAGAAACCAGCTGCTTTGTGGGCAGAGACAAGCTATGGAAGCTTTTGTAAAAGTGTAAAGAATGGTCTTACTAAGGGTGGGGGAAGGTTCTTTTAACTTCCTGGAGACAACACCTCTCTTCCTAGTCAAAGACCCACGGTCCCTTGCATTTTTGCCTCACAAATGCCAAATCTTACTGTTCCACTCTGGCCTGATGTCAGCAGTACATCATACTGGAGGCAGCATTGCAGAGGTCAGTGGCAGGCTTTTGATCTTAGCTGGCTGTGGTTCACTGTTACTTATTTCTTCCCCCCATGTACTCCCTACAGTAATCTTCCCCCTTCTGCAAAGCTTGAGTGAAGAGGATAAAAGTAATGAGTCACAGTAGGAAAAGTTGCTGTCTGGAGATGAAGAGACAAAAGGAATTTTCTGCTGCAGCTTCCAACAGAGGCAAGAGGTTTAGAGGGATCTCATTTTTCAGTTGGCTTCACTCTCTGGCACAAGAGTCTAAGCTGTAGGGTGCAATGTGGATTTTTGCCTCTGTTTTTGAAAGGTGTCAAGTAACCAATTTGCCATTTAATGTGGAGCACTAGGTACACAAGAACAATGAGTAACTACTTTTGTTGGCTTTGGGACCATTAGGATTATTTGTGAATCCTCACTGGAAAAGCTTTCTTACTAGCGAAGCAAGAAGGGATTTGGGAGCAGAAGCATGAAGTAACCTCTCTGTGTTTGTATTACATGAGCCAGAACAATTGAGCTTCTCATGCGAGATGTGAGAGAAGTGACATTTATAAAGGGACCTGGAAAACTCAACTGATTTTCTGGATTGTTAAGTGTCAGTTAACCATGGAGTGGGAATAAATGCTTGTTGCAAAACTTAAAAAGTACATGGCCAGTACTCGGTGATGGACAGAACAATGCTGGAGCTGAAGTTCAAACAGAATACAAACTATGCCAAGAAGAATGGTACTGTGATTTGAGCATGTTGAAACGGATAAATTGCTCTTCCAGGTACCACCCCTCCTGCTTTCATATCCTTAGAGAACTAGGAAACAACACTGTCATTTGCACTGTGCACTTTTTGCTGTCTAAGAGAATCTACAGTAAGTGGAATGGCATCATGTGCATTGCATGTGTTAGCTGTAGTTATTGGACAGCAGGTTTATCATAATTTTTCACTGTATGCATTTGGCCCGAAGGAGAATTGCACTCACAGGTCCTTTTACCAAAAATCATCATCTGAGAGCACGTATAACAACAAAAACCATGTTAGTCACACATGTCTTTGTAGAACTTCATTTTAAGATCATGAAATGAGAAAAAAAAGAATTTTATGTATTTGCAAGGATCTTGCCAGTTGTCCATTTCTTTGGTTTTGAAGTCTTGACCTCAGCATCCCTTCTAGAATAAGTTTAAAATTATTGTCCAAACACAGCCTCTCCAAAAACACTAATTGATGTACTTTTCAGAACTAGCTATAATAGCATATAAGTCCTGCCATAAAAACATGGTTTTTGAGGTATTTTTTCCATTTCTTTTTAAAGGGACACTGAATAAAAAGGTTTGCATGTTTAGAGAGAACATTAGATACCACTTCACAATAACGAAGAGCGTAGGTGCTAGGTAATGTAATAAACTCTGCCAATTGTCTGTAGCTCTCCACATACTACGCACTCACTATGCAGTGGATAGAGAAGTGTCTGTGCATTTGAAGATTGCCGAAGCCCTGCTACCCCTTTGGATCAATGTTGTATGAAAGCAGGAGCCTGGTAGGCATGTTTTCCAATTTTCCCTCCCCCTGTGACTGAAACATAATACTACAACCAAATTAATCTGTATTTCCTGCTTTTTTTTGGGTAAAGAGGGCCGGGAGAGGATGTTCATTGTTATATTCCAACAGGTCAGTGCTGGCAGGTCCAGGCTTCTACTGTTGGCTTTATGGCAAAGTCCTCCATTGTGTCACGCTGGAGCTTGATTCCTGGCACAGAAGGGATGTTTGAAAGAACGTCTCGCTGGGTTAGCAAATACCAGAACTTTTTATAGTAATATGTCCAAAATGCTGCTTGTATAGAAATAATCACTTTTCTAAGAAAAGAAAAGAAGTCACAAAAAAAGTCACAACCCCCACCCCCCCATTTGATGCTATTACATAAGATTTAGTTTAAGCTACCTCTCAGTGTGAAATTCAAACATTAGGTAAGTTTAATAAGGTTTTCTCACTGTCATGTTATGTAAAAGTTATAGTGAATGCCAAAATTGCAAAAGTTTATCACCAAAAAGGAAAACAGTTGTGTCTTTTTTTTTTTTATAATGTGTGTTTGAAAGTATCCAACAGTTTCACGTTATTGTAAATTCTTTTAAATTCTTTTAACTTCTGTAGTTTCAGCCTTGCAAACTCTAGCAGTTGGACAGGAAATAAATCATAACTACAAGCTTTCATAATGATGGTCTGCTGGGTAAAACCAATTTTGTATGGAGCTTTGTCGTTTGGATACAGATAGCCTCAGTCACCAAATGTACCATTCATTTGGTCGCGTTTTTTTTCTTCAGTACTGGAGGTGTGAACTTGATGAATGGTGTTCTGTAATGGATGCGTGCCACAAATTACATGGTCTCATTTGCCTCTTTTCTGACTTTTAATGATCAGTTTATTATTGCAGATGTGAATATTGTTCATACAGCTTAATTTCTGTATAATTGTATAAAATATAAATGGAAAAAATATAAGTTTTTACTCGGTATTTAGAAGTAATGTATTATAAAAGACTTATGTTGCAGTTTTACTTACAGAGTACTGTACTTCTAAACTGGATCATACCATCTTGGTAGGTGTAGATAGATTTTTTGCATGAGTCTGTTTTGGTTTTATTTCTTTTTAATTGAAGTTTTATTCTCTTAAGTTCTACTTTCAGTGTTTGTGTTTACTACTTGTGATCATGTAGTTGTGCCTTACATTGTGAAAGAATTTAGTCCAGTGTAATTCTTAAACTCTGTGATCTGGAAGGTGGCTGTGGATTTGAATGAGAAGGTGACACCATGCATCAACGGGTTCTGTATAAACTATGATGAATTGTTGCTGAAATGTCATATTTGTTTTCTAATCTGTTAAAGGAATGATTAACAATAATAATAATAATAAAAAAATTAGACCTTTCTAATTTGAATATATCATTCAAAACTACCTTGCCCTGTTTCAGACAGCAAAACTACTTTGAAATGGTGGATATATAGTTTTACAAATGAACTGTAGGGAAGCCACACATGTAAGAACAAGCTAAATGTTCTAGTTTCTTAGAGTTGTGGGGAGTTGCAACAAAGGCTTTCACATTCCTGAGGACACAGTAATAATGACTGTTTTTCAAATCTGTTTTTTTCACAGGTTAAATTCAGAGTAGTCTTTCCATTCCCAATAGCTATGCAAGGCTGCTGAGTATCCCACATTTGATGAAAGTCCTTCTGTCACTGGCTGTGTTCAGACATCACATTTGATGAAGTTGGACAATTGGCATAAATGGAAGACTCAAAAGTAGCACTTGTTTTATTTTTTAGACCAATGAAGGTCTCACTTGTGAAATGGAAAGCTTTTTCAGGGTGGAACTGTGTTGCAGAGAGAAGCCAGATGATTCACGTGGGAGATCACTTGTGTGACAAAGACACTATTGAATTGTGGGGGCACAAACAAAACCCATGTTTGGCTATTGAAGCAGGGGCTCTGTGTGGATATGGAGGAAGAAGGAGAGAAGAGGTCTCCTCTGAAAGGCAGTTTGAATTGGGAAGTCAATTTCTGCCTTGACTGCTTCCTGAGGTGTCTTTCTCTTGACACCACAGAAGAGCCTATTGAGCTTGTGTCTCCATGAAGACAAGCCTGTGTGTAAATACTTCCTTCCCCTGGGCTGTCCTGGTCTCCAGGAATCACTACTTGTCTGGTAAAGTGAATAGACCTGGCTTAAGGTTGTTTTGGTAAAAAGTATACAAAGTGAAATACCATCTCCCTTCTGCCGGCACACAAAGCACAGACCTTAGTCTGTCAGGTGTGACTCCTCTAGGCTTGAAATATCTTTCTGTCCTGTCAGCACTGGTTTCAAGATGATATGAGGTTCTGGTGAGCCCTCGGTGTGATGCAGTGTGCACCTGAGCGTGGGATCGGGGAGATGGAGCACAGCTATGTCAGCCAAGTTGTGGCGAGGTGTTGGCAGCTTGTGGGGTGCCCTGCTGCAGATCTGCTGTCTGCACTGTTCTGCCCTCCTGCTTCACACATTCACCACTTGGCACAGAGCCTGATGGCTGTTCCTTTCCCAGGAAGCTGTGACAAAAACTTGCCCATAATAGGCACAGGGGAAGAGCAGGAATTTGTGTATCACATTGGCCTAGGCTGTATCTGGAGAGCACTGGACCAGGTAAGTGCATACATATATACACACGCTCAGTATTAATGCAAAACATGCCTTGTGATATATTATAGGTTAGTAGGTAGAGACACATAATTATGAGGAGCTATGGCTATGTAATTTAATGAAATTTGTTAATTCAGTTTGAATGATGGAATAACCCTTCTAAACTTCTCTGGTGAATGAGTTGTCCTTACCAACATAGGGCTTTTTCCCCTGTCATGCTTTCTAGGAAATGACAAGCTCTATTAAAGCTTCCCTGGCTGGCAAGAGCCTTCCCTAGGTGAAGCAAAGGAGCATCTAGGAGCAATGTGTTTGTTGCATGGCTCATTCCTCTCCTCCAATTTATTCCTACATGCTGTGGTCCAAGCTGCTTACTTTTGTCTAGTCAAATCTGTTAGCTTCAGAAATCTGTTAGCTTCAGAGACCTACAGCATTCTGAAAGAAATAACTATATTATCACCACAATAGTCTTCCACTGGCTCTGTCAGTGCTGTGCTGACATTGTTACATTTCAGAGGATTCAACAGGGAAGGAGAAAGCAGTGCTTTTCTTGGTTTCATGTTGTGTGGTGTAATCGGAGATTGCTGTTTCTATCTGTGACATCCATGCTTTCTGTAACAAGAAAAAACATTTTTAAACCAAGACAACCTAAAAAGTTCCATTAAGTTAGATGCATAAACACCCATAGCCTTTAGTTTTATTTAGCCTCTGTTCAGGCCTGTGCTCATAATTGCCGAAGGAAACCTGAATTATCCCACAACTGAGACTCTCCCAGTTCAGGCCATTATGTCCTGCTGGAATCTGTGTCTGGGGCCAGGGATTTCCAGTGAATATTTCCCTTTTTGGTTGGAAGGTAGGATTATAATGCTCTGCTTGTAGTGGTGAAGCTTGGTGCAGGCTATTTCACCCCTTTCTGTGTAATGTTTATTAATTATCTTAATGCTGTCCCTGCAGCTTGGGTTCCTCATTTCTCTGATTAAGACAGCTCCAGTCCTATCAGCATCACAAGTTCTGTCCCCCTCCAAGGTCTGCCATGTGCTGCCATCTGAATTTCAGTTTCTATTATCATGCTGATAGCATTCAGCTCTATATTTGCTGTCACCCAGGTATGAGGGCAGGGGGTGATAGAGAGATAATTTCAAATATGTAATTTCCTTCTCTCTGCTAGTCACAGAAGTTGAGTTGTCTCTGAACTGCTATGATTAGACATTGGACTAACCCTAAAAGGATTAATCCTTTGGACTAAAACCTTTAAAGGTCCCTTCCAACCCAAAGTATTCTATGATTCTAAGACATTGAGAAGATGGTAGCCCTGGTATGAAGGCAGTTTTGGAAAGAGAAGGTCGTATTTCAGTAACAGGAGAAAGTAATGACTTCTTGAGTAGATAGCTGTTCCAAGTATCAGCCAGTGACTTGAAAATGGAAAGAATTCACTCAGTGCTTCTCTTGGAAAAAGTCTACCACCGTTTACTTTTAAGAATTAGTATTAATGGTAGTCTGTGCATTAGGTATTAGGGAGGGAAATTCAACTTACATGAGAAAGCAAAATACTGTGAAGTGCCTGCCACACTTTCAGATGTTGTATACAGTGCTGTTACTAGAAATGTGATATGGTGTGAAAATGAGGGGTAAATTTATATAACAGTGGAATTAATCATACCATCTGTTCAGTCTGAAATTGCAAGATGCATGTTGTGAATAGATGAGCATGAGACAGTTTTCTGATCTGAGTACTACTGCATGTGAGTTTGGTGTAGGGGGGTTGTTTTGGTGTTGACTTCTCTGGAGGGGCTGGCTGTCTTCTGTGACACAAGAAATGGATTTTTTTTCTTTTTAGCAATCAGAATTGATAATATTTTTCAACAACAATATGACCTGCTATCAACCCTGATAGAACACTGGAACATGTTCAGCAGCAAAAATGCTGTAACAAATACGCGAGCCAGAGCACTGGGGTGTTATTTTGTTTTGTTTTAGTTTTGGTCAAATGTCACAACTGTAAGAGATTCTTATCACAGCATGACCACTTTTAGGCTGCCATCCTCCTTTAGGGAAAAGATAACATAGCTGTGTTATTAGAGAAGAAAAAAAAGGTGTGCTACCTACCTTGGCAGTCTCTGTCTGAGCTTGTAGCAAGAAGACTGCTATGCACTGCCGATACCTGTTCTCATGCTGTATTAGAAAAGCATTTCGCAGACTGAAGACTGTGAAAAAAATGTAAGGAAGTGGTATCAATGCACCTCATACAACTGTCAGTCCAATTTTATATCACATTGATTATGATTGAAGAAATTATATATGTAAGCATATTTTCTGATTTCTAAAAGGGAAATTGCACCCTCATAGGGTGAGTTATTTTTGTTGTGTACGGAGCTTTCTTATTTCAAAACGTTAATCTACTTGCATTTGTTTTATTATTATTGGTTCATCATTGTGTGGCTAAGGTGCTTTTGAATCTACCTGAGGATCATTAAGAAGTATTTCCCATCAAAGTGAACTAAGTAATAGCTGAAGTTGGAGAAAAACAAATATCAAAAATTAAAAAGAAAGGTCCCATTTTTATTTTATTTAGATAAGTCCGTGTGATGGCTGGCACATGGGGCAGTAGCTGCACTCAGGCTAGTGCTGGCTTCGGGTTCTCCCTGGGCATGTTCCTGAGCTGGTGGTCCTAGGGATGCCCCTGGTTGGCTGCCAGCAGCCAGGCATGTTGCCTCTGTTTCCTACCAAACTTTGGTTCCTAAAGATGATTGTGAGCATCACGTAGTGCATTTCTCTGCAAGAGGACGAAGTGACATCAATCTCGCATGTCTGGAATAAAGGGGAGGCTGCTATGAAGCAGGCCTGGGGGAAGAGAAGGGAAAAGCATCTTCAGGCAGCCGAAACCCTGTGGCAGACAGCAGACATACTTGGGTGGGCTGGTAGTAGCAGGTAGGGGGGCACAGCAACCTGTTCCAGTGCTCTGGATTTGCAAGGCACTGGGTTTTTTTAGCTGGAGTTGACGTTGCTCTAAGCAAAGCAATGGTGAACAAAGTGTGGGATTGCCTTCCTGCGAATGCTGTCCCTAAGCAGAGCCCTGCTTCTGAACCCACACAGACTGAGGAGAGCCCAGATCTCGAGCTGCCAGGGCAAGGCAGCATTTTTCTGAGTCTTCCGCAGTCGGCATATCTTTTTCATAAATTTATCTAGTCCATATAGTTTGCTCAGAAGCCTTGTACTATGTACAGTATCTTGCTGCTGTGTAATGCTTCTTGTCCAAGTATTTCCAAGTATTCAAAATGTTTCTGCAAAATGAAGAGCCCTGTAATCCTAATTTTGTAGAAAAGGAAAGTGGAGCACAGACTGGTTACATTACTGCAACAAATCAAATAGCAGCAAAAACGTGTAGCAGCAGAGAGGATATGTTTCTGAACTCATACCTTCTGTCTGTCTGTGGTCAATAGGAAACTTCACAGTTCTAAAAATGAATTTTTGGGCAATGTTTGGCATCAGTCAATAATATTTTCTAAAAGAAATTCTGTGGCAGGAAAGATTAGCAGTCTTTGATATAGTGACATACTAATGTGTCTGGCCCCTTCAAATGTAGTGTAAAGCATTATTACTGGAGCAATAATAAATGGTTGCAAAGATTAAATCCAAACCAGAATGATAAAAGGAAAGTGATTTTCTAATCAGAAAGTATGTTGCTGCTTACAACCTTCAGAGCTGGGTTCCTACTATTAAATTTACATGTAAAGTTACATCTCTTGTACAAGGTCATGGTGTTTTCAGATTGTTCTGCTTTTAGGTTACCTTCCTGGTGTTACAAATGTGCCATTTTATCTTTTATTCCTTCACTAATGCATAGAAGGCTTTGGACGAGAATTATCCTACATGATTACCAGCCTCTTGCCTGCTGCCGAAAGGGTATTTCTAGGATATTGCAACATATATATTTTTTTGTAATACTTGTATTGAGCTTTGTTTATTTTCAAAGTGATGTCAACCCTCCGCAAACTAATGGATGCAGAAGTACTTGCTAGATCAAAAATCAGGATTTCATTTTTGATTAATGTGATGGATCACATGCCCTTTCTGAGAACATGCTAACTAATCTTTTAGTGCCGCCAGTAATAAAAGTCGCTTTGAGACTGCAGATATATTGGCAACATTCCCCAAGGTCACACATTCCAGATAATATTAAATATTTTTTTTTTCTCCTGCAAAGGGACATTTTCTGTTGACACTGGAATGTTTGCTTGTTGTTTTACACAGAATGGTGGGAATCTGAACAGCAATCTCCCTATAGTAATTTTTCTCACTGTTTTTACTGTACCTCACCCCAAGGGGTTCTGTATTAGGATGAGGCTTCCAAGGTGGTGTAAGACTACAAGTGAGTAACAAAGACTGCTGTGGCTACAGCTGTAATAAAGCTGGTAAGAATATACGGGAGAGAGGTCAGGCAATGAGGCCCAGGGTGCAGGGAAGGGCCATAGAGTGGGCAGAGCCTGGGCTGGAATGCGGAAGACAACTTTGTCTATTCTCATGATTGCAGCTGGATCACAGAGATAGAAAGACCCTGGTTAGGAATCTCTATGGGAAATGCTGGCTTGAAAAAAAAAAAAAAAAAAAAAATCCAAAACTCTTATTTCCATCTTCATTATGGTTTTTATGGTCAATCTTTTAGGTCCAAACTGGAGAGTGGCTGCACTGCCCTCTCCAGCACCCAGGAGCTGTTGACCTGGCATTCAGCCTGGGCTTGTGGAGGATGTGGGCCTGCTCTCCCCTCCACCCTGCAGGCAAACGGTGGCTGATGCCTTTGCTCCGTTTCTGCTGGTTTAGTACAGGGACTTATTAGGCAGGCAGACAGTGCCTGGAGCATGTTTAGAAAAAGGTTATTATTCTCTGTGTTCATCCCCTTATCTCATCTTTAGTAATTTTCCTTTTATTGCCTACCTTTATATCCTCTCAGCATTGATGCTGAATGCTAAATAGTCTGGGTGAATGTATTTCAAAGTTATCGTAAATTTTACAGGCTCTACGTTTATTTTCCGTATCTATTGCTTTCACACAGAGCACTGTAGCTCCCAAAGCTTTTCCTCTCAGTCTTTAGGATTAGGATGACCCTGGAGCCCAGAGATTTGTATTTCTTTTCATTCTCTTTGATATAAGAGGCTCCTGTGATAGTGGAAGTGTTAGACTTGGCAGTGTTAGACTGAATCTTGGCAGTGTTAGACTGAATCAATGAGTCATTAAGGCTGGAAAAGACCTCCAAAATCATTGAGTTCAGCCTTTGACTGAACACCACCATGTCAGCTAGACCACAGCACTAAGTGCCACCTCCAGTCATTTCTTGAACACAACCAGGGGTGCTGATTCTACCACCTCTCTGGGCAGCCTGTTCCAATCCTTAACCAGGCTTTCTGTGAAAAAATTCTGATGTCCAACCTGAACCTCCCCTGGTGCAGCTTGAGGCCATTTCCTCCTGTCTTGTTGCTGGTTGCCTGGGAGAAGAGGCTGACCCCCACCTGGCTACAGCCTATTTTCAGGTAGTTGTAGAGAGTGATGAGGTCACCCCTGATCCTCCCTTTCTCCAGGCTAAACATCCCCAGCTCCCTCAGCTGGTCCTCTTAGGACTTGCTCTTTAGACCCTGCCCTAACTTCACTGCTCTTCTCTGGACACACTCCAAATTCTCAGTGTCATTTTGTAGTGAGGGGCCCAGAACTGGACACACAATTTGTGTGGTGGCCTCACCAGTGCCAAGTATAGGGGATTGATTTCTTCCCTGGTCCTGCTGGCCACACTGTTGCTGACACAAGCCAGGGTGCTATTGGCCTTCCTAGCCACCTGGGCACACACTGGCTCATGTTCAGCTGGCTGTCAGCCGGCACCTCCAGGTCCTTTTCTTTCGGGTTGCTTTCCGGCCACTCTTCCCCAAACCCATAGTGCTGCATGGGGTTGTTGTGACTGAAGTGCAGGACCTGGCAGTTCACCTTACTGAATCTCATGCAGTTGGCCTCAGCACGTCGATGCAGCCTGCCTAGATCCCTCTGCAGAGCCTTCCTACCTCCCAGTGGATCAACATTCCCACCCAAATTAATGTCATCTATGAACTGAGTAAGGGTTCCCTCACTCCTGTCATTCAGGTCTTTTATAAAAAGGTGTTAAACAGGAGCTTCCCCAGTAGTGAGCCCTGGGGAACATCGCTAATGACTGGCCACCAACTGGATGTGGCACCATTCACCACCAAGGTGAGGTGAGAGCCTGCTGTGTCAGTGGCTCAGACTGAGGGGAGGCCTGATGTATCATGCCTGCTCCCTGACCCAAATTCTGACTTGGTGGTGTCAGGAAGGTTGTTTTGGCAGGATAAGGCTGGTCATTCTCTGTGGCAGTCAGCCCTCCTCCACTCCTCACCCAACTGCACAGCAGCAGTAATAGGAGGCGTGTTCCCCAGTGATGCATTTGGATGTCTGAGAGCAAGGAAGCATTGATGTATGGTGGGTGATTTCCAGCCTCTCAAGAGCTGGTGGAGATGTGGGTAGGAGCAGTAGTGGGAGGTAAATCTCCTCTCCAGCCTTTTTGAGAATGGCTGCTGTGTATGTGGGAGGACACCCAGGAGAACAATCTAGTGGTACAGCTGAAAAAATGCTGCATAACTGGTATGGAATTGAAAATGTTCTTGGGAAAGATGCCTGGGGTTTGATAGAGGATATTAGGACAGTTAGGACGAGGGAATACTTGGCTTGTGAGAAAGAAGGCATTGGAGTCTTGATACCGCCTTTGGGGTGAATGGATAATATGTGACAGTCCCTGGTGTGTGTGTGTGAGTCACTGCTGGCAGCAGGGGGCTGCGGGCTGTGAAGTCTGAGGCTGTAGCTCATGCCTCACAGCAGGAGCAGAACTGTGAAGCCAGGCAGTGTGAGGCACCAGTGTTTGCACTCCAGGCATCTGGGGGTGGTTTGTGGGCAAACAGCAGCTTGTCCTTAGGCTACCACACGCAGGGCATTGACATGGTGTTCATGAAGGCATTCAGGTGCATGCAGGCACATACCTGTAACGTGGACGGGTTCAACGTTTTTCAGGATGAGTCTGTCTAGGGGGATGGGCTGGTCTAGGACTGTGCAAACCCCCCCCTCTCTTATGAAGGACTGCAGCTCAGGAGTGAGGGAAGGACAGACAGGGATTAAGCTGGTGTCTGAGCCTCCGTATTTCTGGGAATAGAAAATGAAGTCGGTTAGCAGGTTGTCTGCCATCTGCTCATGAAGTATAGGGACTAAACAACTCTAAATTATGTGCTTTCGCTTATCAAAGATTCACAGACAGCTTATTTACCTGAGGAATGTTAGAAAAACTGGCTGGTACCTGGAGCTCTCCTGCAAGGTCACACCTTGCATTAAAAAGTTACAATAGAAACACAAGTCCACAAGCAGAAAACAGTCAAAGGCATTCCAAAAGCATTTTTCTCCTTCTCCCCCTTATTTTAATAGCAGGTTTTTTTCTCCATTCCTTGGAATTATGTTTCCCTATCTCTCCTCTTGTATATGCACAAGACAGAATTCCTGGAGCTCCAGGTGAGTTGCAGCCCTTCACAGAAAGTTCACCAACCCATGTAAGTGGGACAACCCTCAAAGAGATTTGCCTAAGGGTACCAAGTCCCTTGAATTTCTGCTTCCTTCACCACCCCTGTTGCTAAGGGATGGTGCTGCTAGTCTAAAACCTCTCACTGCATGCTTTCTCTACTGCCTTTCTAAAGCAGAGCTCCTGCTTCTTTAAAAAAAGTACAGGAGATTTATCACAGGTCCATTTAGACTGAGTTTACATCAGTTTCATAAACTTAATTAGCTAGATGCATTCCTACACTGAAGCTTTAGGAATTTCAGGTCATCCAGTGTCTTCTGTTGGTGTCTAAATACAGATATTTGTCATCTATAGAACTGTATAAAATCATTCATCAAGAAACATTTTCTTAAGAGGAATCATTATATCTCAATTTTAAACTTGGGGAAATCAAGGCAAAGTGAGGACAACTAGAAGTGTAGCCAATCTTCCATCATTTTTAGTCTTTCCCTGTTTTTTTTCTTTTAATATTTTTTCTTCTTTCCAGAAGTTCTGATGTCTCTGGGATAAAAAATTCTCAGGTTGAAGGGACCATTAGAAAAAGTCTTACATTCCTGAAACTTTTCTGAGCTTTAGGAATCCAGCACATCAGAACAACATCAGGAAGATATTAAGGTCTTGTAATGTAAATTCTGCCTGTAATAGTGTTCCTGTAGCATACTGAGCCTAGGAGCAGGCTGTTGAATCAGTGTTATGGTTTGGTATTCGCATAAGGAAGTATCAGCTGTTCTTCATGCTGATTAGTCATCTTGTATTTTTATCATTAGATCAATCTTCCAAAGTACGTTCAAAATCTATCCAAAGGCTAAAAAATACAACGACTGCAACCATGTATATCTCTAGATATTATTACCTTCTTGTTACGTTTAATTTTGGTAATTAGTAGGAAATCATCAAATAAGAAGAGGTAGACTTCAAGGAGTCTTGTGCTTTCTGAGAAGGAAAACAAAAAAAATCACTTTTATGGTATGATTATTTTAAGGAATTGCTACTTCTAAGATGAGGCACATCTATGAATCACTGCACCTTACAGAATGCTTTTAACAAAGAAGCCTCATTTCCAGTATAGTTCACAACTACTTGTCCTCCAGTCTGCATTCTCCAATGCACTAAATCATATGTCTCAGTCATTTTGGCTAAACTTGTACCTTGTAGCAGCTACCTCATTTGATAAAACAACTTCTTGCCTGCCAGGAAAAATGACACTAAACAGTCATACAGACTACTCATCCTATTGGCAGTTTGGCTGTATCTCAGACTCTCTCTGAAAAGCTTTAAAGTTGCTTTTTCTTTCCTGCACCTGCCCAAATGCTGTTGCAGAGGTTCATTCTGGACCTGCCATAACAATGTATAATTCTATATTAAGCTGTCTCTGGACACCAGGTCGTTCAGGGACATTACCTGCTAGCATCAGCCGCCCTTCATGAAGGAGAAGTCTGTTTGCTGAAGACAAGATGTTTTCACTGTTGTTTTCTCTTAAGTTTTGCTTCAGACACTTGACCCAAAAAAAAAAAAGAGAAGGAAAGAGAGAAAATGGGGAATCATACTAGTGGATGGTGAACTGGGAGGCAACCAGCAGTTAAACAAGATGAGCATATGTGTGCTCTTACCTCAGGCTAAATACATCACACAGCTGATAACTGAGCATGGCTGTATTTCTTCAGCAGTACTATTGCTTAAATGTGTTTATGCTTTTGAAATGTTAAGCTGGGTTTTACTTTTCCAAAGTGAGTTTAATATTTTTTTGCAGCCATATATGTGAACAGACATAATCCTTGAGAGGAGACCCACTTGATGATGTCACCATAGTGCTGCTTAAAGTCTGTCTGTTTGGGTAAGGGGGTAACTACAGCAGAAATATGCACACCCAGGTATGCTGTGTAATTTTTTGTAATGCAATTAAAGTTAGTTAATTAAATTGCATAAATTAAATGGAAAGTCCTTTGGCTCAGCTTGAGAAGTGAAAGAGGCAAATAATCTATACTTTATTAAATACTGGTAAAACTTACATCTATCCCATTTCATTCTGTCCCCTAAAAGCAAATATGGTAGAGTTCTCCTGGATTGTATCATTATCCTCTCTTGGATGCTAACTGAGAGCAGCCCATGCTGTCATCCAAGGCACCGTGTGTGTTCAGCTATGGTGTTTGCAGTGCCCAGGCTGCAGCTGCTCCTGTTAGAGCAGAGCCAGCCCCACTAACTAGAATACAGACCACCAGCCAACTTTAGACCACACTATGAAGATAGATAGGAAACTAAACCCTCCTCTAGAAAAAAATGCCCTTTAAAATCTGCTTACCTCTGGGACAAAGAACCTTTTGTCACGATCCCAGACCTGAGGCCAAATTATGACCTCTTGCAGCTGCCTGAACTTCTGAAAGTTGTCCAACCACTTGACTTTACCTTCCAGATCCCCTGAAATGTGTGAAACACCAGTTACTGCCAGGGCTGGCAAAAGCAGTCCTGTTTCTAAAAGATGCTGAATACTGATTTTCTCTAGTGAAAGCCAAAGTGCCTCACATGTAAGGCCCCAGATGAAATTTTGATCTCATTACAAAAAATGTCTAAACTCTACTTAGATCAGCAGGGACAGAATTTCAGTTCATGCACTCAAAGATGCTTAAATTCACTGCTAAATGAAAAGGTTGTGTTTACTAATCTGTCTGGGGAACAGAGGAAATCATATAAAACTCAAACTGTAATCTTAAAAATGTCTTTAAAAAAAGTCCTGTCGTTCTAAACTGTCTGGTATAGTGAGAGAAAAATAATTTTCATTTCATGTATACAGCCTGATAAAAAGACTGTTTAAATTAGTGAGAATTAATTTCAGAGGAAGTGTTGCCAGAAGTGTTGCCAGAAGTGACTGAAGTATTCAACTGAGGTGGGGGTCCCTCAAAATGTGAAAAATGGGGACTGCGTCTTTGCGGATTCAGGGCCATTATGGGGAAAGCTTTAATGGACCTGCAACTTAAAGTCTTTGGGTGGAGTGATATTGCAGATAATGGCTTCAGACGCACACCTCCCCACCAGAAGGGGAGTGCTTGGACTACAACTGTTCTTTATGTTACTGATTCATTGATCAAAAAATGAGGGCAGATCTTTGTCAGATGTCTGTGATTAAAGAGGGGTCACCCATCTATCTTTGGTTTCCTTGATCCAGAGGTGTCTAATTTCTGGAAGGACCTATTTATTCTGCCAGTAATACTCTCCAGACATCCCATGATCTTTTGTGGCCATACCTAAAACTGCTGCCCTTCCAGCAGACAGCCCCAGGCTAGCAACAAACTCATCTTATTTTCCAGTGGGACATGTTCTGTGCAGAGAGGTGTGCTCCTTGTGTGGGCATTAGGTTAGACTCCTCATAAGACTTGGCAAGAGGAGAAGGAACCTGAGTCTCTCTTTTAGGTGGTCATTCTGTCATTGGAGTATTTACTTAAGAAGAAGGAGCCCCAGATTGATGTATCTCTAGAATGCACTAACTCTCTCTCTGCCACATCTCCTGAGGAGATGTTCAAGCCTTCAGCCTCCAGCATGGGGAGAAGGATGGCAGCAGGGGTTAGGGTTGGAGTTACTCTCTGAGTGAGCCACCATGCTGGGTTTCTCAAGGCCCTGGTGTGCTGCTCATAAGAATGAAGCACTATCTGGCACTTCTCCCTGTCAAGACTGCTGGGATAACTGTTTTGCTGATGTACTATCTTGTCTTGGATTTCAGTGGGGGCTGCAGGAAGCCTTTGGGGAAAAAACCTCTCTGCTGATGAACTATATGGTCATAAGACTCTAAGATGCATTTAAAGCTCCCCGAACAAGACTGAAGTAATAAATTATTTACTTAAAACAAAATGCAGGGAAAAAACTAATATCTGGACCAACCCCTTGTTTTCCACAATAGCTAGAGAAAATCTGTAGCTGAGACAATTTTACAGGGTAGGACCCTGTTATTAGTGAAAGGTCATGGACATAATATTCCCCTTGTGAGTGCAAATTTATCCTCTTAAGGATCAGCGCGAAAAAAATCCTCCTTAGACATAAATCCAACTGAAAGACTTCTTTGTTTGAGATTTCTTGATATGTTCCAATTTGAGATCCGCTCTTAATTGTTTGCCTGTCACTGCAGATGATTCTGAGAAAATACAACTGACTCACTGATTTGGGAGTCCTGTGACATTTCTCAGAGAGGCTTTGACAGCACAAGGTTGCCCAAATCATTCCCTACAGAATGAGGCTCAGGATTGTAGAAAGGCACATACATCCGTGTTGCATTTCTGCGGGGACACTTGACAAATTCACACTTCAAAGGACGTGCACAGGAAAGCCATGTAACTTTCTAATTTGTAACTACATACTTGACTTTTAACCTCTGTTACTTACTTATGGACTTTTCCACCTTCTCTTTAAGTGACTGGATAAAACTTTTCTCTGTTTCATCAGTGCTCCTCTTCCAGAGGTTGTTGAGGAGGAGGGGATACCGCGTCAGTCGATGCAGAGGAGCAACCAGCAGCTCTGGGAGATGTAACCTCTTGCACTGTTCGTTTTGTTCACACCACTGCTGAAGACAAAGAAAATCTGCCTTAGGCTTCAGCTTGCTTCTGGCTGGGAGGTAGCAAACAGTTTTCTGCATCATTATCTGACTGTAATGAGACAGGGACTAATGAAAGATGAGTTTCTCATACAGGGAGAGCAAGGGCAGTATAAAGACTCTTGTCATAGTTTAACCCAGCAAGTATCTAAACCACACAGCCACTCATTCACTCTTCACTTCCTCCTGTGGGATGGGGAAGAAAAATGGGAAATAAAAAATAAAGTTTGTAGTTTGAGATAAAGGCAGTTTAATAGAAGAGAACCAGAAGGGAAAAAAGTAACAGAGTATACAAAATAAGTGGTGCACAATGCTCACCATCCACTGATCAATGCCCAGCCAGTCCCAGAGCAGAGGACCCCCAGACAGCTTTCCCTCTTGTTCATATACTGAGCACGACACCATATGGTATGGAATACCCCTTAGGTCAGCTGGGGTCACCTGCTCTGGCTGTGTCCCCCCCAACTTCATGTGCCCACCAGATTCCTCGCTGGTGGTGGTGAGAGACAGAAAAGTCCTTGACTTAGTGCAAAGTACTTAGCAACAAGTGAACATCAGTGGGTTATCAAGATTACTCTCATTTTAAGTCTAAACCACAACACTATGCCAGATACTAGGAACAAAACACTATCCCAGCCAAACCAAGGACAGCTCTCTACAGGGGGAATTGCTTTACCCCTCCAGATTCACTTTCTGCATTGCTCCTTACCATTCCAGATGCTGTGGCCATGCTATCATATCAAGTAGGACTCTTATTTATCTGCTATTTTAATTTTCTCAGAAAAAACTTAAAAAATTAACCTGAGTTAGGTTTGAAAGCCACCTTATATTCTAGGGTCACTGCTACTTGCCACAGGGGAACATTTTCCCTAGGTGTGAAGGTATGAAGTCCTCGTCAGGGAGCAAGCAATGTGAAACTCTGAGTCCCAAGCTGCAGAGTTTGCCTGCCACAAAGAGGTGCACTTCCAGTTTTGGGCTGCCTGTGAGAAAAGCCCACTACTTGAGGTTTCTCTTTCTAAGCCTGTAATTTTGAAGAAAAGACAGAACCTTCTGTAATGCTGCAACTTGATAAAGACACCACTGATAGCTCTTTCCAGCCTTAGAGGGAGGTAAATGCTCCCTTATTGGTATTGTTTTGATGCCAAAGTAAAACATTTGAGAGAGAATTTACAATATGGATTTATTTTTGTGTCTTTTTTTTTTCCTGTAACCGTTTCACTTTGTTAAGGTGAAGGTCACTGAGTCAAGGGATTATGTGCCAAACATCTGAATGGAAGAGGGTAGTAGTTTGTGTTTTCTGCCTGCAAAAATGCAGCCCAGCTCTTCCTCCCCTTATTTGTTCTAAATTACAAATAGGGACTTTCACACATGCAGGTGAACATACACTCAGAAGGGTGACTTCTTATCGGTGATAGGCTCTGTGGTTCAAAAAATCCATGTGAAATGCTATCTACACAGTTTTGCTTCTAATGAATATTCCTAATTTGCTGTTAAAATCCTGTCATAAGGTAGGAAGGCTGAAGACAACAACTGCAGCAACAACAACAACAAAACCATCACTTTACTTTCAGGTAGATGCCAAAATCTTCTCTCGGTCTCAGTTTTTCCAAGTAGAAGACAGCAGAGGTATAATTAAGGCAATAAATCTGGTGTGTCTGGCAGAGGTCACCCTGGAAAAACTGCAGAAAAGGTTTGGAAATTTATCAAGAAAGAAAAATGTCATGACAAAGGGAGAAACAACAGTTTTGGGTTTATAGTGTGCATTTTATCTGAGATTTCCTTGTCCCTAGGAAAATGGGGGAAGAGGGAATTAAAAAAGTAAAGGGCAGTTTAAACAGCAATAAACTATGAAGTAGTAAAAATACCACAACAATGCTCAAGTAATACATGGGAGAACTGTTCTAACAGCTCTGCAGAAATGTGACACATTCTTAGTTTCATTAGAAATAAATGATGTGGAATTCATGTGGAAGTTGAAGATGAAACCCACTATTTCTGAAACAGCTTTGATGACTTCATGTAGCATGGTATTTTATATCTGAGTATGCTCTTAGAAATGCCAGGATAGCCTCATTTAGGTTGGAGATGTTGAATGTCATGCATGATAAAATGCAGCTTTGTCTAGGATTTTGTTTGTCTACACAAAAATTATTAATAAGAACGCCTGAAGGCAGAGGTCACAGGGCCAAGATACCAAGCTCTAGCCTTAATTTCTCTGTTAAAAATCTTAACACTGAGGTAGGGTCTTTTAGTATTTCCCAGAAGTTTTCTAATGGCCTCTACTGCTGGGGAAGGTTCCAGTCAATCATTTGATTTTCTGCCTTCATTAATATTTCCAGCTTTACAAGCATTGGGAAGTTCTGCAGGAATTAGAGCTCCTGTAGACTGCTGTTCAGACAACTGCCTCATTCACCCCACAGACTGACCGAGAGGGTTGCAGGGCAGGCAGGGCTGGGCAGTGGCAGGACAGCTATGCCTCTCTCGCTTAACAGACACAGGCCAAAGTGCAATTTCAGTCCCACTGAACTCTTAATTAAGCACTTACAAACATGGTGGGTCTGGTCCATGGGGTAAATGAGGATCTGTGCAAAGGAGTGCAAGGAGGCAGTGATGGGGCTGGGGTCTGGTCTCAGGGAAGCATCTTCCATAGAGTGGGAAGCTTGCCTCTTCCAGTGGAAAAGTCTCCTCAGAGTCTGTGTTGCTGTTCCCCAGGAAGGGAAAATCTTTCCACATTTTATTCCACACACAGAACACCTTTCCCCGACTGCTTCAAACATGCCAGTGAATAAAAATCAAAACATCCTTGTGATAGGAGCTACCTGAGGCTGAGACCAAATTGCCTGTGACAGATGCCATGGACTTGGCTGACCTGATTGCTCTGGAGCACCTGTATGCCATGACAAATGGTCTGCTGCTTGCATTAAAAGCAAGAATACTTCTAATTATGTTACCGTTCTGAGTATGGAGCTGAAATCCATAGGAGGGTCTGACTTGCTGACGTGCTTCTTCGCAGTTTCAAAAAAGGTTTTCAGAAAACTGAGACTTATCTAAGTAAGGGGAAAAAAAGAGAGAAATTAGCATCAGTAATCTGAAGTTAAGATTAAAGTAACTTTGTTTTTCATCCCTGGCCTCTCCAAAGGCTCCAAGTGTACTGTGTGCCTATCTCTAACATTGCCAGAACTGTCTTCAGAATTATGCCCAGAGTGCTTTAATTAGTTGGAAGCTAAAACAAATCTATACAAATACGCACTTATGTTGTGATAATCCCTTATGACAAAATCTTTGAAACGAGATTAGTTAGTCCATTTAAACTTGTCTTAGGGTAGTGTCTTGGTCACCTCAGGACAGGTAGCAGCTGTATTTAACATTGATTGACATTAAAAATGACAATGGGTGAATGGTATCTAGTGGAAAACTCTGTGTATGACAGAGCTGTGACAATTAAGGAAGCCTTCATGGTCATTTGAGGAAGACACCATCTTTCATAGTTTGAGTTTCATACAATTGAAGGTGAAGGAAGTATCTATAAAAATACTACAAAAAGTCACATATTCCCCATAAGTTAGCTTTACATGTTTATATTGGATTCAAAAGTGCCTACTTTATCAGTCAGATGGGGCTGCAATCTTGCTCCTAAGCCCACACTTTTGTTCTGAACCCACTATTTTCACACAAATTCATGACTGGGCTAAGTTGTTGGCCAAATTTTAGGCCAGAAGGGCACATCAATCCTCTTTGGTATTGCTACAAACTGGAGTAGCTGCAGACTGCTTTGTTTGGTGTATTTATGGGGGCAAGGATACTTATAGGATGATGCTCATTCTTTAATTTTGACCTTTACAACTTTTCCAGCATGCATTTTTTCATGGATTCGGCCTCCTGTCAAGAAGATATGCATGCTGTAAAATGCATGAAAAAAGGCACAAAAGGCATTGAGAGCAGCTTCTTCTACGTTTAATCACTTTTTAAAGTATGCATAACAGATGATAATTTATCACCCTCATTAATAAGGACAACAAAATTAGAAAGTAAACCAAGAATTTTTTTAAGATAATTCTCTCAAGACATGACTAAGCTCCAGCCAAGCTCAAAGCTAAGTGGAACACAGCAATATCCCACTCTCTTCTTTGAACAAGGGAATCAACAACCACACATTTGCTGAACTCTAGTAGTTGCCTGCATGTACAGTCTCAGTCCACAACAAGCCAAAGATGAAACCTGTCAGCTATAAACCTTCTTCCTTGTATCTCCAAACCTGCTGGTTGGTCATTCAGCAGCTCACCAGGTGTGAGGTCTGTGACTAAGCAGCTGTGCCTTGCTCAGGTGTTTGAGTTTTGGCTAATTGTCCCTACTTTGAAGACCTTTCCCAATTTTCTTGTTTTGGCTAAAAAGGGAGATACTCACTCTTAAGGCAAGGGAATTACAATAAGGGAAAGAAATTGAGTTCAGCAGCTAATTTAGGGCATGTGATGTGATTGTGAGTAGTCATTCAATTAAGGCAGCTGCAGAGCTTTTCCCAAAATTCACTTTGCAATGAAGGGTGAGGTGTCCTGTAAAAGGGCCCTCAAGCTAAGAAAAATTGTTTTGTTTCTAAGGTAATGTGAAAGCTATTTTTGACTTAGGGATTTTTAACTTTCAGGAGCTAAAAATGGTCTCCCAGCAACTGGTCAAAAGCAGCAAAGAGCTGGAGTGCATCACGGCCAAGCCTTGTGGCCTCCCTCCTCCTGGACAGTGCAGGGTAAGTAGCACATGAGCACAGAGCATCCAGTCTGTGTGGGACAGGTCCTTACACACACACCAAGGGACACCTCAGCTGGAGAAAGGGAGGTCACCATTTTGTTTTAACTTGTTCTATTGGAGTGGCATAGGAGACAGCAAAGTCTTTGTGCCCATCTGTTTGCAAAAGGGGACTTGTTATGTAGTTATTTTGCCGTGCTTACTGTTTTGCTGAAAGGATTTTGGTGTAGTTTATCTTCACAAATCCTTTAAAAGGTTGCTGCTTATGAGAATTAGTCTCAAAGTTGTGTTTCCTTCAGAAACAACTACCAAATGAGCTCTCTCATGGCATGTTTAAAATACTGTGTATCTTTGGTTGGAAGTACAAGAGAATGATTTGCACTTGTGATATTTGACCCTCACTGATATACCAGATAGAGAGGAAGAAAAGATGGATTATTTGAACAAAGTTCCAAATGTGAGCATTGAAACTAAATAGAAGCTTTTGGTTTGCTGTCTTCTTTTATTGGGCTGATTGATTCCTGATCTGAGTAACACTTCTCTTTTTCTACTCACCTTGTTTAACTCCTCTAAGTTCGCAAAAAGTCTCCACAAATCTACATCCAAGAGAAATTCATTACTCTGGAGGTATTTTAGAGTGTTCATAAATACCTTTAAAACCAAAACAAATCCATGTTAATTACTGTTTGTACCAATTCAATATATCTTTTATTTTTCCCCCTGAAAATAACATTTGTACTGTATTCATATGAAAGGATCATTTGATTTAGGAAGGGAAGAAGACGGCATTGTGAGAAAAGTTTCCTGATCTGCCTGAAGGTTAAGTGTTGTGTTTTGTGTGCAGAAGAGGGTATGAGTGATGTCTCTGGGGTTTCTCTGTGGTTACCATGGAGGCAGCTGTGTCCCTGCTGTGCCCTTGGGCAGAATAGGGGCAAATGAATCCCCTGCAGATCTCTGTGTGAAGGACTCAGTAACATCAGAGTCACAGTCACAGATTTCTATGACCTTTCTAAATGCTTTCCTTCCTATCCCATGCACCTGCTGCTAGCTAAACTGTTTAGAGTTACTATGAGAAAAAAAAAGTATTCTTGGATTAAGGTAAGTAGAGGTCCTGTGGAGGTTTTTCATCTCTTTGGGTTGTTTTATTAATCTGTGTTGAGTGAAAACTGCATGTGTATTTATTGGCTGTTTAAGATTTTATATTTTTAAGCTGATTGAGCTGTACTGAATCTGACCTAAATCTGAAAAAGGCTTAAAATTTATAGGTTACTGAGTAGATTTTTTTGTTCATTTTGGTTTTTTTGTTCACTTGTGTATAAAGCATTAATGAAAAAAACTTGTCATCCAAGTGCCAAGACTGAATAGCTAATGAGAGTGTTTGCTTAGCCTTGTGCAATTCTTTAGTTACCATGATCAGGTTGACCTGAGAGCTTAAAGGGGATTTATGGTGGTCTTAAAGCTCCCTGTGGTGATTCATTAAAATCAGTGGAACATTTCTATATTTGGAAGTAAGCAGGTATCTTTAAAACTGGTTACCCTAATGCAATGGGTTCTTTCTTTAGCAGAAGAGTTTTGGAAGCTGGCATGGAATGAATAGTTCATCATTCATAGGACATGCAAGGCTGGCAAAGGCTTGTCTGTGGGTTCCTACATCAGACTCACAAGGAGCTTGCATGCCTCATGTTATCATCATCCTTCCTAGTATTCACCACTTTTTAATCTTTTCAGGTTTCTAAATGAACTGTATAGAAGGAAAGATGCTCTTCTCCTGCCTTGGACTGATAGCTGGTCCTGTCATCCCATTTTCTGTCCCTTCCTGTTCTGTCCCACCAAGGAGGAATTCAGCCCACTCCTCTGTTTATTTCCTTTACTTTGCAGTAGTTCTTGTATTGTCCAGGCTAACTTTGCGGCACAGAAAATGTTTCACAAGTCTCTTTTCTTTGACTTAATAAAAAATCAGAAATTGTCTGTGCCGAGTAAGAGAAAAATGATAAGAAAATGTTTATGGGAGCTTCCATCCTTTTAAATGGATACATTAACTTTTGATGTGTGGCGAATATAAATAGCACAGCTATTCTTGTTAACAGTGTGTAATATTCCTGTCCATATTTCAAGATCTTAAAATTCACTGTATTGTGGGTAATATAGAGTTTTTGGGAGAGGAGTTGTTTTTAGTTTGCTTGTTTTCATGTAACATTAAAACTACAGGTCTGCTGAATTCTGAGGTTTTCGTGCTCCAGTCAGGATAACCTAACCACAGCTCTATATGAAGTTAAATGATGAATGTAATGTTGCACGTTAGCAGTACTGAAATATTCTATTTGAATAGTCCAGTACAGAAATCACCAGCTGGAGCATGGCTTCAGTACAGTGTTTGTGAGAGGACTAGTGGAATATCAGTTGAATTCCTGGAAGGCTCTGCAGTCAGATGGTAATTGCAAAGCACTAGATTGCATCACTGGAAAGTGGTGTTTAGAAGAAGAGATACCATCATAAAGACAGAAAAGGGAACTATGGAAACAGGATGAGCAGGCAAGGAGGAAAACCTGGGTGCTTAAGTCATTCCCCCACAGACCTCTAATGAGAGGTTTCAGGTGGCTTTGTGTCCATCACAGCAGAACAAATAATGTTTCATTATTTTTGTGAAGTGAAATCTGACGTTACCGTCTCGAGAACCAACAAATGATCCAGAAAGTAAGTGCATTCACTTGTGAACAGTTCCCACACTGCTGCTTCTTTTTTCACTTCTAGCCGTCTGTTGACATC
This sequence comes from Pachycephala philippinensis, assembly GCA_013397055.1. Lineage (NCBI taxonomy): Eukaryota > Metazoa > Chordata > Aves > Passeriformes > Pachycephala > Pachycephala philippinensis. The sequence continues at coordinate 93,432 of VWZT01000387.1, forward strand.
TTTTTGCTCAGTCTGTTGCTCATTTATAAATTCACGCCAAGATTTATTCTATTGATTGAAGGAGAAAGAAAACCACCAATTGTTTAATCAGATGTTTCAGACCTCATGAAAAGAATCTATGTCCCATTTCCTGTGTAAAAGCTCATCTGCCAGTATTAGTGATTTTTCTTCTGAAGGCTTAAAAATTCCTTTAAAATATTTTAAAACCTGACATTTTCCTATAAAATACTTGTAATACAAACACACTGAATTTGAAAGTAACACAATATGATAGTCTCTGTTTAGGTATGTTGTATTAAAAATTATTAATTATTTAATTAAATTAAAATTAAATTAAAAATTATTAATGGGCAGCTTGCAAACGCTAAGGAATTTAATCTGTTGTGCTGCTGTTGGGCAGATGATAACTTCTTATTTTCTGGATGATAAAATCAAGGTACCAAAGGACTAGGTCCTTATAGTCACTTGGAAATTGTTTTGTTTAGTCCTAAGGTGGCCACTGCCACATTATGGACCTGCTCCAAAGTCAGATGTCCATCTATAAGTTAGGCACTGGCAGGAACCCTCAGCATCTGTCTGTGGGGAGCTGCAGAAAACAGCCTGCTGTGAGAAGCAGAGGGTTTGCTTCAGACAGGGGATGCTGTTTGGTGACTTGGGGCCAGAAGCCTTGTTTGTCTGGCCGACAGGCTTTGGTGGCTTTTCTGCTGCCAAACCTTGGTGTTGGCACTGACCTCCATGTGGCTGCCTCTGAACGCAGCCCTAAGGCAGCAATGGGGTGGCTGTGTCCCATTTAACATCTTTCTGATACTGTGGTTTCTTTCCCCAGACCTGTAGCTGCTGCTGAGAGGGGTGCCTTGAGACCTTTTTCTGAAGATGGTACTTCTTAATCTAGGGCAGTCTGGAACCCTGGCAAAATCCAGATGTTTTTGAGGGCCCTTGCTAACCTAGTCTGACCCTCAGTTTCCCACTTGCCCCTCCATTTCAAATGAGAAAAATATACCATATACTTACGCATTAATTTAACAGAAAGGTCTCATATCCAGATTAATGAACTGAAAAATATTAGCTTATAAAGAACACAAAATTACTCCTCCCATCCTTAAGTATCCTTGATACCTTAAAGCAGAAAAATTCATATGTGCAGCAGTCTATGATCTTAACAGTTGAAAGACAATTTTCCAGATCAGATGCTTGCTTCTGTTTGTCTTTGCCCTGTTGAATGACAAAAAAACCCACACCTGATTCATACAGTGTTTTAAAGACGGTTAAGAAGTTTATCCAGCTCTGTAACCTTGCCCTAATCTGTAAGGAGTTTGCCCTTAAACGAGTGATTTCTTTGTATTTCTGGGCTCTTCTGCACAGAGACAAGGCAGTGATGGCAGGTTTCTTTGTAGCTGTGGGTGGGGTGTGTAAATGCCTTAGGTTTGGATGTGTAAGATCTTATTTATGTAATACACAAGTCTTTGACAGGGCAAATCATTGGTACGGCAACAGGCTACCCTTGGAAGACAGAACAAATGAAATGTTTTGTTTCCTGTAGCACTGTCAGAGATAGGGGACAATAGATTCATAGTTGAAATAATCCTCCTCTAAGAGGTACATAAATTTATGTGTTTATTTATTTTTTTTTTTTTAATTTTTTTGAGCTGCGTATTTAAAAAGCTCCCTTGGTCAACTGCAGAGTAGTGTCTGTAAAATGAGCTTTCAGAAAGCTAAAAGAGCAGCAGGAGTTTGTGTGAGGGACCATGAAATAAAAACAATTGCTTTTGTTTTGGCTTTATTTTTTCAGGCCATGTAAAAAGTTTAAACATTGTTTATGAACTCTACTGTGGTGCTGTGGGCACAGACTTGGGGCCATAAGGTGTTTGCCTAAATTTTATCTGTTCTCTGGAACAGTATATTCCCACTTCATGGATTTCTATTGTCTGAACCTTAGGCACTGAACTCAAGCCAATTTTGAAATATGTGTTTGATTATAATGTTCGAAACTTAAAGTTCAGCTCTTGATTTTGAAAGATTAAAATGGAGCAGAAAAAATAATGCAGTTAATATATACGCACACTGAACCAGTGTACCAGCAAATGAATCTTCATGAATTATATTTTATGGCATTTAATAGTCTCAGAAATCACCTTTGTCTAAATATCAAATGCTTTTTATTGCAGATTTCAAATACTTTGCTGAATTTAAAAATCCTCAGTTTTAGGTCATGCTCCTTCAAATGCTGTAGAACTGCTATCAAATGAAGAGGGAACTCTTGTACGTATGAGTCTGAGTACTTGCATTGGTTTCGTATGCACAAACTATTCTTTGATAAAATGCAAAAAATACTGGGAAGGGACTGTTCTTAATTACATGTTTAGGGAGAAAAAGTTATCAAGACACTTGTAAATAATTTTTTGAATGCTGAACAGTACACAGAAAGGAAATTCGGATACCTTAGTAAGTGAAAGTTTTCATAAATGGAAAAGACAAGGAAATTCACTGAGCTGTGCTAATGTATGTGCTTTCACTGGTGAGTGTGAGGGCACCCACGAGGACAGGAAAGGCCTAAGAAACTGTCCTGGAAAGCTGCTTTTATAGGTAAAGCTTAGATCCCTTCCATGTGAGTGGGAGTTTGGCACATTCTCCAAAGCCCTAAGGCATGCAGAAAATACAGGATACACGATGGTCAAAGCAACGATGCAACTGACTTGTCCACCTTGTGCTTCCTTACCCTGGGGAGCTGTGCTGGGCCTGCTGCCACCCCTGAACACCCTGTAGGAGAGCCCCTGCTCTCATTGCCCTTCCCACTCTGCCCTCCTGGTGCCAAGGACACCTCTCCTCCCACCACCCACAGGGATGGGGAGCGGTGGCACTGTGTTTTCATGTTCATCACATGCAATGGCTGTGTTGGAGCCACCCAACCTTCATTGCAGATTAATGTCCAAGCAGCCCCAGGGAGGGCTGAGACCTCTGAGTTCAGCTTACCTGCTGGCTGCCTTTCTCCAAGGGCAAGGAAGTAAAGAAGCTATTTTTACCTAGATTACTTGTGGAAAATGCAGGGTGAGCACAAGGAAAAACAAAATGGTAAAAATACTCACAACTCCTCTTTTGGCAAATGGCCACCTTGACTTTTTGGACTCTAATGGGTAAAACAAATGTTATCAGTAAGGAAACAGATAAAAAGAAAACTGTTATTTGTATTTATATATTCATTTTTATGTGAAGCTTGATAGACTATACTCGGCTCATATTTAATACTTGAGTTTAGGTGTTTTGTGCACCAGACTTAAAACCCATTAAGGTTGTTGAGTTCCTCCCAGCAAGAATGATCACTGTCTCTGATGGGATCTTGGATGAAGCTAAACACTCCTACTTGGTGCAGGTGATCAGTATGTGATTGTCAATTCTTTACGTGGGAAAATCATCATACCTCAAGCCAATTCTTGAAGATGTTATTTTAAATCAAGAATTAGTCTATGCCTTCTCATTATGATAACTTGGAGTTATGCAGGTGTTTAAATCTGCAGTTAGTAAGCAATCCTACAAGCCCTAAACTTCAGATCTGTCATGGGGCAGGCACAGTGAGGCAGAATGTAATTTGTGGTCCTTGGTGAGGCACAGGGAAAGCTGGGGATCTAGGTTTAGGAATGCACAGGTGAGTTGTGAGGAATGACTGTGTTCAGCAAGGAATCTGAAAAGGTTTTTTTTATGTGGCACCTATCTTCAGGTGTGTGACTGGGAATCACACTGAAAACTTTGTGTTTCTGAATTTTGAAGGTCTTGGCCGTTCTGGGAATGTCTGGCTTATTTGCTGTCATGGAAATGCTGGTTGTGACCTTGGCTGACTTGCTTTTTGAGAAACTTTTGATCTCTGGCCACCAGGATCTTTGGTCTCCGTCAATCACATCACACACTATACTGTATTTTACAATAGCTATTTGTGGAAATTGCTTGCAGGTCTGCATTTCAGTTTTGGAAAGTCTTGTGAGCAACCTCTAGCCATGAGTTGAGTCTCGTACCCTTGTGATCAGAACACTACTGCAAAGGGCAGCATGGGCTTTTCTTTCTGCTTGAAGCTGTGGAGGCAGGAAATTGTAACTCAGCTGCTTGCAGATGGAGATCCTGGCCTGGGCTCTGGTTGCTCCTAGCCTGTGGAGGAGCAATGTGATCTGTGTCCTACCCTGTCATCTACTTGCATTTTGCATTCAACAGTAAAATGGAGGGGGAAAAAAAAATAAGAAAAGAGGAACTTTAAAATTGGCAATGCAATCACTGTGGTGTGGGGTAACAGGATGCCCCACAGAATCTGCACCACCTCATGTTCTCATTGGATGCATCCTCCCTCCCATCCCACACGCACACGCATTCCAGTCCCGGCTTCTGCTGGGCTCAGAGGAGCAAACCCCACCCTGTGTCTGACCTGCACTGAGCAGGAAGGATGAGCAGGGCAGGGAGTCCATGGCACTGTCTGACACCAGGAGGTCTCCAGGGAACACCTTGAGTCCCGGCAGACTCACTACCAGGGAGCTACGCCTGCGCTCGGCTGATCTGTGAGACGCAACAACAACACACGTCATCTCTGTCCACTTGAGGCTGCAGGGGACACTTCTGAGGGGCTCCTTGCTGATACAGGAGGGAATCAGCTAAAAAACCAAATCACAGCAGCTATGACATAATGTGTTAAAAGAACAACGAGTAGAGAATTTCAGTGATTGACAGCAAATATCGAATTATCTTTCCAACTCCACATTGTTGCTGAGATAAAGGTTCTTATGGTCATGGCTTGCCTCAGATAATAAATAATTAGAGCATTTAAATGTGGAAAATTCCTGGTTTCTTCTGAGGTTAGACAAAAAGTGAGTGGGGATTTTAGAATCCATGTTTTGGCAGTGGAGTCCAAAGGAGCAGTTAAATCCTGTTTTTAGCTGATATGTGACTTGTTGTTACTTTTAATCTTCCTTTACCTCGGGTGATTTCAAGAAAAGAAAGCATGCTAGTGAAACAGTTAAAATACTGGGTTTTTAAAAAAGTATTTAACCTTTTGGCTAGTTTGTGCTATTTTCTTTCTAAATATTTTTGGTGTTTTTTTCTGCTGTTTCAAATATTTTGAATGTAATATGACTAAGTGGCCCTACTGATTGAAAACAAATGTCTCTTTCCAGCTATTGTTGTTTCTAATGGAGAGTATTGTCCAGGATCTAGATCCATCAAGAAAAGTGACCCAGGCATTCTGAATCCAACAGTGTGTTTGTGCCAGAGGCTGCTTGCTTTCACATACAGAAACTGTTGGTGCATATTAAAAACCTTTTTGGATTTTGCTAATAACTCACACTGGTTCCTAATGAATTGTGTTAGTATATGCTGCAAAGGGACTGGTGTCTGCAGCTGCTGTTGTGCTGCCTCCACTTGACTGGTACATGAAGACTGCATTAGGGCTCAAAGGGTCAGTAATTCAGTAGCTGAGGGAGGAGGCACAAAGTGTGTGTACATATATAAAAGTTCTATTTTTCAGTCACCACTTATTGTGCATGTTATTTTTTGGTCAGCTAAGCATGATTCTTAATGAGATCTTTTTTTGTCTAGGCAGTTACCTTACTGTGAATATCCAGCCATTTGCCACACTTGATGTGAAACCTGGTAGGTATATTTTTTCCCTTCAGTGCATGAATAGTTACTTGACAACTTATCAACTGACAGACGAGCTCTGAGGTAGACAACTAGGATTTGATATGTATAGTAAGACATGGAGATTGTACCTTTTTTATGACCTGATAGTGACACTGCTAGCAATTGCCTTAGCTAACAATTGAATGGTATAGATGAAAGCTGCTGCTAACAACAGAGAGGCCTGTAGGCTGTCAGGAGGGCCAGACCTGGGACTTTAACACCTGAACCATGGACATATCAGGGCTTAAAAACGATGTGTTGAAGAGGTTACAATGTGCAATTCAGGAGTTCTTTGAAAGTTTTTCTGCTAGTCCTACTGAATGGGGAACATAGGATCTATTTATTTGGCTTTAGGATTTACAATAAAACTCTGTGGTTTCTCATGAAATTGAACCCTCAGCATGTGCTTTGAAAGCTTTAATGGGTGGGGGGTCTGTTTCTTAGCTGTCTGCAAGCCCATACCAATGCAAGGGAGAGGAGTGCTCCTCGCAAGAGTTCTTTCCTGAGATGTGCACTGAGTGCTACCCAATGCAAATTTTCAGTGTTGGTAGTGATTGTATTAAGATGCTGCTGAAACGACTAATGATTCCGTGGTGCAATCTCTTGGGCAGCTTGGCTCTTATACAAGTCAGATGCTGCAATATAGTACAAGGATAATTCTCAGAGGTGTTACTACTGTACTAGGAAATTCAGGAGATTTTTTTCAGGTTGGCTTCACAGTAAAATTTTGCCACTGTATTATTGATTTTTAAAGCATCTAGCCTACTACTATTTTCACAATATATTTGAAGCTGCAGGCTAGTGGCTTATGAAGGCTAGTAATGGAAGCACAGTTTCACTGTAACTGAATTAAATGACATTATTTACTCAGATCAAAAAGGCCTTGAACTTCAGGCACACACATGGCTAAACAAGCTCTTCGTATAGGTGCACAAGCCTGTGAAATGTGGGGGTATGACAGGATCACTTGGGTGTCTGTCCACAATATACTTTTTCAATCTGACAAGCCTGGGCTGATTCATGGCTTACATGCCTAAATTACACACTCATGCTTCAGAGATGAAAGTACAGGTATCTGTGGTTTCCTGGCCTGATGCCTGTAGATGTATTAGATATATCAGGTGCTTCTGTTGTTTTTTTCTGGAGAAATTAAATTACTGAAGTGCTGTGTAATAAAATTTACTGGGTTTTAAGTCTGCAATATTTTAGCATCTTCTCATGTCTTCAGACTCTGGAGCTTTGTCTTTTTCTTTAGTTTTTGTTTGTTTTACTTACTGGGGGCAGAGGAATCCCGTGATGGAGTGAAAGAAATGCTTGTACTTTAGGGACAAACTCAGGCATCTGAGGAGATATCATCTGCAATAGTTCCTCCTTAAAATCCACGTGTATTTTGAAACATGATAATGTCATAAATTTGCATGGCAAATTTATGGGAAGTTATTAAAGACATTGAAGCAGGTCATGGTCTGGCAAAATAAATATCCTGTGTATATAGTTATTTCTAAGGCATGGAAAGTATCTTCATATGTCCATAATCTTAGCCTAACTAGCTATCCCAGGTAACAGACATCTATATAGATCACCTTACTTAAATAACAGATCTATATAGATCACCTTACTTAAATAACAGATATATTACTTAAAGGAATATCCACTAGATGTGAATAAAAGCAACGGAAGAGGTTACTAAGGTAAATATGATAGTGTGGTCACAGTACTGAGATAGCTGCCAGGTGGTGACATTGTTACCCAAGCCACTCAGGGAGGGTATTTGGACACCCTGATTCAAAAAGTTAGCATGGAAAATGACCTGTTGTCAAGAGTGAAATATTTTTATGATTGCAGAAGGAATTAGGTTTAGTGTAATGGGCGCAATCCTGTGCAATGTGCTCTGGGATGACCCTGCTTGAGCAGGGAGGTTGTACCAGACAGCCCAATGTGGTCCTTTCCAACCTTACCTACTCTGTGATTCTGTGACGTTATGACACTTTACAAGTGTATGAAACATTAAAGGAGAAATAGGAGTGCTTCAAGATAGATGAGCCCAGCTCCTTCAAGGTATTGAATATGAGCTGTCTTGGCAGTTACTGCGAAGACTCTTCATTAGCTGATTTGCTGTAGGAAATAGTGCAATGCAGTTTTACACCCAGCCTCTGATAATGCTGAATGGTGCAAGGAGAAAATGAGATCAGAGCAAACTCGAGGTTTTGTTTTATCAGTGTTTTCTTCCATGGCAGTGTTGGTTTAGCATTTCACCTTCTCTCCACCACATACACCTCTGTCTGTACTGCCCCTCTTGCCCTTTTTGTTTATTTATTTTGCATAGTTCTTTTTAAACAGCATCAGATCAGCATGTTGCCGTGCTGACAGAAATGTGCTGGCATTCTTGACTGAGGACTGTGTGGGGGAAGGCTATTTAAAATGAGCATGAATACATTAAGGATGTTTTTTGAAAGTACAGCCTGGGAGCAGGGAGAAGAGATGTTCATTAAAACTGAAGGACAGATGCATGATTTTACCCAGGACAATATGTAAGTCAGTCTTGGAGAAGGGTTGCCAACTAACGTCCTAATGTGCTTCTAGATGGAGAGAATAATCCGACATTTCAACAGTTTTTTGCTGGCTGTGATAAGAAGGGATTACCTGTTAAGGAGTTAGACTAATGATCTTAATAAAGGAGGAGCTGAATACAGGCTTAACCCAGACCCTGGACCAAATTAAATTTGACAAAAAAGGTTTAAAGCAGAAACTGGTGGTTTTTAAATGTATTTTTGCACATTCTAATATTGATCTAGATTGAATTCACAATACATCATCCCAACTACCTTTTGGCAATCTTTCCTGCTGTTGCCTGTGGAAAAAATCTTGGGTTGTTTCCTTGGATTGTGGTTTCTTGATTTTAAAAGATGTCTGGATAGAAGTCCAAAGCCCATATCCTAGCTGGCATATAGAGACTTCCCTCTGAAGCCACTATGGGCGAGCAGCAACAAGAGAAGGTGTGTACTCTAAATGTTCAGTGTTCTCCTTTTAAACCATCTGTGTTCAATATCTTCAATTTCTCCCCTAAAGTTTGTTACACATCATGCAAACCTTCACACTGACAGTCGGATGTTTATGTATTCCTGTTTTGAGTTGGATCAGGGCAGACTCTTCCCACAAAAGGTACAGCTCACTTGTTTTCACATCCAGATGAAAAGATCTTTCCCTCCCCTTCTCTCTCCATCTCGATTGTTAATTCAAAATGCTAAAGAGTGGGGTGGAAATTGTCGCAATTCAGAAGATCTAGGAGGCCTCTTCTACAGTGAATATGTAATTTCAGATGCATGCACACATCTCTTGAATCTCATCTAGGGAACTACATTGTGTAAATACTCCTAGACTATATCAGTCTGCTCCAAACCACCCAGTCTCAAGCATTCTTGAGGAGATCATGCAGTAAAGTGAGCACTACTCCATCAATGACAGAAGGGTGGTTATTAAGGGAGATACTATCTCCTGCTTTGTTGTGTGAGGAGAAAATAAAACTTCCTTTCCCTTCTGTAAACATTTGAACATCTTAAAGAAAGAAACATATCTTAGTCAAAACAATTTCTAATAGAGCTTTTACTTTCTGATAATTGTTTGTAAGACCTTGACCCAATTCACTGCACAGGTCTATGGTATGCAACACTCTATGTTGTCTGCAGTAACTTATCAATTCCATGTATTCTATGTATTCTTCTTAGTTTGTAGGATTAACAATCCTCCCATCCAGTAGCAGTCCTAGATCTGCTTTGCTTATGTATAAGAACAGTATTGAGCTGTTCTGCTAGCTCCTTTTCTCCCTTTTCCCTTCCACAAGCTTTTGAAGAATGTCACTCAAGATTATGAGGTATTTCACATTCTTCAAGCTGAAATTTGACACTGCAAAGCCAAACAACCAGACCTTTTGGCAGTTAGTTCCTAGTGCAAAGCTCCCCGATGATCTGGATGAAATATTGCGTGAAATGTAGCTAAATGTGCTAGGGAGAGGGCCACCTTTTGAGAGAAAATCTTGTTAAAAAGTTTAGTGAGCTGATGACAGGCATTTCACATAGCAAATCTACAAGTTAAGGTTGAGTTATGTATACATGACGCAATGTCCAGTTTTGCCTTAGAGTGAAGCAAATTCATTAAAAATGAAGGAGAGTCAAGCTTAGAATCAGATAAAAGAAATATGTGCATACCTTTGCCTGGGCAGTCCCCTCTCCTGAAAGAGAGTGAGATATTCTTAGTTACTTGGTCAGAAAGCAAGCAAGCGCTCTGATTTTTTTTGTGAAAAAACTCATTTGTAAAGGGAAATGTACTGAAAATAGTGTAATAGGCTTGGGCATAGGCTAATTAATTTCACTGTTGTGGAGCAAGGAGAACTCATTTGATATCTGGAATGTTTTCTATATTTGAAGGTGGAGGCGGGAAAGAGGAAAATTAGCTTTTGATTTGTAGTGCAAAACTAAACAGTTAGTGAAGAATTCTGCACCTATGTGACACCATCCACTCTCAGAAAAATGTGTGTATAGGCGGTTTGCATAAGGACAGAGAGTGTGGATTTAACTGCCTCTGCACATAATGGAAGGTCTTTGAGAGCACATCTAGTAGCAAACCTGGCTTGTACAAAAAGCCTCTCCTTTTGTCCTTGTGGAGAGCTGAATGGTAGTTTCCTGCCCTTGAAAGATGCAGGGTTTGCTCCTCCCTTGCTTATTTCTCTTTACTGATGCTGACACTCACTGGACCAGGGTTTCTTTTTTTCAGAAGAGATTGCACAATTGCTTCTTTGTGTATGGAGCTGGACATAAAAAGGGAGGGGTACCAGTGAGTGGCAGAGCTAGGTAAGTAGAAATAAATAAAGGGAATGGTACCTCTTCCTTTGGCAGTAGCAGAACTTAAATTTGGCTCAACCAACTTAATTCTTGGTTTTATTAGGGTTGGTAATGCCATTCAGTGAAACAGAATAAAGAACTTCCCTGATTTAGGGATAATCCTGCTGAAGGGCTAAAGAGTGCATTGAAAGAAAATAGTCTTCTAAAACCCAATCCTAAACAGGATAAATTACTTAGTGTTGTTCTTCCACATCCCCACCAACAGTTGTACTGGCCCACCAGGGTGAATGGACAGAGATGGGAAAGAGTGGCCATGCACAGGAGTGGACTAGGCTAATCTGGTCACCAGGGGACAAGGCTGGAGCTGCTGTCTCTTGCTGATTTGGAAAGAAAAATCTCCCTTCCTCTTAGGTGTAGAGGTTGGTCTGCTGTATTAAAGGGCCACGGCCCAGCTGGCAGTTCACGTTAAGAGCTGGGGTTTTATTTGTGCACTGGGCCATGATGGACTAACACTGAATATGAAAGACTGAAAAAGAGGATGCATGCTCCTATTCCTCTTACCTGGACACCTGCCCAAAGTGTAGGGCTCAGGCAGGGGAGTCTCTTAGGAAGTGTAGCAGACTTGGCTCTCCGAGAGTTTCTGGGTGGCTCATTGGGACTGTTGTTGCTGAGAGGATCCTCTTGGCTTGGAAGCTTTGATCTGGATTTGTCAGACTCTGGAGCTGCTATAGCTGTCTCAGACTTGGCTTTGGACGACAGTAATTTTGCATGGACACAAGATGGCAGCGACAATGAGGAAATTGTAATGCACCGGGGTGGACTCTTACAAATATGGTGGAGAGAGCCAGTGTACTCCTTTTGATTCCCCAGCTGAGCTGTGTCGGAACAGTCCTGAAATGACAGTGCTTGCGAGGCAGAGGCCATCCTTAGACGCCTTAAAGTTGGAGAAGTGGAAATTCTGGCCCGAGCATGACGATAGAACTGGAAAGGCACATGGTGGATCCCAATGCACTCCTCTGTAGGAAGCCTCAGAAGTGAAGACTCTGTGTCACCTCGTCTGAGAATGTAGTCCCCTGCAGGCAAGGTGGTGTCCATACAAACTGGTACTGTCTGCATTTCACAGGAACTAAAGACAACTTCTGGGCTGCTGCTTCCAGACAAAGCAGCATTTTCCGTATGGAGATCATCTTCCCTGTCTAGAAGTTCCACGCTGGTGCAGGTCTCTTTTACCAGGTCTGGAGAATAATCAGAGCTTGGTTGTTGCATTCTTAATTTGTGGCATGAAGATTTATAGCTATGCGTACCTAGGAAACATGATCACAAACAGTTCTTACAAACTTGCCATATGAATTTTTAAATGGGAAAATATGCAAACAGAAAAATATCCAAACAAAGCAATGTAGATATGTGCACAAGTACAGAAACAATTACCTTCGCGTTGAATCCTGCTTAAATACAGAGTTTCAACAGGTTCAGGACCCAATTTTGGGGAGCTGTTTGAACAGCTGCTAACTTTGAGTGTGCAAGCAGTGTCAGCATCAGTCAGTAGATCTAATTAGATGGTGAAGGGTAACTGTGTTTAGAAACCCTGCTCATCTGGTACTGCAGCCGCCTGATTTCCAGTTGCCACTCCCCCATCGATAAATGAGATTGTAGCACTGCTGTACATGGGACAAAAATGAAGTCACTTGCTCTCAGGACTTGTTGCAAAATTCTTTATGTACAAATACTAATTTCTCGTTGAATTCTTAAGCAAATACAAATCTAACACTTAGGTAAGGTATGTCTCATAACTTGCTTTCTTTTCAGGCTGAAAAGTACTTTGTAGTAAACATTATGTTGTAATCAAATAATGAAGAAAATTATTTATATTAGAAACTTATCTGTTGATTAATCAGTAAATAATCTTATGTTCTTTGATTTATGAAACTGTTTTAACATATTTTGATGTTTAGTATCTCAAAAACTGGACTGACATTTCAAGTAATAGTGAAGATTACGAATTCAACCTCTTTAATTTAGCTTCTTTGCTAAGAGGAATCTTAAATCTCTTCATGATTGCTAGCTTATTTGGGGCACTTTCATTTATTAGAATTAGTTTATTCAAGCTATGTTGACTTCTTTCTTGAATTATTGAATATCACGCATTTAATATTTTTTTTACATCTAATTATATAGCTCCATCAGATTGATTTACAAAGTGATTAGAAAGAAGTTATTTTATCAAGTTTGCTGGTTCAAAATATTGCTTTTAACAAAATCTTCAGCCATTAGAAGTTGATCATTCAGATTCTTACAGAGAGAAAAAGCATATCTTTGTGATAGAAATGGCTTCTTTCACAACTGTAGAGAATAACCACAAATATATTAGCACCTATTAATTTCTCTTTAATGGATGAGAGCTAATTAACACATATGCTTATTAAAAATCCCATTTAATATATAGCAGAATGATAATGAGAAATTACTAATATTTTCCCCTTTTGAATGAAGATATTGCATACCATTGCTCTGAGATTTGCTGTTATTTATTTTTAATATTTTAAAACTTTTATTTTATGAGATGTAATCATGTCTCACTCACTGTTGTTTGGCCAGGCATTCTCATTGCCTTTTTATTTTTAAATTATTTTTGTAATTTTTTTGGTTGTCCTCTCTTCTCCAGGCAGAATTTTGCAACTTGGCATGCAGTTTCCAGATATTCATGTGAATAGAAATCTGTTCCAGAAGTAGAAAAGTTTAAAGACATCTTTTCATGGAAATCTTATATTAGAAATACGACCATTTTTTGCTTTTCAGTTTAGCAAGCTTTTTTTAAATAAGTCAAGACTTAAAAATTTCTTTATGGGTATTTATGTGTTACGTTCATGAGTAGAATCTCTCAGCAGCAAAATATTTTTAGAGAAAATACACCATTAAAAAAAATGCAGAAAAATGCCACACGCGCTCAGAAAAAATTATATGATTAAACTTACCAAGACAGCCAAGTGAATATGTCACATCCTTTTAAATCTAGTTTTCAACAAGTCCTTGATTAACTGATGCTAGTCTTAACAGTAGCATTTCCTCTCTTGAAGCCTCCTTACTGAATGCTGGTATAGGGAATGAGGTTTTCCTTGCGGAATTGTTTCTAAGGGATTTGTTTATCAGATCAGACGGAAGTGCCTTCAGGATGAATGCCCCTAAACAAAAGGTAACATGGGCCATACATTGGGTTAAATTTCATGCCTTTTAGATTTCTGGACTTTTCACATTGAGAAAATTTGGGAAGAGAGATCTCATGCAAATTTATAGTAAGTTGCAAGAACAGATTAAATGCTTCCACCCCTCCAACAATCTTTTTTTTTTCCCCCCTCTTGCGTTGGTTCATTTAGCAGGATCTAACTATGCATTGTTCATCTTCATGGAAGTATAGTAGCGGTATATCCCTTGTTTATATTATTTACGATGAATTTTTAATTTTAATAAGTGTGCTAACTTGCTGAGTAATTTTGAACACAGATTTTAATACCAGAGTATTTGAGATTTCGTTCAAACATTGATAATTCACTGTTTTGTTGTGTTGCAGAACGGATTGGAAAATATCAGAATTGATTAAGGCATTCTTTGGTTAGCTGAATTGAAAGTGAAGCTTGAGAAAAGAGTTTATTTGAGGATAGCTTGTGAGGAAGCACTAACCTCTACAAATGTTCAGCTCTGTCGTGTAATTTCAGAGGGCAAACATTTTCAGAGGGCTGAGTGAATGCTTGCAAATGCAGACAACCTTTGCAGTACACTTTCATTTTCTGTAAAGGTTTTTTTTTAAAGCTCGTCCACAGACCAAATCAAGATACCCCTAAACTGGTGTGCCTTTGATTTTTGCATAGCATTGGATGTGACCATGGATTGAGGGAGGATTATTCTGAGAGAAAGAAGTGAGAAAACAAGCTCAAAGACTATTTGCAAAACCATGACAGTGTTACATCATTTTTATTAGTATTTATCTAGTTTGATTTCTAGGGAAAAAAAAGGTGTGCTCACCCTGTCTGATGGTTGATAGTAAAAATATATTTGCTTTAAGAAGCACCTTTAGGAATGTAAGAATTTTTTCTCTCCTTTTTTTCTTTTTTTTTTCTTTTTTTTTTTGTTTGTTTGTTTTTTGTTTGTTTGTTTGGGTTTTTTTTTGTTGTTTTGTTTTGTTTTGTTTTGAGTCCTTATGCTGCTCTTAAGGTGATGTTAGTTTCAGGACCAGATGAAATGGAACAGACCTTGTTGCCTGATGAAATATGCGAATGTCTGGAGATTTTACAGTGTTCAAAGCTGTCGTTTTCTACCCCTCAGGACAGACCTGGGCACACTGAGGTGGTGAGGATCTCCAAGAAGAAGTACACCCTCAGGGGAAAGGGGGCAGACAGTCAGCGAGCAAAGCCATACCCTTGCGGGGGGGGAACAAACTACCTCTCTGCTGGGGAGAGTAAGCCCTGTGCCCTCCGCCCCTGGCACTCTTTACAATTTTGTGTAATGCATAAACAGGCTCTTCTGCTGCCTAATCAATATCTTCCCTGTGCTTTAAAGCTGCTGTTATGATTCTACCTCCATAAATTCTTAAATGAGTGTATCTAGGTGGCCCTTTGCAAGCAGCAGTCCCCAGATTAGTACAGGATCTACCAGACCAGACCTTACTGCAGCTCCTCAGCTTGCAGAAGCCTAATGTAAATCTAACCCAAACTTCTGGATGTCTAAGCATTCAAATAGTGCTATTCTGTTTGCTTGTGTGTGGTTCAGAGGACAACAGAGATGGCTGGGCTAGGAAGGAAGCTGTCGGAAGTTCCTCAGGTATCAATACCTATCTTTGGGCTTTCATAGCTGCCAAAATTCTTTTTGAATGAGATAGTAGTTGGATAGATAGTAGTAAAACAAAGAAGTCAGAGTGCTAGCCTCAGATAAGGGCTGATTTAAACTGCTCTCTGACATGTAGTACTGGTTTAGGTGGCTTTGGGTGTAGCTAGGCAGAAACTTGGTTTTGAGGTAATTTTTGATCAATTAGTTCTGACCGAGACCTTGGAGTTTTTTCGCTTTGGATGTTTTTTGGTTTTTGTTTGGTTTTTTTTTTGGTTTTTTTTGTTTTTTTTTTTTTTTAAATTCTGACTGAGACTCATCCCTAATGTGGTCAGTATACTTGAATTAACCTACTAGAGTAACATCTTCTTTATATAAACTATTTCCTACCCATTAGCTGGAGTTATAAATTGAAAATTATGTAGTGTTTTCCAGGATTATGTACCTCCAGCAATGTCCCTGCAGGTCCTTTAGAGGTTTATAGGTTAACAGAGCTGCCTGGAAAAGTCTTCAGCTTTCTTCCTGAGTTTTCAAGCATCACTTGTTGCATTTGCTCTTTCTTGTGTTTCCCTGAGGTGTCTCTCTTACTCTGTATGAGATTGTGTCAGATGCAAATTGTCTCTGACTGCTGACAGGTCTAGAATGTTTCACACCTTGGCAAGGACAAAGACCATCTAAGCAATGCCTGGCTGGCTAGGATCCTGGGTTGTATCCAGGTTATAGGACAGGCTTATAGAGGGACCTGTGCTATGTTTTCCACATACCAGAAAATGTCAGGTTGCTCATTATCAGTTATCTCTTGAAAGGTCTCTATGCATCAGCCAAAGGGGCCTCCTATTACAATGCCCCAAACCCCAGCTGTTTACCCTCCAAAGCTTGCACGTTGTCTATGCTGAGGTAAAAAGCTTACTCTGCTCCCCTTCTTCCTCCAATCCTCTTTGGAAATGGGCTTTATTTACTGTGTTGGATAACCTCCAGAATTTGGTGTGTCCTGAACATAGTCACCTAGCTATTACATTCTCTGAGCACTACTAACGGGTTAGTCCCTCAAATGAATGTTTGTTTCTGCATCCATAGGACATGTTTATGGCTGCTTGACAGCCCTTCCAAAACAAGAAAAGAAAATGGCATGTCTTTGCCATCCTCCTTTCCATATCCTTTGCTCTGTGTAACCCTTAACAGGCTCAGAGCACAGACGTGATTGACATTGGCTGCAGCTCTAAGTGTTCAGCTCCCTTGGTAACCAAACCCCTGGTCTCCAGTGGAATGCCAGGGAATAAAGAGCATGCACGTAGTGGCCCCTGCCAAAAGTTCAGTTTAAACGGCTTGGGCTGTGCCACAAAAAAACTATGCAGCAGATTAAGAGAGAAAATATGTTCTTCTGGGGAAACACCCACATATTTGGACAGGAACCTTTTGAAATTTAGTCAGAGAGACACTGTTTGAGTTTTCTTCAGGGCCTTACCTTTGACAAATTTCGGCAGATTTCATGGGCCCAACAAGCAAAAAAGCATTTTTCTTACAAAAGAAAATATTCCCATTTTGTTATTATGATGCCAAGAGCTGTTATTATGGCACGGAGACACATTTTTATCCTGCAGATTTGCTCTCAATAATACAGAATTTTTTACTTGGGAAGTTTCAAAAGCATTTCATTAATGACACCCGTTCTATGAAATCTCTGCCAAATGGTTAAAATCTGGCAAAGCAAATGGGAATTGAATTATAATGAGCATGTATTGGATGATGTTTACATGCACCTTCAATTCTGCCTTTAATAAGAGTTTTATTTAAATCAGTACATAATAATACTTTTACAGGAGTTAGCAAGTGATTTAGCCTGCATTCCCACTTTTACACAATAATTTCTGTATAAAGTATTTAGTTTTGGATTTCCACTGGAGCAGTTGAAAATACAATCAATTATCCTACATATGTTGGCTCTGTTTTGTTTGACTTTTCCAGGCAGCTCAGTTAACCTATAAATCTCTAAAGGACCTGCAGGAATATTGCTATTAATAGAAAAACTTTCTAAAATCCTATGAAGTTTTCCATGAAAAGACAATTGCCTTTGGAAGGATTTAGGAACATTTGCTCAGCTAAGGCTACTGGGTAAACCCCACAAATATACATTGGAAAAAGTACCTCATTTTCAAGCAAAAGAAAAGCTAAAAATTAAAGATTTGAACTGATATGGAAATAGCCCTTCCTGGACTGTGGGGCACCATATTTTTGCAAATTGATTTTAATTGGTTAAACAATGAGCATTTGCAAGGCATGTAATTAAGAAAAAAAAAAGCTTTTATTTTGAAAGAAATAGTCTATCCTTGCATAGTATAAACCAAGCTCCCTGAACTCAAAAACAATTACAAACTAGATAGGATATAATTAAAAATAAATATGCCAGTCCAGAGAGTAACGAAAGATACTATTCGCAATTCACTTACGTATTACTTTAAAGGCAGCTTGGTTACAGGAAAGTAGAATAAAGTGATAGAATTGGACTAATGTAGAGTCAAACACCAGCAACATTTCATGGTGCCTATGTAATTATTGTCTAAGCAACATAGCTTCAAAGCAAAAGGGATTAGGCTTTTGAAAGGTTATCCTCAACAGAAAATCACAAACAAACAACAAATCCAAGGGAAATCAAACACAAAGGCTGACATTAACCACTAAACACCAGGAAATGCCACAGTTCAGTCTGGCAGTGTGATTGTGCTGCTGCTTTTTCCTGTGCATTATCTCACAGGCTGATTACATGGATGCCTGAAGTCCCTCAAACAGAATCTATCAGATATAATGACCTCACACAGATGTAAACCTGTGTATGTGTTCAGTATTTCTCACCAATATGTCTGTAAGCCAGTGACAAATTTGGGGTTATCAGGTGGATAGAATGTGTTCAAATTATGACTAAGAGGACTCAGACCCTGGTAAAATAGAAGTCTTATCTCCATCATCTCAAGAGCTGCAAAGAATTCTATGAGGGGATCTCAAAGTAAATCTGGAATATAGACTGAATGGTCATGGGGAGGAGTATAAAAAAAGAATCTCTGGACAATGCAAGTTAATGCATCGCTTTTCCTAGAAATATGAAATCCGAGATGAATGCGATATGGAACCATGAAGTCCTGTCTCAAACAGAGACTGGTGGTTGAGATTTCAGAGCTGGCCTCCAGCTGGGACCACTTGTGAGACTTAGGGGTAATGTTCACCTGTGACACAGTTCTGTGTCTCAAATCTTGCAGCCATTGTTGACACCTCCTGCTATGCTGGTCTGTTGCTGTTACATTCCATTTTGGCATGCTGCCAAAGCTGAATCTCTCATCTTTCCTGTTTCTTTGATAAGCCCTCCCATAACCTGAGCTACAAGACTCAGGTAACTATTGCAGAAACATTTTGAGTGTGTATGTGCGTATGTATGGAAGAAAAAGAGGAGAAGATAAAATTCCAGAAAAGGACAGCTCTCTGGGAGATCAAGGGATCATCTCAGGGATATGAAAGGGGCAAATGAAAATGAAGTCAGTGAACTTCCCAAGACAGAAGGTTTGAATGTCATCTTCTTATGGATTTACAGGTCAAGGGACGGGTATGCCTCATTTCTAAAATGAGCTTTGAATCTAGACACAAAGTTCTGCTTTACTTTCAGCCTTGTACTGTTTCCTGGCTAAAGAATGAAGAAAAACAGCAGCTGTATTTTAATCAGCAGGTGTAGTGTCCCAGTATGTGATGTGATTTCTAGCTCTGCTTTCTATCTATACAACCTGAATTCCTTTCAGAGCCTAGAAACTGTCCATAGCACCATCCCAGCTGTGCTCTTTCTCTCTCTTCTCTTTCTAGTAAGATCAAAGTGGATGGGGTTTTCAGGGATTTGCATAAGATTCATGGGGCGTTATAAGCCCTGGCATGGGGAAGGAGCTTGCTAAGATGTAGTGGTGTCAGTCACAAGCTTTCTGCTCTCCCTGGCCTTGTTCCTCACAGCTGGGTCTGCAGTGAAGCATGCCTGGGGAGCAGAGAGAACTGACATGTGCATGCAACAGCACCTGGGAGGTGGTAGGGGGAGGTGGCTGAGATGTTTTTTAGGGCAGCTGTAGTGAGAATGCAGGGGAGATAACAGTAATAGATGGGGAACTAAGAGAAACAGGAACTCATAGTTGCAGTAGCTGTGGTAATCACCCATGCTCTGAAGCAAGTGCCTTCGGGAAACTCCATCCTTCAGCCATGTACTCATTCTCTCTTCTTTTCTGAATTTTCTTGTTGTCAGCATGTCTTTGATGGAGCGAGGGCTGGGTGGATATAGCAGCAGGTTTACAGGGCTGTGTAAAGAAACACTGACTTTTCCTCTGATATGATAGTTCTGTGCAAGCTGAAAAAAACTGGATAGCTTCATCCAGTACCAGGTTACTTCTCACCAAACACCTTGTCAAACTTAATATGTTGTTTATCATCAATTTCTGCATATGGTACTGCAGCCAAATTTCACTTTTTTATAACTGGTTTCAGTGTAAACTAATAGGAGTAAAGAGCTGAATGAAACTTTCTGAAATGGTGTAGAAGTACCTTACTGAAATTTGGATGAAAACTTTCATTGGCACGATTCTTTTGACTTCCAGCTGCTGACAGTACAAAGTGCTAGATTAAACAGTTTGCCTGCCTGTGAGATAGTCTGGGTGCTCAGAATAAGAAGTTGGATGATCAAATAATCCATGTTGCATGTGAAGACAGCTGTTTGGTTCAATGGGGAACTTGTAAAGCATGTTTGGAGTAATTCCAGGAATTGGGAGTTGGGCCAGTTTGCCCTGCCTCCCTTCTTGTCATCCTTTCCATATAGCACTCTACATCTTCCTACAAGACTGGTTTTGATGGCTTGGTTTTGATTACTTGGTTTGCCAGCTGTATTTCTGGCTTCCTCCTGTCAGGGAGACAGATTTAGAGAGAGTGGATCATAGTTAGACTCTCACTAGAGAGAATTGTGGAGGTCTGGTTGATGCAAGCAGTATAAAAATACAGTTGAGGGCTGTGAGCATTCACAGATGGGATGCTGCAGATGAGAGATTTGCTTTGCCATGGATGGAGGCAGCATGCGGAGGAGTCTCGGAGCCAGAGGTACCATCCTTCATTGCTGCAAAACCTCCCCACAGTGTTTGGTGGTAAGATGCTCTCCAGCAGCTTTATTCTTGTTCCTGGACAGAATAAGGAATGCTCCTTCTCATAAGACACAGAACATTTACTTCACCAGATGCTTTTTTCAGCAAATCAGGAGTTAGAGGGTCTGGGGGCAAGTAAGTTGCATGGGAGGATAGGGGAATTTGGCTCACTGCTCAGCAGAGGAGGGACCAGGCCCAAGGGGACTGTTTATACCTTGGTTTATCTCGGTAAGCCAGAGGGAAATGCCCTTTCAAACATGTTAAAATTCATTAAAGCTTTAGAGAAAAAACAGGGTCTGGATAAGCAGATGTTTGGATGGGGTAAACTCTGGCAGTCGGTAATTAGCTGTTATAGAAGTAGGACAGGAACAGACAGTCTGATCACAATAGAAATAATAATATGCTGATCTTTTCTGTTTTTCTGTGTCCCACCCCTCCATGACTGCCTGCTTGTTCCCCAGAGATATCAAACCTTTGGCCACAGAAGTTAGAAATGTGGTTTAAACAGCTGTCATTTTGTATCCTGCTGGCTGTTTAGCTCCCTTTTATCCTCTGTCCCAGATGAGGGCTCTTCATGAATGATGTACTTGCACAGCCCCTCTGCTTGAACTACTGACTGTCCTCCCTGACTGAACAAGTTCTCTCTCAGTGTTATGTAAGACAAAAAAACAACTGTTGTCCCAACAGTAGTTAAATTTATTGTCAAACATTTTTGTTTGTTAATGTTTGTTTATTGTTAAATACTGGCAGCTGAGCAGCCATTGTCCATGATGGTGTGGCTGAATCTACACTGGCACAATGGACTGCTCTGTGACCATACATTTTCTCTTGTGTTTTCTTTTTCATTGGCAAATTAAAACAATATAGAGCTATTTCAGTCCCAAACCCTGAATAAAGGATTAAGAATTTAACAAAGAAATACTTCTAACTCTTATAAGAAAAAGCAGCTGAACATAATTCCTGTAACTAATTGAATGACTTGTCATAGAATAATACCATGGTTTAGATTGGTGGGGACCTTAAAGATCATCTAGTTCCAACCCCCTGGCATGGGACACCTTCCACTAGATCAGATTGCTCAGATCTCCATCCAGCTTGGCCTTGAACCCTCCCAGAGATGGGGCATCCACAGCTTCTCTGAGCAACCTGTTCCAGTGCTTCATCACCCTCCCTGTAAAGAATTATCCAATCTAACCCTACTGTCTTTCAGTTTTAAGCCACTCCCTTTGTCCTATGGACTTCTTCTGGATTTACAGAAAGAAGTAGGAGAAAATACTAGTCTGCTAAAATTTACTGATGGCTGCCATCAAACAAGTCTGATTCAAAGACCTCCAAAGGCATAGCTCATAGGCCAGGCCTTCCAGATAGGCTTTTCCAACTGAACACCTTCAAGGCTGTGGCTCAATCAAGTGTTTGCTGGGATCAGATGACAGCAGTTAGATTTCTCATGGATTTATAGTCCAAATCTATACTGCACCACCTTGATATTGATGGGTATTTCACCAGTGGGTATGAGTGAGTGTGGAACCCGCTACAGTGAGTTTTCTCCCTGTGATGTGAAAGGGATATCTTCATTTTTAACAACTGTTTTTAGAAGGTTTTATTATGCCCATGTCCTGCATGGCATCTGGATGAGCACTGCTAACTTGACAATGCTGCCACTGAAGAGACCACCTCAATTACTTCTTCTTTACACTTAAGGATATTTAAATGAATGAATCTCTAATGTCTTCCTGGTGTTTGACCTCATCGTAGTTTTTTCAGGATCTAGAATGAGGCCGTTGAGCATTTCTGTGAATGTATGCATGGAGTAGGTTCTGCAGACTGGGAGACTCATACAAACATGTTACCTTATCACAAATTTAGGAGTCCCAAAATCGACTGAGATTTAAAGAGTGACAGAATGGAAGATATCCTGGGAAACGAAGTCTGATAATCTCTCCATGGCTGTTATCTTTCTTGCTTATACACAGGAGGGATATCAGACTTAGGTGATCCTAGCACTTTTGGGGTTTAAAAAAGCATATGTCTTGCTTTTTCTTTTAGTAGCAAAAAGGGAAGATAAAGAGCAGAGGAGAACAATAAGGAAAGGAAATTAAACTAAATGAAGGAAGGAAAAGCCAGTAACAAATACAGCAGTTGTAAGAGGAGAGCTGCCTTCCAACCTCTCCTTGTCCAGCAGAAATCTTAATATGTTCCCATGACTGCCTAAAGCACAGATTTTCCTAGGTAGAAGTAATAGTAGAAGATAAAATTTTCTTATAATGAGCAAGGAGTTAATATGTCAGTGGGAAGTTGTTACAGACATGAAAACCTTAGTGGTAATTCATACGACACATATTTAATTGCTATTGTTTGATTTTAATTTTCTTTTTAATTGCTGCAGAAGCACTTTGACAAACCCTGCACTTAATGCCTTGAGGACAGGCTGCAGTGACTGAAGACAGTGGAGCCTTGAGAGACAGAACTGTGCCTCTGTTGAGTACATTAAATTAGCTCATTTTTATGACTTTGGGTAGCAACCATCATAAATGTCTGAAAAGAGTCTTTATCATACTCAGAAAGTTAAGTAACTAGTTCATCCATGTATCATACTGGATGAAGCTCTACAACTTCCATTTTTTTGTGCTGGGAATAC
Source organism: Pachycephala philippinensis (assembly GCA_013397055.1). Lineage (NCBI taxonomy): Eukaryota > Metazoa > Chordata > Aves > Passeriformes > Pachycephala > Pachycephala philippinensis. Next base: position 116,528 of record VWZT01000387.1, read on the forward strand.
TGGCACTGCAGACACTGACTTGCTGGGAGGTGGAACTGGCATACCTTTAGCCCACCAGCATTTCATAATGCTCATATGAACTATTTAATGATGATGGAATTAGTGGAACTGCTTCTCACTAATCAATATTACCACCCTGGGATACTTTCTAATTTACCAAATACTTGTCTGATAATCATGTTATCTACTATATTAAAGAAATCCATGGCCATGGTAGCATGGCAACCTTGAAAATCCTCAAGAAGTTTATAACTCGCTTGGCACTGTACTAAAGCAGTTAAGTTGATAGCAACATTTTACTGGTTTTAACAGGTGTGAAGGTAAAAGTTTGTAGTGTCCTAAAGAAAATGTGGTTTGAATGATGCCCAAAGTTTTGAGAGCAAGTCTAAGCCTTCATTGCTTTCCTACCTCCTTCAGTTTATGGATCTTTAAGGTTTGGCCAATAAAGAAAGATAGCCTTCTGAAAGCTTTGCATATATAGTTAATTACAAAAGAGATATGCTTTCTTAAAAGTCTGCTCTTTAAAAACTCTGGTTTTGTGGGCACCTTGGAAATAGTTCACAGCACTTTGAGAGATCTGCAAACTAGAAGTTGAAAGTTCAAAGCTACAGGTTTAAAGCATAAAGGATGCTGTTCAGTGAGCCATCAGTAGGGACAATATTATTTAGTAATGATGAATAGAGAGCAAATGTAATGATAGCATCTGTAGTATATACTAATTAACTATTTTCTTTTGACATCATTCTACAAGGTCAAACGTTTGCTGCAGAAGAGTTTGCCATCTCTTATCTTGGCCTGTGTGTGTGTGCTGCTGTGCAGTGATTGCTTCACAAGGAAGGCTAATGTCTATGGAGCTATCAGAGGACAGATTTTCCCTAAGCATTGATTTTGTACATTGTTCAAGTGCAAGGACCGATCCTGACATTGGATATGATTTATTCAGTGGGTGGGAAAGTTGTCTGCAGTAGGTGGCTTTATTCCAAACTCTAAGAAGCTACAGCACTGTAGGAATGTTTAATTGCTTGGATGTGTGTGAAAGGTGTTTGCAATGTTTGATAAACAGCCCAAGAGTTAGGATAAGAATCTCTCTGGCTTCTCAAGAAATCTCATTAGTCATGGTGTAATTGTAAAATTTGCTGCTTGCTGGTGAGGACAAATTTGAAATGAAAATAAATATTTTCCTCTCTTTGTGAACTCTTAAACCATTTGTAAAATGTTACATGTGTATTCACATATTCACGCACACCTTCCTGAAAGTTTTTGCCCTTGCTTATTTTCTGTACAGTATTTCTTTTGTTGAATATCTGTGAGATATGAGCTATTCATACTTTTTGCTCAACACAAGGTGGCAGTAAGATATTGTCCAGTGACATACAATAGCCTGGGTTGCTTGTTTTCCCTCCTGTTTACTTAGCCTTCAGATAACAAAAGCCCTCCTGATGAATGAGCTTTGAAAGCAAAAGAGGTTGTAATAACAACAGTTTAAAAGGTGTACAGATAAAGCAAATGCTCCAGATAAGATCCCAACTGATTTGTTACACTATTGTAAGCCATAGTGCATCATACTGGGGACAGTATCACAAAATGCTGTATTGCTCTCTTTTTATCCCTCTGTTGTTATTATTTCCTTGGAATTTGCACATTAAATAAAGGTTGTAGTGCAAAGGTGGACATTTACCTGGTTTTCAATTTGTAATTTAAAAATAACCCAATATTGTTTGAGATTCTACATGTTTGAAGAGACAAAGCTTTCTACCTCGGTTTTTGGTTGTCTGGAAAACACTCCAGTATCATTGCATTGAGTAGTAGCTACAGTGATAAACTCCTTTTCAAAATGAAGTGAGAGGGAGAAATAAAGAGCAATGTGCCAGAGTATTCCACTGACAATGTTAAGAGAGGTTTTTTTCTTGTTTTGGTTGGATATAGGTCATATGCTGACAATCCTGAGTGCAGACCAGCAATTTGCAAATGTAGCTGCTGTTTCTTTTATTGTTGGCATTCATATTTCAGCAGGCCCAAAGCAGGTGCAAAGCACGGCTGGGATGCTGTACTTGCTATAATATGAATGAAATTCATCCTTGTAGGACAAGTTATGGTATTTTAGGTCTATCTTACTCCCAGCTTCCCAGAATACTGTGAAGCATTTGTGCATCATGTTTTTGACTAGCTGTTTTCCTGAAATGGAGTTCTGGCAGTGTGACCCCAACCTCCCAATGGCCACTTGGTTTGTCTGTAGCCTCTGTACACACTGATACACTTGTTGAGAACAAAACAGAAATTATAGATGTTTCAGACAAGCTGATTGAATGGAAACTCTGCCTCCTCATTTCACAAGTTACGCACGTGTGGTTTATTTTCCAAGAACTGATTGGCAGAGATCATGTTATTTTGTTTTCCGTCAGAATGATTCACTTATAGCTGCTAAAAGCCAATACCACTGCTGATATGGTGAACTCCTGTGCACATGAATTGCTCACACACAACTTGGAATATGCATCCTTTAGTATCTATCAAAAATCTATTAGTTTTCTGATGTTATAAAATAATACAGACTATTGTAAACACTAATACAAATACTGTTAAATGGCAATGTAGACCTACTTCTTCTCTTGCTTACCCCTTACAGTTTTGGCCTTGAATACTTGCCATCAGGAGATGAATTATGGACTTTGAGACTATACAAAATAATGCAGTTTTCAGGAATAAAATTCCCAATAATAATCTTGATTTTATGATAATGGCTTTCAAAATGAAGAATAGCCCCTGCAGAGCACCTTTAAAGTGGTGTTTGCACTATTCTCAATGTGTGATTTATGCATGACCACAGGGTTTGGTGTCATAAAATGATATGCTGTGAAACTTACCTTCTTTGGCTATGTATGACTACTCAAAATAATAATAAAATTAAGGGTCATAGGGACTCTTCTGGGAATCTTCTTAGGATTCAGCTATTGTCCGAGGATTCTTAGCTAAATGTTTTGTGTGAGTTTCATGATTCTGCATCATAAAAATCAAAAAAATGTTGAAATGTTAGTTCAGCACATAATAACAATAAGTCGTGTGTCTTCTTTTTATGGGACTAAAGATAACAAATGCTGCAATACTTTGCTGCTAAGTGATAATTATTCACAGAGAATAGGGGCTTCTGCTTCAATATATACCTGCAGTTTCCTTGGGTGGAAGTCCAGCAAATCTGATACTGCTCAAACTGTGACTCTTTTAAACATAAAATGGAGACTCCACTGTAAAGGAATCTTCTCTGTACTTGTGAGGTCTTTCTAAGAGAGTTTAACTATCTGGTAACATTTCTTTGAAGTTTTTACATTATTTTAATCATGTGCCACAACCCATGCCATTGATTTAAGTTTGTAAGCCTGAAATAACAGTGCATTTTTGACACCCTCCTGTTACATTGGAATGGCTGAAACTCTAGTAAACAGAGCTATTACATTGAATGCCCAAGGGAGGGACATGGAAAAAAAAAATCAGTAGCATGCTCCAAGAAAGAAATCTGAGGTCAAACAGTTTTCATGGGAGACTAACTACGTGGCTGGGATTATCCTGGCTAATTGTGGGTTGCAGAGTCTCTCTGGAGAGTTTATCATGGCCAATTGCTATATTAGCTTTCCTTTTCTACATCTGTTTGTGGGTGTGGACAGCACTCAGAATGTGACCCTTTCCTTGAAGGATTTTGTACAGGGAACATGGATGAGATGCTAGGACAGACTGAATGGACTTGCCGTGCTGTTCAGAGGCTTGCTGGCTGTGTTCACATAGACAACAGACAGGTTCTCTGTCTTTAGGCTTCTCCACACAGTGGATGGTTCCCTGGCAAGAACACTGTTTTGTATGCACATGAGAAACAACATAATCTCTGCTGAGAAGCAGGATAACCTCGGGGTTAAAGATACTTTGAGGAATCTAAAAGCAAGTTAAGTTGTCTGCATAAACAAGGCCATCCTGTCACTGAAGTGTTTCTTACTTTCCGCTTCCAATGAATACGTGCAGTCACATCTTTTTCATCCAAACACGTGATTTCCAGTTCTTTTCCCAACTCAATTAAACTTGGTACAAGAACCAGTGGTTTCAGCTAGGTTAGGACTCGAGCATCTGTCATTAAGAGTTGCTGGGCAGTTTTAAGGCAAACCAGTCTGAAAAGCTTTATGTCTTAAGTACTAGCAATTTCTGGGACCATATAAAAATAATACATCTTTCTTTTCTGAGTGTCCAATTAAATAGCTTAATACGTGGTACAAAGTCTGGACTAGACTATGCCTGTTATGTTTACTGTGACATTCACTTGTACACAGAGGCAGGACTTCTCTTTCAGAAGGTAGGATTCTTGATGACAAGCAGCTGAATAGCAGGATGATGGTGCTTTTTGGGAAAGTCACTACTCTTTTATAATTGTGTATTGCAAAAAGGATCCAGGTGTTACAGATTCAAGCTTTAATCAGAAGTTCTCCATGCCTTCATGCAGAGAAAAGGACAAAATTTTTAAGTGTATCTTAAACGAAAATTGAAGAGACTGTGATGAGTTTTTCTTCTTACAGTGGGTCAAGATGCCAAATGTAGCCCAAGCAAGTGGAGACAGACAAATTTTGGAGCACTGCAGATCTTGGTATTTAATCAACCCAGAATTACAAAAGGGACTTTTTAAGTGAATTGTAAAAATTTAGCATACTATGAGCTGCATGTTCGTCTTATATCATCAGTTGTTCATAAGTTCATTACTCATCCCTGAAGGCTGGACTAAGTTTCTTTGTGGTCTTTGTCCTAAGTATTTTCTGAGGAGCAAAGTAAATGAAATAAATTCTTGCTGATTTCATAGCAGAAAAATCTTAGGTCAGCACTGAGTGCCGTTTGTATCTTGTCATTGAGAGTCAGCTTGACTCTGGGCATAAAGTAGGAGGATTTGACTCCTGTTTGATTTTAAGAATAAGCTATTTTAATGTTATATTGTATGTCTTATCCTATGAAATCTTTGTTTTTATTCCTAACTGCAGAATATTCTTGTACAAGTGTGTTGGTAGTACTGTCTAACAAATACCCAGTTCAGAACCACAGAACAGATTCTCAGAGATTCATGAGCGTGGATTGTGAAATGGTGACACTTTCACCCTCTCTATCCCTTGTTTGGCCCCTGGACTGGCACCGACAGCTCTAGCTTAGAAATCAGTAATTGCTATGCACAAAAGTGGAGATTCAGGTGTTCCCAACTGTTTGATATGTTGTTTGTCTGAGACCAAGTAAGCGAAACTTTGCATTTGATTTCGCGTAATGATCAAGAGTTGCATGAAAAGTTGGCATGACTCAGAGGACAGAAGAAATTTGGTTTGGGACCAGGCTAAAGAGATGATCTTTTCTCAGCTTTTCCTGCCTTTCATTCTTTGGTAAAAAATCAGTTTATTGTGGCAAGGAAGAAAAATTAATACAAGATTGGACTTAAATCAAAATTGATATTTTTTATGGGAATCATTATTTTATATGAGAGATGCAAATATGGGGCTAAAATTTCTGTTCTACCAAACAAATCAGTCTATGATCTACTTCATTAAGCAGCTCATTAATTGTTCAGGTAAGCATTTTTCTATATCTGGGCCCTTCACCAGAAATTATTGACTGCCATAGATTTGTTTTCTCTCCATGTGCTAGTGACCCCATGCAATTTTTGTTTCTATTTTTTTACTTGGCAGAAGTCATGAAGTTTGCTCTTTTGTAACTCAGTGTTGTTAAAGAGTTTTTGTTCGCTTTACATAAAGGACATACCCATAAGTTGAAAGTTGTGGTTTTAAATAAACCAAGAAAACAGAGGGAAAGAACTAAGGCATCCTAAAAAGCCACACCCACTCAAACTGGTAATTTCCCAGGTACACGTGGATCTTACATCCATACTAGAGCTTAGCATAGGCTCCTTGTCTCCCCTGCTAGTGGTGTTCCAAAACTCTACCTTTAATTCTGGCGCATTTACAGTGATTAAAAAAAAAGACATTAAAAAGCTGGCCAAAGCAGAAGTTTTAAGTTTTCTAAAGCTTCAAAGATCTTTTTATATTATTGAGACTTCAGTATGGTAGCACACAGAAATTTGCAGTTATTATTGGCACTAGAGAGACCACAGAAACACCATATGAGTCCTTGTGATTACTCTAAATGGGTCACTGCAACAAAACTTGCCTGTAGTAGGCTTCATCAGGCAACATGAATGTGTAGTTTTATTGTCAGTTCTCTGAATGACAGCCCTGGTTCAAAAGTTCATCTCTTTCTTGGCTGGAAGAAATGTCAAAAGCCTTCCCTAGGGAAGTGATACTACTAGACATCGAGTTAAAAATACTTGTTTATCATATTTGGAACATTAAAAACAAACAGAAAGTGTATCTATGCTAGATTTGAAGTGCAAGTTTCAAAGTAGTAATGAATGTGATGTCAGGGGGATATGATTTCCAGTTGCCTAACTCTACATCTTTCACTATGCAGGAATGGGGTCTTCTGGATCTGTAACCAGTAATACTCCCCTTACCTTATCCTGGGGACGTGAACAGTAAACTGTGGATTCCAGATCCACAGAGGAGACCCACCAAGGTTTAGAAAATGTACCAGTTGTAGTCTCTAGCTTGTACATCTGAACTGACAGAATAGGTAAAGGGGTTTCTGCTCTTAAGCTTCCCTGTCTTCCCTCACTCTTTGGTACTCTGGTGTACCAAAGGTGCAGTGGGGACTCCTGCAAACACAGGACACATGCTGGTGTGCGTGGGGTGCTGTGGCCGGGGAAGGGAGTGACAGCCATTCAGGCACTGAATCTTGCTCTGCATCTGCAGGCACAAAAGATGGTCTATTGGAAATCTCTTCCACATACAGTTGCTTGCGCATTATGGCAAGATCACCTCTAATTTTTCCTTTGAAGAATTTCAGTGTGATTTGCTTACCAGTCTCCCTGCAAGAAGATTTTTCCTTAAAATCAGGCTGTTTTTGTAGTCCTCTTTTGGATTCAGCATCTTAACAGTACCTAAAGGACAGAGCAGCTAAGAATACATTTAATTCTGATGGATTTTGTGTTTTGATTTTGGTGTGTGAATCCTCACATACCAGAAGTTGTTGTGATCTAATAGAAACTGGAATGTACCTCTGTGTGTTAACTCTGCCACAGAAGCATTGGTCTGTATTTGAAAAAGCTGGTTAATGCTTGAAGGATGAGGTTAAAATGCTTGTGAGGTCAGAACCTGAAGAGAACCTTGTACTAACAGTGTATGAGGGATGTATCCACATTTAATGTAACAATAGCACGTTTTACTAAACAGCTTTATTGTGTTAAATAACTTTGTGCTCAAGCATGATCTGATTGAAAGGATTAAGTATAATCTCCGAGTCTGATGGAATTTTCTTAGGCATCTTTAAGTCACAGCATCAAACAGATTGATTCAGACTCTCAGAATCATGAGATGTAATAAAAAAATAGCTACTAAATGTAGCTTTCCTAAGAGTTTCTTTGAGGCTTCAGGCCAGGAACAATCTACCTTTCTTCCTTCAGTTTGGATGGGAATTCAATACGGATTCAAGGTGTGGGCAAACACGTCTGCAGCTGCCTGAAACTGGGATTGCCTTGCTCCCTGTGAAGCTTCAGGAGAGGACTGAATGCATCCCTGTGCTCACAGCAGTCCTGCATTCACTGCTTTGAACCACAGCTCCTGTGAAATCATCTTGCCCTGCCTGAGCCTGGTGATCCAGCTGAGAACTGATTTCTCTGGGGGAGAGGGGGAGAAAGACAGAGTAAGAGAAACAACTGTGACTGAAGAAAGGCTGGTTTTATCATGGTTTGGTGAGCTGAACTGCTCGCTGAGACAGTGCCGAGTGCCAGAGTGGGTGGAAAAGAAGTGCTACCCAAAGTGGAGATCTGGGAGGCAGAGCCACACCCTAGGCAGCAGCAAGCTGTTAGAATAGCAGATTTCTTTCATTTTTGACTCTCTGCTTTGTCACCTACCAGGTTGCTTCCTTCCCTGTTGTAGCACACTCTGTCACATCTCAATTTGCCTTTTGTCTCCTCCCCTGTCTCCAGTCATGTTTCCTTACCTTCTCCTCCTCCCTGCCACTTCCTGTGGCCCATATATGCCAACCCAAAAATGTGGTACCTTCAGCTGAGGACAGTCTAGCTTCAGCTTCAGAAGAAAGTATGGGAAATGATGGATGGGTTTGGCAAGGACATTGCCATTTTTCCAGTAACTCAAAGATATTTCTCTGCTGTGATCTACAGTAGCCTGGATAACCTTTCCTCACCATTGCTGTGCAGCACCACTTTAGATCTCCTGATGGCTAAAGACCTCCTGCTCCTGTTAGATGTGGGTTTCAGTAGTTGTGGTTACGTGAAACTCAGCATCCAGTTTCCTTGTGTTTGTGCGTTGTCACGGCCACAGAATAACCACAGGTGTGCCCCGTCTCCTCCCCAGAGGAAAGCTTTGCTATTAAAAGTGTCACCACTTTGACTTCCTCTGGGCCAGCTATTTTGGCAGAATGGCTGCAGTGATCTGGCAATCTGCTCACTGGGGCTGAAGCTTCAGGGCCAAAGGTCCCTATTCTAGGCTATCAGTAAGAATTCAAAATAATGATTTCAGCTATGGCATTTTACATCAATTTCCCAAAAGAGGATGAGACAATAGAAATTAAATTTGCAATTATCCTTTTCATTTTAATCTATGTATTGTCATATCTCTTCATGTTCATATCACACACATATGTGTTTTTATTCATCATACACAGAAAAGTGAGCAGTGTTTCATGCTGCCAAATATTCTTCTGTATAGAATACCTCCTCAAATACAGAATCTCTGGTGAAGAACAAGAGCTGGTCAGTGACAACAAATACGTGCCATAGGAAGACCATCATAGGTACCCAGTGGTCAGTAGCTGTGACTTTCTCACTGCTCTTTGCCCTTCAGTGAGGCACCCAGCCTGTCTGCACCTGAGCTCATCACATTGTAAGTGGAGACAATAACCCTTAGCCCCAGTGTAGGGTGATGATTAAAGGATGAAAAATATATGAAATGACATTATATTGCTTTTCCTCTCAAGGATTACAAAGCATTCTTCACATTACAGCACAGTCATCGCTAAAAGCTGCAATTTCTAATGGCTCAATTTAAAAGCCTAAAGTACAACACTTGTACAATGTGTGACCTATTACTGCAGTCACTTTTGGGGAAGTTCTCTCTTCTTTTAATACCTAGTTTTGGAAATTTTCTTTCTTCAGATGTAAAATCTCTGAGAGAGTTTTTTTCCTATAACAGTCCTCTCAGCATTAAAAAACAGCAGCAAAACCCAAAACGTGTATCCAGTGACCAGATACTCTGGCTAGGTTCAAAATGCAAGAACATGTCAGAGGCAGAGATGATGTCACAGTGCCACTGTAAGAGAAAAGTACATCAGTTACAAAGCAGAGAAAACAAGCAGAAAACATGCCAATTTAAAGGAGTACCTTTGCTGTGCCTTAAGTTCTTGGTCCATACATTAGAAAGTGTCTTGACAAGTATTCTCAAACTTCAGGTATGCCTCTTCAAAGATACTGTGACAATTCTCTCTTACCTACTAATCCAGAGTACACATTTTTCATGGTAAAAAGATTACATGTATAATAAGAACTGCCTCCCTCCCTACCTGCTGAATGGAAAAAGCCCTGTGTCTGTTGGATCAGAGCCCTTGGTCCAACACTAGGAAAATGTTGCACCATTTCTTTCAGTTTATGAAACACATCTGTTCAAAAGCCTAGTTCAAGTTGTCTGAGATTGCCCCTTCCTTCTTTTTCTCTAGTAAAAATGTGTGAGTTAGGAAAAACATTGGGCACAAGAGTCACTTTTCCTTAGCTTATACATTTTCCTATGCTTCCATATGCTTACTTTTACATGATAAAATTGTCAAGTTTTATTAGCTGCCTCCTAACAAAAGAACTCTTTACGTGGGAGTGTACCAAAGCAGCTATTGTTTTATTTGCCTTTGAGCCCATGCTGTTCTCTATAAAACTGTCAAACCAGGGTCAGAAATGCAGCCATATAATGAGGTGAAAAGGCACTCATTGCAAACAGAAAACCTTAAATAAATAGCTTGTTTTCAACTCATAGACTGACCTGTTTAATAGGTCTTTTGAAGACTCCCTGGTAATAATATGTTGTTATGACCTTGTAGAAGCCTTGGCACATGAGACAGGCAGTATATGTTTAATATTTTATTTTAGTTATCAGTAATGAGATCCCAGGGTAAGTATTGTCTTAGAGACAGAAGACCAAAGAATGAAACTGCACAGAATGAGGTTGGTGAGTATGTCCAGTTTTCCAGTATACTGAGGAGCTGTTTAAGTGCACTTTCCCAAGTGTGAGTCTCTTGATAAATCTGATCTTTTTATAAACTTTCTCTAGACGTCCTGATTGCTCTGTAAAAGTATAACGTTTCTCTGAAATTAGTCACTATTTCTTGGAGTTCTGAGAATCAGGCTGTGGCAATGCCTGGCAGTGCCCCGTGTGCCTGGATGCTCCTCACGGGGAGCTGTTGGCACCTGTGAACCCTTTCACTTGTTTTGCCACCTGTGCCTTTGAACTTGGTCTCTTCTGCCAAGTCACAAACATCCTTCACCATTATAACTGTGCACCTTTCTTCTCACATTCACGTCACAGCCACCTTTTCCCAGCTCTGTTTACAACTGGTAAGGAGTCATGAAAAGATTTGAAGGAAGTCAATGAAAGCTTGAGAGGAGATCACAAAGCACTGGAAGATGCAGAGTTAGTTGGCAGCAGTGTGGTACTTCGCTGGGTAAGGAAATGAATGCTTATGCTCGCATCCAGTAATGACAGACTGTTCTTCCTTTCCTGACCTGAAGGAACTGAGCTTCTGCCAACTCAGGGGGAGCACAGGGACAAAAGGAGGTTCACAGGAAGGCATCTGAGTCAGAAGAAGAGGAACCAAAAATCTGGGAGAGGGTGGTCACTCTTTCAGAAAATTTGGGAAAAGTGCCTTGAAGTTTATAATGCTTTCATGTATCCCAAACTACTGAAAATTCCCTCACTGCTTATCTTTTTTACAAACCAGGAAAACATCCACAAATTGGAAACAATAGTATTAATGAAAAATAATTTTCTGTCTATCATCTGATTTCCTTAATGTACCTGATAGTTTTTCTGCTTGATAAAATCAAGCTCACCATGGCAGGATCCCCAGGCTGTAATCAAATAGCCCTCATAAATCTAACAATTAGCACTAATTAGGCAGATTTAAAAAATTAATCAATAAAGTAAAAGTCATGACTGTGATCTTGAACTATAAGTTTATGACCTCATGGTTTGACTTGCCATGTTCACCTGTAGTCAGTCACAAATCCCAGACTATTTGGGAAGGTTTATAAATATGATGATGGATCAATGACATCTCCCACTCCTTGCATGGGTCCATACAGTACTCTCACAGGAGGGAATGTAGAACACTGTCCAGTCCTCTGCTCCTGTTGCTGCCTACAGCAGCATTTCCAGAGCTTTATGCAGCATTTTTAAGGATCAGATTTCAAGGTAATTCCTGAAATAATATTCATATTGCCCTTAACTGTACTATTTCATTGTTTTATCTTTAAATACACTTCATTCACTTGAATTCACTCTATTAATTCCATTATTAATGATAATAGAGGCAAATATTGGCACAGACAATTGCATCTACAAAAGAAGTTCACATCATCTTTTTTGACTGTGATGACACTTTTTCTTCCTTTTCCCTTTTTTAGTGGTGTATTTGGATAACCTATATTTATTCTTTGAGCTGTGACAAATACCAACCAGATAACACTGGTAATTAATTAATAATTATTATTAATAGTTTAACTGGAACATGTGTTCATTATAAATTAACAATTTTATTACTGGTAGAATGAGAAAATGAAAATGGGCAAAACCAGCAATGCATTCTAGTGATGGAATGATGTATTGAAACAGTAGTTTGAAACCCATCATATTAATGGCAAAAGGACTTTAAACTGGATTATAGGCTGTGCAGCATGCTAGCAGGAAACACTGAAAAAAGAGAAAAATTATATAAACTGTAAATTAGAATTGGGTAGTAGTCAAGGAATAAATGATTAGTCTGAACCTGAAACCCTGATTTCAGAAGTCTGGAGGAAATGATGGTCTCCATTCAACTATTGGGAGCTCATACCTCCTTAGAAGCACATCTTCAGTTCAGAGGTGAAATAAATTCTTATAATCCAAATTACAGACCAAATGAAACAAAGTAAACTTGTCAAAAAATCAAGAAAATTTTATAACACTAGCTCAGTCTGCATCATAAATCTAATGTATATAAATGAAATAACTGAATTTATGTTTTAACTGTACATAAACCCCTGGCTCTGTATAAACAAAAGAAAAACTTGGAGGTCATGTTTTCCAGAAGGGAACAGAAAAGATTACTTTGTTGTTTCCTCATGTACTTTTCAGCAGTCCAGACTGCTCTGGCATCATGAGTTTGGGCAGAATGACCTTATATTGTTGGTGCCCAACTTACCCATATCCAAAATAATAGAGTTCATTACAAATACTTATGTAGACCTTCTTGGGTTCCTGAAAACTTTGTAAGGAAGTTTTTCTTTTGCTCTAGGAGAGAGTGCTTAGAGCTGGAATGAAGATAAACAGAAAAAGCATTCCTTTGTTGGAAATTAAAAGGAAGAGAGCTAGTTCAGAAAGATAAACTCTCATTGTTATTATATTGCCTTCTTCAGAAACTTATTACCTTATAAATACTTGAGTGATGGGAGTAAATCTTTATTTCCACAGTATCTGCAGCTTATGAATCTGTGAGAACATTGCTTCCCCAGCTGTGATTTCATCAGCGGCAAAGCAGAGGTAAAAACACCTCACTGCAGATCCCCTGCTGATCCATCAGCAGCAAAAGTGCATTTACCTCACTCACTTCCAGCTTTCACATCTTTTCCCCGCCAAGCCTTTGTAGTGTTTTTCCACTGCCTGGCAAATAGGACGCAGATATTGATTGTGGCCATGCACATTGACGTCTGTCTCTCTGTCCACGGGGACACCACGCTGGTACAGCGTTCTTGGCTTATGCCTCATGGGTGAGGCAAGATCATTCTTGCTGCTCTGCCTGGCTGGCTGAAGGAATGATGTCTGCAGCACCTTGCTTCTCTGGGAAGTCTGCTCCCAGCACTCTCCCAGGAGCTCGGCTCCACCCTGAAGACAGATTCCTCCTTTTTGGGTTGTGGCCAGGGAAAGGAGGCAGGATGCATGCCCAGCTGTGTGCATGCAATAACACCTACAGATCCCGCACGAGCATCTGGGCCCTCTTGGACAGGCACTGCAGGGATGGAGGCAGATCAGAGGCTGAGGCAGGTGTAAATCACCACTCCATACTGGCGAGTAGCAGCTCTAGCAGGAGCAGGCTCAGCTCTTGCAGGCTCTCTGACTGACAGAGGGCTGCAGGACCTGCATCTCCTTCCACCTCATATGGTGGGGGGCTCAGTTTCTGTCTGTGCATTGCACATAGTGGCTTGTGTCCATTTGAAGCTGATGAGAGTGAAAGTGTGCATGTCAAGGTGAAGGTGATAGAAGTAGGCTCAGTAAAGCTGAAAGCAGCAACGGATAAAGTTTTAGAAACAAAACCAAAAAATAACAAAATAAAATAAAATGACCCAACTGCTGTTTTATGAACTGACAGGCAATAACAAGGAAGGATGTTGTTCATAACAAACCATAAGCTGGCTTTCTCTTAGGCAGCTATTTACAGAAATGCTCCCAAAGTTGTGAAATGTTGCACATCCAAACCCGCTGCTTTGAGGTTTTTTACAAGTCTTCCCCTTTTCAAACTTTGGTTCCTCTGTCCCTGCTTATTGCCACAGCTGCAGGATCCTGTTGTAAGGAGCGTGCTGAATCTTTTTCATTTGCCTTCCCTCATAATTTCTTGCTTACTTCCTATCTTTGTTCGTTTTCACATACAAAGTATCTTTCATCTGAATGGAAAGCACTGGACTAAGAACTACAAAACGTAATTTTAGTTGTGGCATAAGTTCTCTTGTGGTAATGCTTACAGAAATAGTTATGAGACTGCATAAGTTGTACCAAGCCTTGAATAGAACAAGAAAATTAAACCATATTGAATGTATTCAGTAAGTGTGTTTAATTAAAAATTTTAAATAAATATAGCTGGTCATGTAACCAGAAAAATTAGAATGTTTTATTTCCCTGAGAGAACCTTTCAGTTTATTTTTCAAAGCTAAAGTTTTATATTTCCAGTGTAGGAATTATTTTGGCTAATTTTGTCTAAGCCTGGAATTGTTTAAGGAATTGCAAATAATTCCTTTTTAAAGGAAGCTCCTGTCCTTACCATGAAGGGAGAGTATTTTTTTCCTAACTTCATCCATTAAGTTCCAATGAAATCAATCTGTCCATCATGTTCTGGCTGGTGCTGCTAAACTAGACATTCCCCATGTTGGCATTTATGTAACATCGGTCAAAATATCTTTGTTACATTGGCGTCTTGATTCCAGTGTGACATATGGTAGGGAGGGAAAGAAAAGATGTCTTCAGGTATTACAGAGCAGAATGGAAAAACTCCATATGAGAAAATCTTTAGACCACTTGAAGAATAGAAATGGTCAAGCTCGAGTGCCAGACTGCTTCTTTGTTTGACTGTGGATATAATCCAAAAACTGCCTGAGGCAGGAAAGCAATCCACTTACCAAGCAAGGACACGTAATTTTTCCCCCTTGGAGCAAGGGGGAAGGTTTAAATTAGAGATGGGTGAATCTGGTGATGTGAGGTTTTGCAAACTTCTCCAGCAGATCTATATTTTGCTTCATCAACCATAGCCTGAGTTTCAGATTCTTCTATTTTGTAATTTCAGGCAAAGAGTAATTCTACCTAGGAAAACAGGCTGCTTTTCTCTCTCTCTTTTGACAAGTGTGGAACCTATGCCATTATGTACTGTAACTGGGACCACCAAAACTGAGTGCCTGGTAGATGTCACAAGTGTATTGAACTTACATTTCAGCTGCATTATCCTTTCCTCCCTGTCCTTTAGAGATGAGGTTCCCTATTGCTTCTTTTAGAGATGTAGCTTAGAATAAGAAAACCAGGATGAAAGTACATCTGTGTGAGAGCAGTATAGAGTCAAACCACCGTGATGCCAGCTCAGACAGGTTCCTCTGTGTATGTGAAGGCAGCTGTAGAAGTGTCTCTAGATACAGCATTCCTTTGTAGGGGCTAGCTGAACCTCAGGGCTGACTGAATATTCCATACCCTCCTGCTCTAGGGCTCAGCCTTGACTCACTGACAAGAGCATCCAAGAGCACGCCCATAGCAGCCTAGAAAAGTGCATTTTCAAGTCCTTTTACAACCTCGGCTACAACAAACATACCTAAGCCTCTTTTACTCTCCTCTCACGCCTACCTATGCTGAAGAAACTGGCTTGAGGGGAGAAGGAGAGGGGAAGAAGGAGGACTTTAATTTGACTTGCTGCTTTCTTTACCTTCCCAGTGTGTGAACCAGAAAGTGAGCCCACCCACCCACCGCTGCCTTGAGCTTCACTCACCATAAAAGCAAATGGGAAGTTACTTTATTTCCTTACTTGTACTAGAAAACTGTTAACCAAGATTTACTGGGCTCTGTGGAAGGTTTTCTTGCGTCAGGAAACACCCACATTCTTGACAGCAGTTTCTTCAACATTAATCATTGGGTTCAGTGTTCTTTTATAATAGCATTGCCCAACGCTTAGAAAAAAATCTCCACTAACATGGAACAGCTGGATTAAAAAACATTTCAATGTTTGCCGGGTATATTTTAAAAACTAACTTGGAAAATCCTATTCATTGATTTGGGGGCATGTGGGGAGAATAGGAAGGGCAAAGACAAGGAATGAACTGATCTCTGCATTAGGTGTTGTAGTTCCATCTGCCAAAGCTGTAATGAGATACTTGTAAAGCAGTAATCAGCTGCATCAATGCTAAAATTCATTTCAAGCAGGGGTGCATGGTAAAAGAATCTAGAAAGGATTAGAGTCCTAAATTTCTCTGTTGTTTCTGGTTGTCATGAGATAATTCAAAACTCATTTAGAATTGCTTTCCCAAAGGAAATGTTATGTTTTTCTGACTAAAGTACTTGACATTTTGGTTGATGATGAAACATGATCCCGAGGGCTGAACAGTCATCTGTCTCAAACTTAGATTCCTGGATATTGGTGTTCCTCTCTGCCTTTCACTTTGCTCCCTTTGCCTTTAGTATTATTTATAAGTATGTATAAGTATTTATTTCATTTATGCCCTCACAATTACTTTCTGAATTAAGACTCTGTCCTACCCACAGACTCAGCTGCTCTGTTACATTGCCACTGTTGTTCTCAGCAGTGAGCAGGCTGTGGATTTTGCCCTACCTCAGCCCTCTGCAGCACTTGCTGGCTCCCAGTGACAATGCAACCTGCCCTCTGGCCTGGGCTCCAGGTGGTCATTGCCTCTTCATTCTGTCCAGAGAGATGGAAGCTGCTAAATGACCCCTTTTCACCCTAATCCTTAGTTTTAGATGGTAAGGCTTTTCAAGTGGAATTAACAGTCTGGAATTCAGCTTGCGGTGGGTTTCAAAGCTGCTGTGTCTGGCAAGTCTGATCTACTTTGGATCATTTCCTATAGCAAGGTGATGAACACGTCACTATTGGCCCTGAGGACCCAAAAAGCTCTCCATGTTTGCAATGTGTTTGCATTTCAATGCAGAACATCTCAGTCTACACCATTTCTTCTGATTGTACCAATTTCAGCTCCTTGCTGTTTGTGGCACCTTTGTTCCATAAACTCTACTTTCAGAAAGGAGTTAGGAGAGCTACACCATGAAGCTAACCCATCAGTACATGGAAGTTTTCCCCTAATTTAAGGCTATTCCTCCTCTTTCAGGTACTTTCAGATCTCTTTCCTGGGTGGCCGTAGGAGACACTTCTCTGGGTGAACTGACCCAGTTCCAAGGAGCAGAGGGATGCATCCAGGACACAGGACAAGGTCTGAAGCAGAAGCACACAGATGTGCTGGGATGATGTTGGTGTGTACCTGCTGCTGAGCCAAGAGCCTGTGCTCACCACACAACCAGTACAGTGCTTCAGGGTGTTGCCATTCCTTTTCCAGCCTTGGCCCCTCTTCCTTTTCGTGAGCTGGTGTCTTAATACATCTCCACAAAACCACTGTGCCGTGCTGTGCTGTGAACTGGTGCAAACCAGGCCCTGCTTTTTGTCTTATCTCAAACAGAGAGACACAGCAGAGTGGAGACTGCTAATGTGGTAAACCACTGCACTTAGCTCCTTCAGAACAAGAGCACTTTCGGTTCCTCAGAGTAGTTTATACTAGTTTGAAAGGGATTAATAACCAAAGAAAGCACTGTAATACCAAAAAAGGAATGTCCACATTCTTGTTTCAGGGAATGAAATTTACATTTTCTGTACTTATAAATCTTTCTGGTGTGAATCTTGCTTGCTTTAGATTTAAGGACAAGTGCCAGGGTCCTTTTCATTAAAGGGAATGTTAGCAAGCAGAACAGAAAGGGTCCTTTCTGGCAGTCATATTAGCTAAATGAATCTCCTCCCTGATCCCCAAAGTTATTTCTGTCTCTTTTCTCCCTCCCATCCTCTTCCCCATCGTCACTTGCTAATCAAATTTCCTCAGAGCTTCTTTGCATCTTAGGGCACTTCAGTAAGCTCTGAACTTCCCGTAGTGGAAACCTCTACTTCAAGTCTTCTTAGAAACATCCCTTGTTGCAGATAAGCAAGGCTCCATTAATGAGGCATACATACTGATAAAGAACCTAAGACGAGAACTGATTTTCTCACTCCTTTTACTCTGTGAAGCCAAATGCACACAGGACTTTTATGTGGAAGGTATTTTTTACATTAATATCTCCAGCATGTGGAAAATTATTACCTCTTAAGGGAATACTGAACTAACAGCCTTATGCAATGTTAGTGACAGTCACCTGTGACGAATTTTGAAATTGAGGAGATTCAGTAAAGGTGTAACACCATCCTGAAGGTCTTGGGGCTGTTTCAGTTTTTGTTACAAATTGTATATGTTTCATTGCAGTCTGCCTTTTCTCTCTCTAGACTACTTCAGTTTTTGAAATCCACAGTGTATTGCTGCTGGATGGGGTTTTTTGTTTTGGAGCATTTCTTATTTCTCCCCTTTGCTCATGAAGGGGAATCAGATATGATAAGTATAGATTTAGAAGTCTAAACATAGGTAAAATTTCTTATTGTGTACCTATAGCATGTCAAAAAAAATTATCATATGTGTATTTACAAATCTGTGTCTGTGCATGGACGAATATCTTTGTATGCCCACATGAGCATGTATGTGCTCATGTAGCCTGTGACTCTGTAACTTACACAGCCCTTATAGCTTTAAACCTGAGACTTTTTGATTGAAACCAAAGCCCTGATCTTATACCCCTTTATATTTTTGCTGAGAGAAATTCCCTGCTCAGAGTAGTTTACAGTCTAAACCAGCAGAGAATAGGAGATTATGCAGAAGCTAAAACAGTTAAAATGAGACCTGATCAACATATAAGTCTTGGACACTTGAGGCAGCTGGTAGTTAATTTTTGGCTCAGAAAGCTTTTACTTCAAGTCCTCAGCAAGCTCATAAAACTTGCAGAAGAAAAATCTAAGCTTGTGGGAAAAAATGTGACTTACAATGCAGGGAGAGGTGGGCAGTGGCCAAGCACAGTGCCCACTCTACAAGGTAGCTCTCTCAATGTACTTTTGTACCCGTTTAATTATTCAGAGTCCTCTTGAGTCCTATTTATGTGTTCGTGCAATGCTGCTGAAGAAGTTTCCAAGGAAGTCAACACGGGGAAAATATGGGGATATTGGTAACTGGAGGAAAGATAAATTGATTAGGGGAAGCTTAAATAAGCTGGTGAACAGTTGGATGTTCAGAAATCTAAGTCTGATATACAATTCTATTTCCAAAATTATTACAGCTTTTCAGACTCTCATCCTAGTTTCTGTTTGGGCTTTTTAATATATACTCCAATACAAGTATCAGTTTTTAGGTTTTCAGTCACACATGACCTCAAAAAGTGTTATAAGGTATTTTCAAATATCCCAGGAATTTGCATGTGTAATTATTTATTTGTAAGAAATTTCAGTTATCACTTTTCTAGTGTCTATTAGGGCAGCTATTAAAAGTGACAACCAGAAATTTATTTATTTCATTGTACTACATTGCAGTATACATCCTCCCTTAGCAGATAGAAATATTCCAGAGTGACAGTGTTTTTCAAAATTCATCAGAATTCAAGTAAAATTGGGTGGTGCTACTAAAGTGACTGAAAAGTGTTATGACTTTGCAGATCAGTCGTATTTCAATCAACTTTGGACATTAACTGTAACACTATATTGTGTATAATATCTCAACAGAGACCTTTATAACATTAGCACTGAAGTGCTGGTGACCTGAGAGAGGTTGTCACTGGTAAGTTCTTCAGGCTAGGAATTTCCTTGGTCATCTCAGAAGTCAAACTCTTCTTACAGAGAACTGTAATTATCCTTAAAGATAACTCAAATTAAAAAAAAAAAAAAAGAAAGGAAAGAAAAAAAGAAAAACTCAACCTGTGTATCGGGGGAACGTTGCTGAACTTGAATGTGGTATATGTTGAGCTGCATAGTACCCACAGCCTTCACTGTGTCCTTTTAGAGCTTCCTTTTTGTTTCCACCCTAATGAAGAAAGAACCAAACAGAGCATATAAAACCAGCCATGGCTGGTCACTTAGCTGTTCATGAGCAGCTGTTTTGCAGCTGGCATTCATGTAAGTCTTGGAAGATTTACTGGGCGAGGAATTCAATAAGCAGAATATGGCAAATTCTGAAGTTGCTTTTCAGATATACAGGAGCCCACCCTTCCTGAATTTTGGGGTTCTTGGATTTAAAGAAATTAATAACTGTTTTTGCATACTTCCTTTGTTAGAGAAAACATTTTTTTCTATTTTCCTCTTCTAAGTTTCTAGGTTTTATATTGGTTATTGTGCAGTAATAGAAAAATAATTTCTTTTCAAAGCTTTATCATGAATGATAAACATGGAAGCTTGAGTGATTTCAGATGATCACATTTATTTTTTCCCTCTGTTCATTCCTGATAACTGGAATGTTTGTTTTTTTTTTTCTGAACAATGTCAATGACACTTCTCAGTTGCTTCTTCGTAACTCCCTTTTGCCATCACTCCATTTTCAACAAAGCTTGACTTTTGCGTTGAGATTGAAAAAGTTCAGATCAAAACAAACATATCTGTTACGTGAAGTCAAGAAGTTTTTGTTTTCTACTTTGTTCAACACATTTCAAAACTGAACATCCTTTGCTTTGTAATTTTTTTCTGGAGTTATGCCAGCCTTCAAAGACCATTGTTTTGACTATGTGTTTAGTGTTTGACTTGATTGTCTTCCCAGATAGAAATAGGCTTTATTTATTTTTGGTTTAATTGTTCATACAGAGCAGCTCCCCATTAATGGAAAAGTGTGCAGAACAGCTACCTTTCCTCTCCATGGAAAAAAAATAGCCAAATAGCCTTTTTCATGTTCAAAAGGCAAATGTGAAGGCAAACTTACAAAAGAAAGCAGATCTGCATCTGATTGCAGTGCTATGACCTTTATAACTTCTCAAATAAAAAAAAATCCGGCTGGACTAGCCATACTTTCACACTGATTGCTCATGTGTAATAATCTACATCCCTTTGGTGTAGGTAATTACATCTCATATGGAATTGGATTACTGCCTTAAGAAATGAAAAAAACCAACCCTCATATTTGCCTCTGAAATGCCAGGGTAATATTAAGAGTAATACAAATAGTATTAAAATGTTCAATTGCAAGCTCTAAATATATACATTTTTATATGCTTAAAATATTTTTTTTCTGTTGGTCTCAGTATTGGGGTAAATACTGTAACAATTACTGAAGTAAATGACTTATATTCTACGTTCACCAAGCCAGGCAATTTTATTCATTTGAAATGGTTATGCCAAGTAATAAAATAATGAAATATATGATTTTTCAGCAAGTTACTTAATGTATCACTCTATGTAGTCCCACAAATTTCTGAAGAGTCTGATTTTTACTGCATGTTAAACATTAAATTTGATGGCATATTGAGATTACATTGATTTGTTTATCTTTTTATGGTTTCTTAGGTCTGTCATTCTGTGTCCATCAGGCCATAAAAGCATTCACCTTGCCAAGCCTGTCTGCCACCTGTAATACATAAGGATGACAATTAAGCCAAAGAAAAAGAATTCAGTCTCTTTTTGTCTTCCTGAGAGAGGTGTTTCAGAAGCTTGATGCAGTCCTTGGTAGCAAGAATAAGGGAGAATTTAGCATTAACCCTGATGTTTCCAAGGCTTCTGTATATCCAGAAGAACCCTCTCAAGGAGAAGCAGTTGTCTGATTCCAAGTTCTTTGGATGATGCACATTGATGTGGGGCAGTCTTCTAGTCAAGGTTCCTTTTTGCTCTAACAGAAGTTTTTAGGGCTCTCTTGGTGACCAAATAGAGGAGCTATTCAGGAAGGCCAGTTTAATTTGGAAATGAAGCCACTAGCTTGTCCTGAAGCAGGGCTCTTAGGTGTTTAAACGTGTATGGAGATCAACTTCAGTCTCCCTTTATGATAATGTTGTCAAACACTGACCCAAGTGAAATCACAGTTTTTCTTGAGCCATCACTAAGCATCATTTAAATCTCCATTTGTTCAATTGAAGCTTCAAATTGCCCAATTTCTGTTTTATTCTGTAAGAATGGGGAAAGAAAGTGATTTTTCCCTCTCTCACTTACAATGTATTTCTGGTGACCTAGATGCATAGTCTGGGCTTTGGTAGACGCAAGCTGTACCTAGAACTGTATTTCATGATGACTTCTGATGTTGAGTTCATTAGGGATACATTCAAAATTCCGGTCCCCATATTCTTTAGTCAGTAAAATCCAGTGAACTGGAATATTTTGGGCAGTTTGCCTAGATAATCTAACTTCATCACTCTCTTAGAATTTTATGGGACTTCAAAGCTCTGCTCTTTCTGTTGATTTACAAGGGTATGTTTTTTTTTTCATGAAAAATATTTTATTCCTGCCCCTTTCTCCAGCACCCCATGAGTCACATGGGAAATGCCTCATGAGGGAGAATGTCTGTCCTGCCATCTGTCAGCCAGCAAGGCACTGTCAGAAATTAAGTTACGTCCTTTGGTCTGTCTGAAATGTAAAGCTATATCCTATGTACATTATGAGGTGAAAGCCCTACAAGAGGACTACAGGAAGCTGCTACCCCATACCATAATTACTGAATTCCAGTGAATATAACAATGTCTGTTGATGGGAAGGGGAGGGAGAGGGAAAATTTTTCTCTAAACCTGGAAAAAGTCTTTCAATATTAAAGTTAATACTACAAAAAGATATCACAGCATACATAAAACATGAAATGCCGTACAGGAAGACTTCTGATATTGCAGTAGCTTTGCAAAGACAGATGGTGCAGCACAGACAAGATGCAATATTGCTTAGGCATTTGGTAGCTCACAGTCCTTCCCTAAACAATAGGGTTAGTTTAAAATCTACTAAAAACAAAGGAAATTCTGACTGTCTCCTGCCCAGGTTGGAAGGAACCAGCTGTTTCTTTTAAAAATGCCTTGTGGCTTATCCTGTGCAAGATATCTTAATGCCCTCGTTTCAAAAGAGTCAGACATCAGATTTGCCTCCAAACAAGTAACTTTTTCCCAAGCAGTCAAGCAGTCCTCATGATAAGCATTTCAGATGCCTCAAGGAATTTAGTATCTGGATGGATCTTTTAAAGAAAATTTTTTAAAATAAAGCATATCAAACCATATGTTCAGGGCTCCTTTAAAAAACCCCTCAAGAGAACTAAGTCTAATGCTAACATATGAATCTTTTCTACACAGGAACTTAACATGGTTGTGGCATTTTTTTTTTTAAATTGTTTTCCTGTGGAATGGGGCAGTCAGTTCAAACCTTAGCCTTTTCCTTTGTCTTGCAAATAAAATGACTGTTCCTGAAATTTGGAAATATCCAAATATCTTCCAGATGGATATTATAGCCTATATAAAACCTGTCAGCATTTATCCTGATGAATGTAAACAGTCAAGTGATAACTTTTTCCACTAACTCAATCTGGAAAAATGTAAACCAGTTTGTTATATTTCTGTATTTTCCATCCTAAGGTGTTGGTAGATGTTCCTCTGCTTGCATGTGCATTTTTTTAACAAATGGCTTTAATAAAAGAAGGTTGGGCCCGAAGTCTCATATCTCTGCAGGCACAAGACCACTCAGATATAGCTGGAAAGAATTTTCTAGAGAAAGATGACTAGGGATCAGCTCTGATAATACTCACTGCCACAGAACCTTCCTGGTCTATATGTGTTACATGGAAAAATTGTCCCTTAACGGCAACATCTTGGCTCTCTCTTTCCTCATCACTGCCCACTCAGGGTGTGGATGTCTAGATGAGATGCCAGTTCACTGATATCCTGCCAGAGGAGAAGACTCAGGGAAACAAGCTTTCAGCAATTCTGCATTTCTGAAGCACAAGGGAGAGATGGGGAGGGCTGTGCTAAGGTTGCTGAGGTCTGGTTTAGCAGAGTGAGCTGTTAAGAGCACAGCTGGGTCCCAGCTCCACAGGTAAAAGTGGTTCAGCAGAGCTCTGTGCCTTTCTGTGCAATTGCCCCTTGGGAGCTGTGCTGCTTAAGCTCCTCGTAGCTGGCTCCTTTCCACCTCTCTGTCAGTCTCAGATCTTGATCCAGTCTCTGTCCCTGTAAGGGCTGCTGGTGGTTTCAAAGTGTGCTTTTGGCAGTGGGCACAAGCAAAAGCAATTAATTATTTCTAGATAAAAATACTTGGGGACTAATGCTCAGCTGCTCTGAAGGACAGCAGGCTTACAGCTTTGATGGCAGCCTGTGTGTGCAGGTAGACAGCTGAGCCCTCAGTTAACATCAGGCTGTGAAAGAGTAGCAAACCCACTGACATGCTGGCTGGTGGAAGAGCACCGAGGCCACGTGTGAGGTTGTGTATTTCTGATGAACAGTTTCCCTGTGGACATGACCAAGCCTCCTGAACCACAGTGCTCCTGCATTTGCTGCAAGGCACAGCAGCTTGCTCAGGAATGGCTGTCTCATGTCCCCAGGGCATTGGTCACCTCCTCAAAGGAGAACCACTGTGCATTAGCAGAAACAGAATTCTGCAGGTACTCAGAACTACAGTTGCAGGCACAGCTCTTGTTCATTCCTGTCTGGCTTAGGTACTATGATGCCTCCAAAAGCATTGAGTCTTTCCTAAAGACATCAGCTCACAGCTTCCCATCACCTGCCTTCCTCTGGGCAAAGAGATAAGCCCACCACCAGCAGGCCAGCCCTCAGCCCAAGGCCACATGCTTCCCTAGTGAGAAAAGTGCAGGCAAGAGTGGCAATTTAGGAAGACTTAGCTGCACTTAAATGCGCTTTTAATTATGTAATATGTTTTCAGAAACCTCATTAAATAGTCATAGTACTTTCCTTTATTTTTCTTCCCATTGTCACTGAACAATTACCCATACATTTGTTCATAAGTGGAAGTGTTATCCTTTCTATAATTAGAGAATGCTATAATTATAAAGGCCTCCAGTTCTAATCAGCCTTGGGCAACAACCTCCAAGATCAGCCCTTGCATATGCAACTGTACACAAACCTCAGCACTGTGATGCTCAGAGGAGTTCCTCTTTAATGGAGCTAACTCATTTTGATTTTGTCAGTCTTGGTAAGACAAGATCTGTTATGCATCGAATGTGAGTGAGGTATCTTGGGTTTATTTAGTGAAGCTTTGCACATCATCTGTGTTTCTCCTATTACATGATGCAAAAACTGACTGGGAGAGGGAAATGGGATCAGAGAGATGTGGGTTCCGCTCTTAACACTGCAACAGATTTATGGAGTGATTTTGCAATGTCAGATCACCTCTGTGGCACTGTCTTCAAAACAAGGATAATGATTTTTATTATTTTTATGAAAAGCTTTGAGCACTTTGCCTGAAAAAATGCATAGCTTTTAATACTGGATATGGTTCACTGAGGGAAAAAGGGCCAATTAGTAGCAAGTGCTTGTATTAATGCATATTTGCTAATTCAACAAGAAAAAATATTAAGAAGATGAATGATAATCTTTTTATTTGATGAAACTTTATATACTGTTTCCTTAAGTGTGGCTGAAATACTTATAATAGTAAGTAAAATTTTACAATTTGATTTGCTGTAAGATATTAAGAAGTAAGATATCTCCATCTTTGCCTTAAGATAGTAAGATATTTCTGTCTTTTTCCTGATGGACTTTCCTGCTATTTGTCAGTGTGAAACAATCTTATAAAATGAAAGAAATAGGCAATACTTCAAGATGAAATAGAAACTTTCCAAAAATGACTGTGAGAAAATTTTCCAATTAGATTTGCCTATCAGTCATTTCAAATGAATATGACAGTGAAAAGAGTATTCTTTGAAATAAAAGCATTAGAGAGAAAAGAATGAAACCAGTTTTTGTAAAGAAACACTAAAATACAATGTCTTCCTATTCCCTCTTAAGTCTCTGTGCATTTCCTGATACATGGGTGTATTTCACCTATAGCAAGATTAGCTTAGAGAGCCTTTAATGCAGGAAGATTTTGTCTGGTGAGTTAGGCTGAAAGATTTCTGTCTCAATACAATAACAGTTCTCAAGTTGAAATCTTTATTTCAGACTAAGAATCTACTCTCTTTAATGTCTGCTCTGAAGTCTGTTTGATTTGTATCTGTCAGTGAAGTGAAAGGTAAAGGTGCAACCTATGACACCCCGGGTGGGGGAGGATGTGGGCATTGTGTTGAAGGGCTTGCTGAGACTGAGTAAAAATGTCTGAGAGTGGGGGTAGCTATTCTTATGTGTCTAATGCCCACTCAGTCTTACACCAGCATCATGTGTGCTTAGAAATGAAGTCTAATTTAAAAGGATATTATAAACTAGCAAAACAATAATTCTTGCATTTTGCCATAAGCTAGAATAAATTTCTTGAGGTGTTTTCATACGTTTAAGTCTGTAGATAACTCATCCACAGGACTCTAGGAGTTTCTCTGTGATGAGGATTGCATGTCAATGCATTTGGGAATGAACTGGCTCCTTCACTTTCTACTCTCTGGTGTGTGATGCAGACACCAAGACACCAAAGGAAGTATAGCCCTTTAACCAGCCTTGCTGCATTTAGTACAGTGAACACATCTTAGATGAACGAGCATTTGGATTGCATTGTCCACAAGCTGGGTTCCTGTCAAGCACTGGGTTGGGAGATGGGACAACTTTTAGACTACAAGTGGCAAATACATATTGATAACACATAAGTAATGTGAAGCTGTGGGTGAAACACTGAGTGACCTGTTTGGCAGCTGTGTGAAGTGGCCGTCTATTGATCAACTGTTTAGACTAATTAAACTTTCTGGGAACACTTGGACAGGAAAAGCTGATCCTGCAGTGGGGTGCTGCAGTGTGCCGCTGCAGTGTGCCTGTTAGGCTGCAGAGTACTGACATCTCATGGACTGCAGGCAAGTCACCCCAGCTGAGATTCAGCTCACTCACCAGATGTGCACTTTGTCTCCCAACCACAGGCATTTCAGCAGACTTGCTGGTCATGTGTAGCACCACTCAGGTCTTTCTGCAGAGTACAGAAAAAATAAAGTGAGCAGGCATCAGAGCCACGGTCTGCTCCCTCAGGCTGGACCAGATCCGTGAGCCCCTTGCTCTTGTACAAGCCAGCAGCTCACAGAGGTCCTGCACATGCCTTGCTGAAGGCACAGCCCCCAGCACCTTTCTCACAGTATCACTGGGGATGGACTCTAGCTGGAGGCTTAGGTCAGGGCTTGACACTCAGAAATCAGGGCCTAGGCTGGATCCTGATTCAGGAGAAAGTGAGGTGGAAGGGGCTGTGGTTCTTACACCCCCTCAAATATTTTATAGTCAGCTTAGATATTTAGGAAACTTACACAGTTTCCTAGGATACACAGGTTATAGTCTACCCTATCTACTTGTCACAGGTATTTTTGATGTTTAAAGAGAAAAAATATATATGTGAAATCTTCCTTCTGAGACTATTGACCAAGTTTCATTATATTTAGAAGAAATGTTACAAGAAACTTTTCTTTTTCTTAAATTTTTCATTAAAAACTCCTCATTAAGAGCTTCTCTCAATTTTATTTTCTTTTCTATTCTTATGATAAGAGAAAAACTTTGTTCTCTCTTTCTAGTAATGACCTCACGGGCCTAGTGTAAAAAGGAATAGTTTTAAAGGCATTTCTCTCTATATATGAAGGTTGACTTGAAACCACTTAAAAATGATGATATTGGAAACGTTAGCTGACCTTTATTTTAACAGAACTAGTTGCTGATATTACCCTGAATAGGCACTGAAAAAAATTCCCTCTTAGACCAGACAAGAAAAATATCTGAATTTTATGTATAGATACATCTTCAGGATGATCAAGATTTTTTTTTTTACGGTGGGTTTGCTTTGTTTTTCATAAGGTGTAAGTTTGTACAGAGCTGCTTCACTCTTGTGAACTAGAGTAATTTACTTCTAACTTTGGAAGATTTCAGTAATGTGCATTTCCACATCAAAGGGGTAAGAAAAGAGACATGGCCTTGCAGTAGTTTTTGTGGGTCACGACAAAATGGGTAATTTCAGAAATAAGAAAACAGAGAATGTGCAGCATTATTCTCCAGTGGCTTTAAGACAGGTAAACTAAATTCTAGTTACATGATTTCTCTAACAATATTTGTTCATTTCAAAACTTCTGACAGCACAGGAAAAGGACTGAGTCTTGCAGCATACCCTGAAATCAACTATTTTGATTCAGAATAGTAAGGATAAAACTACTTAGGCCTAACAAAAAAGCAACTGTCTGCCACATGTAATCTTTCTCTGCCTTCATAACCTTCTCTGGGGTGGAAAAGAGGCCCTTGTACTTAAATGCAACTGTGTCAGATCTTTGTATGAAGAGACCAGCTCCTTGTATGCTCACAAGACACTGGCCCAAATTGTGGTTTGCTCTCATTCTGTTTGCTGTGAAATTTGGCTCAAGAAGTGTGCAGTGGCAGAGTGCAGCAATTTCCCTGGGTGAAGGGTGCAGAAGGTGCTTTTCTTGGGGGTTAAATCTTGGGTGACTCTTGAATACACTGCATCTGAAATGATCAACCAAAATCTCCGCTGGTCAGAAATCCTACCTCAGGCGTTTGCTGTTTGAGAATCCTGATCCCAGAGTGCTGATATGGTCCATGGACATGGCTTTATTTCAGCTTTGGGAAACAAAGATCTTGATATCCAGCTACTCATGTCTCCAGCAACCAGCCTCTGCTCTAATGAATTATTATCCTCAGATCATTTGCAGGAGTGCCAGATTTCTTTCTAGGAAAAGGTCCAAGGAAGCATATTTAAAAGCTTACTATTTGCTGTGATTGTTAAGTAGTATGTGCCTTAGGAACACTTTGTACACCAAAAAACTACAGGTTTTTAAAAAAGCTACTGGTTGTTGTAATGGGTTTTCATCCACTGCTGTTAAAAGGACTTTCTTAGATTCTTTTTTAGGGGAATTCAAATAGGAAAGAAAGACTATGAAATTTTTTTTTTTTAATCAAATAACTTGGAGCAGAGGCACACACATTTTTCACAAAAGTATTCAGTTTTCTTTTAGCTTGAAACTTGCACATAATTCATACAATGGAACTTTTAATGGCTGACTTGTTTTTCTCAGTACATCTGCAGAAGCGAGCTTCTTACATAAAACCTGAGGAGATTAAAGTGGGTAAAGGAATAGATGCTTTTCCAGAGGTTAAAATATTGAACTGGATGGGATTGTCCACTACCGATATTATGGATACTGTACATAAGAATTGGTCAACAGTCACACTTTTCTGCTGTTGAATTTGGCATGATTGTGAAGTGCTAGAAGTGTGTTTCTTACAAGCTGTGTTTGTGATGGCGTGTATTTTTCCAAAATCTCCTTGAGTCTTCCTGGCATTTCTCTAATATCAACAATAAGTCACAACTGTCATATAAATTTGCACATGGCCAGTCTTATCATGTAACTATAGCCTTGCCAATATTGAGTATTAAGGGAAAACAAACCCAAGCCCTTAACCTGCCTCCTTTGACACTGGACCCTATTCATCTCTCTGTGACCAAATGGAAAGTGACAAGCACTTCTTCACAACACGCTGGCTGTATGAACAAGTGTTGATAGCACGGGTTGAAAGACACAGCCTGGTGCCACCATGCCCAGCTGTTTCTTCACTAGTTACCATTGTGCTGCCTCTCTTTTCAGGTTGGCAAGTGTGTTTCTGAGTAGCCTCACATTTTGTCTCCAGGGTACTCTATCTTTGGTGCTGCTTGCCAGTACAATAGATGAGCCTCTTTCCCAATGCTGAATGTGATGCTTTTGTGTAGACTTAATCTTTGGTGAAACAGGTTCATCCCTGCTGCTTACAAAATTTGCAGAACTCGGTGCCAAGAAGTGCATCTGCTGTTGGCCCTGTAACTTGGCTCTACAGAAACAACACTCATGTTGTTTCTGGGCTCTGCTGTCCTGTTTTACTAGATGCAGTTTGAGGAGAATAATTTATTTTTATGCTTTCTAACTTTTATGCTTTTTTCACTTACTTGTCTTGTTGAATTTTCAATCCACAAAAAACCAGCTTGATGTCTTGATATAGAGCCTTTCCTAAAACAGAGTTATATCCTCAACCTTGGTCAAACCAGTGTGTCCTTTGTGTGCAGTGAAATGGCCAGGGTTTAAGCTCTGATTTTTGCTTTTGTCTTTCCTGTATTTGCCCATGGCACCTGGGTCTGCTGTGCCTTGTTTGGCAAATGTGTTCCTGAGACCAGCCCCAAATATCTTTGTTTCCTTATGGATTCAATCTATGTACAAATCCTTTTTGATCCTCTGGGATTTGGGTAGTGGGTATTAGACTCCTGGAAAGTATAATCTGCACAAGCTCAGACAGGAGATACCATTGCAATGCATGCAGAAACCCTATGCCTTGTATCAAGTCCATTCCTGGCGGGACAGCTGGAAAACTCGATTTTGTGCCTATCATGAAGCAACTTTTAAAAGTTACCATGCATGTGGGGTGAATGCTTTCCTTTTATTCAATGTTAGTTTGCATTAGACATCATAGTAATTAAGTGAACAGATTACATCCACACTTGTATTTAATTCACCCAACATTTGCAGTCCATGATTTTCCTGTCAATGTTTATTTGCACTACATTTCCACTGGCATGAAACATGCTAAAGCAGATCCATTTGTAGCCACCTTTAGAAACTCTTACAAGACAAGAACTCTGCATAGCTCTTTCTAATTCAAAGTTTAACCTTTTTCCATGCATTAGCTGGCTGAGAGCTCTCTTATCTTTAACACGTTCAGTGCTCACAAACAATCAAGAAAGGCTGAGGCTCATGTCAAATGCTATGAAGCAGAGATGATAATATGAGAAGAGAGGATATTTTTTGTGGTGAGCTCCTCCTAATCTAGGCTCTGAGTTTCCTAGCCTGTGTTTCAGTTATAAGCAAGGATATCAATGTGTTGGCTGTGCTTCAGTCTCTGCCAAGGACAGCAATCTGAGAGTAGCAGATTACTGTCCTAAAATAACAGAAGTCAAAGAGGGAAAAGGTTACTTGTCAAGTCCAAGCACTGCAGAGTCGTCTCCTGCTCCATGCTGTCTGGTGCTTTGTGCAGACTGCTTTTTAAAGCCTCTGGCTCTTGCTAAGTCTCTCTCGAGACAAATCTTTGCTTTAAAAAATCTCAGCTGACAACCATCCTGAAGTATGACTCCTTGCTTAGCTAATACTTCCCCCTCTTCTGCTGTAAATGCTTAAAAGGAAAGCGCATCACATTGAAGGTTTAAGAAGAAAGTGGGATAAACTGCTCCTTACAGCGTAACAGGCACCATTGTTGCAACCTTTATCGAAGACCTGGTATTTAATGGAATTTTATGTCTCCTCCCTCACAGTGCAATTCAAGGAAATTGTTGCTTTGCTGATCCCTATGACCACAGTATCCCTGAGCAACAGGAGAGCATGATGCAAAACTAACAGGCCTCTTGAGATACACTTCTGAAATAACTGCAGCAGAACTGCTCATTTGCTTGGCTTCTGAGAGGACCAGACTTTGGGGTTTTTTTACTATGTCTGGCTGCAATAAAAGAAAACCTGCATCAGCTCCTGTTTTAAACCCTATGTTGTGAAAAGCTGAATCTGAGGACACAGCCACAAACATGGTTATGTAGGCTGCCACCCACTGTCTTCTGATAATCTCCTCAACACTGCCCTGGGAGTTCTGAGTCCTCTGTAATGCTGTCCCGAGACTGAACTTGAAGCCATGTTCAACCACTCCAGTAAATACCTGTTCGTCTCGATTGGCATGTATAGAATAGTGCCATATTTATACTAACTAAAGTGAGATCAGAAGAACCTTTGGTAAAGTTTTGATTCTTTTAGTAGAAGTAATGATTGAAATGCCTCTTTCTCTCATGAGTCCATTTCATGGACTGAATATCCATATTTTATCTGGGTTTTTTCCTATCAGCTACATCTGTAGGTATACAGATATGTTCTTCCATTTTTTATCTGGTGCCTTTTCTCCTTATGACATGCATGTCCCTTTGGATTGTAAGCCTTGCAGGGTAGGGCTTGGTGGGTAGGATTAATTCTTCCCTGGTGAACTGGCTAGAAGTTAAGCATCTAGTCCAAACTCTACCTAGATTCCCTCTCTAGCCAGTGAAGAATGACAGATACGAGCAAAAATGTGCCATCCTACCTATTCTACACATCTCAGTGAGGGTGTGCAGACTTACCTCTCTAGAGATGGATTTCTCTCTGTATTGCGTAGCATGTCTTCATATGCTTGAGATCAGGGTCCAAATTCTAGTATCACTCTCTAGATCCCTATTTGGGATCTACCAGGTAAGCTAGCTCTGAGCAAGTGGGAAGTCATCTGGTTCTTGAGTCATCAGTAACTCATTTTGGGTAGGAATTTAGTATCAGCTTTTTAGTGTTGAAGGCTGTGTTCTGTAGCATGCAGTGGTGGAACAGGATGATTAACAGGACAGTGTGGGGCAATGATATACTTCAATAAAAGGTGCTCCTGGTTGGGGTGTAACCTAAGGTAAAAACTGCCCACTCTCCAACCTATTCCAGTGCTTTTACCCATCCTCCTAACCTGGCAGCTTGATGTGCTTTGCCTGTGATCGTCAATGAGATGTGATGTCTAATAAAGGACAGCTATGGCCCTTGTTCTCCACAGACCTGCTTAGACACCTTGATGGACTTCTAGCACCTGAACCTCAAATAAAGCTAATGGTCTAGGAAGGCAGATGAGCTTTCTAATCCTGTGGCTCACATTCTACTGGCAATATCCTGCTGACCTCATTAAAGAGGGTCTCCCATTGAACTCAGACTTGTAATGCAATCAGGATTAAAGATTTGGCCTTAGCAACTCATCAATCAGCCATTTGACAAAAATTATAGTCACTCATTTCTGATCTTCTCATGCAGATTTACTTGTTACCTATGTGGCCTTTTCCTTTACTTTGGCTTCTTCCCCTGAATTACTTCTCTGTCCACAGTAACACAGATGAACAAGGAGTCAGACTTTGCCCAGAGCTGTTACAGGAGTTAGACAGTAGAGGGTGCAATGTGAGCAAAAATTTTATCTTCTAGACATTATCTCGCCTTTGATCACAGTCAGCTTTCTGACTCACTGACTAAAATGAGTCCACAGCCAACACCTGAGCAATGGTACCATGAAGATAGTCCATGGCCAGCTCATGAGGCTGATGGAATAACTAAGTGGTCAGGTTTCAGCAGTGTTTTGCAAGTAATAAATTGTATATTCTTTCCATCTCTTACTTAGCATTGTCCTTACCATATAACCTCTGGATGCTAATGTGGATAATCTAGATAGAATGTCTGGTTTTGCTCTCATCTTTCCAAATCCTGAACTGTTCCAATATTCATATGCTTTTTATAATTCTGGCTGTGGATCAAGATCATGAATCAACCTGTTCTTGGTTTTGTTAAAGAAGGATCATGAATTATTCATGCCCTGGCAAAAGGCACAATGAAATAATTAGGCATTAACTATGCACTGTAAATCAACCATGAAAGGAGCAACTTCCAAGCTGAGACTATATTTCATAAAGATTTGTATCCATATGTATCATAAGTATCTGGCAGTTAGTTTGCTGGGTTTCTGAAATACAAACAAGGCTCATCTTTTTGGCAACTTGTGATGAGCTGAACAATGTGAAGAGAAGCTGTAATTATCCCTACTCTGCATCTTTTCATCTTAATATAGGTCCTTGGGTTAGAGAGCATCAGATTTAGTCTGTCTGACAAAATCAAACTCTAATATGGCCAGTAGAAGTTAATAACAAAAGAAGTAAATTGCAATTTTGTGATTAGTTGATATAAACACATGGCAAAGAAAGGCAAGAATTAAACTTTCAATATGCTTAATAGGAATCATCAATTCATCCATTAGGCATCTTTCAGTCCAGGTCTACGAAGGCATCCAAAATACAGTGGTTTCTTTCAGCTAATAGAATAAGTGAGGTGTGACAATACTTTTTTTTNAGATGCAGTTTAATGAAGTTTTGCATAGGCATTTGAGGAAATATAGTTTTAAGCTGCTGGTCCTGTGGGCTTCAGTATTCTCTGGCCTCCATAATTATTGAATAAAAGATGGATCACAAAAAAATTGTAAAAAGCACACAACAAACACAAAACACATCTAATTCTAGAACTTCATGTTCACTAAATAGCTTTATGTAAAATAAAGTAGTTATGACTGTTGTAATACAGTTTCCTTGGGCTACAAAGACCAGCCCATGCAAGGAGATGGGCACTGGACTGAATCAAAGATGTTGATCCCTTCTAAATGCCTTAGAGTAGACAATATAAGCATTTGTGTTTGCTTATTGCACATATCCAACTTACCAGCATTTAAAATACATGATGACCTGTTAAACACACTCATTAAACAGACTCAAACCCAAGACATCCACAACCCACACAGACACCACAGACATTGTTAGACTGAAATCACAGACTGAAGCTTTCTTGTCACAGTGCAACTGCTTTGAAAAATCCAACATTCGCCTACACAACTGGACATATACCATTCACAGTTCTGTATGGTAAGTGAATGATTGGAAAGGAACGATGAAAACACCTCCTTGCAGGAGAAATTTGAACCACCTCCAATGTAAACATGAAGGCACAAAAAATAAGAGCAGAAATGATGTTATTATAGCAACACAGTTGCATGCTAATGTTAGGAAACACGTATCTTATAAATTTATGAACCTAGGTGCTCTTGGAAGAGCGCTGTTAATACCACAAAAAGTGCCTCAGGGTGTAAGTGGAGTCATGGCTGTGCTTCATGTGGAAAAAGAAAGTACAATTGTGCTAAAAGGACATGAGAAGGGAAAGGTGTTCATCTTAAGCAGTATTGAAAATTAGCAACTCCTACTGATAAATTCACAAACTAGTCTGAAAACGTATCCTTTTAAACAGGAAAAGGAAGCTATTGTAGGCTAACACAGCCACTGGGGGAAAAAGTGCAGTCAGAGGATCAAAATGAATGCGTTATACCTGGGTAGTGGAATCCAAAGCTGGATGAAATATGGGAGGTATGATGGGAACAGAGATTGCTTGGAGTTATCCCAATTTTGCGATCAGACAGAGATTTTACAGATACCTCTACACTGCCATGTCTGCTCTCATACCATTTGTACTACTTAGCTAGAATACAGTCTTGATTAATAGTGGCAGTAAGTATCAAGCAGACACTTTCTGTCATTTGTTCAGGATTTTCCAGAAATACTGCTGACTAGATTTTTAGCCAGAGGTGAAATCAAGAGCAAAGCCTTTCCATTGTATATAAATTCCATTTCTAGTGCCATAAGTACAGACTGAAAGATCAATATTGTCTCAAAAATGAAGCTACATGGCATACTGGCAACATTAGGGCATTCCTAAAATCTTTGAAATGCCTTGCTTTTGTTTCAGTCACAAGAATCACAGCATTCATCAACACTGATTTTTCAGAGGGCCATTGAAAAACTATAAACAACTTCATGGGACTGCAGACTTGACTGAATTTTAAGACACTATTGTAGGTTGTTTACAAGGCATATAATGATCGATCCCTAAATATGTCAATCAAACTCTTGTGACCTTATGTCTGTAGCAACTATAACAGCCTTTACATGAGTATCTGAGGCATTTTCATTTTGAGATTAGTGCATATATTTGTGTTTTGTCTTCAGGCTGGAAGGTCTGGCCAAATTTTCCTCATGGTCTTCTCTACCACCTAATAGATTTGCTCTGGTTTATGGCATGACTGACTTTGCCCTTCCTTAGCCCTCACCTCTGAATCCTCATGCAAGGGATTGTGACTAGAACCTTCCAGTCAGTTATTCAGGAAGAGATGATGACAGGTCTCTGCCATTAGGTGTTGTTGCCTGATTGACTTAGTAGTATCCCCCTCTAGAGAAAACAGTGTTTGCAAGAGGAGTGTGACTGCAAAGACCCAAGTAGACCCCAGCCTTTTTGGTGTGGGTCTGATGTTGAGCTCTGTTAGGTAAGAAAGACATGCTGTGTTCTTCTCTGCTCCACTGCTACCCCCAAACCCTCCTGCATGGCCTGGGTGGTGTGTGCCAGTGGGTCTGGTGCCAGAGCAAGGGCCACCATAAATCCTCAAATACACATCTCCCAAATGCAAAACCCAGCAAATCTCCTTGGTAAGCAGATTTAGGCTAGGCTGCTGAGTCCTGCTTTGCTCACATGCATAAGAACTCATGCTGTTAAGTCCATAATAATACATGGTAAGAAATGGAGGTGTTTGAATTTGATGTCAATCCACCTCTGAAGTTATTTGCTGGTGGATTACACATAGGCTTGCCTTCTCTGAGGCAGTCCTGGTCCTGGGCACTGCTGGCCTGTGAACCACAGGAAACAAAAGCCAGAGTGTACAGAACAGGAAACCTCCCCACAAGTCTGGCCCCGGGATAGGAGTGCCCAAGTCTGGTGCTCTCTAACTTCTCCTCGCTGCTGCTCTGGGGAGATGCTGCTGGCATGGACATCCCGTCAGCCTATGCAAAAGTAGCTGGCTGTGTCCTCCTGCTCACAGGGGCCTCTAAATGCCCATACATGCAAATGTGTACACATGCATACCCCCCACAAATGCTCACTGGAAGAAAAGACATAGCAGATGAAACAGTGGTAGCTGTCTGCTTTCATTTCTGCTTGTTTGCCAACATTATGGGCTGTGTCCAGCAAGTGTTCTGTTTATGGCATTCTCTGGGGAACCACTGGAGTGACTGACCATTGGCCATGCCTTGGGAAGTTCACACACCTGTAAAAGCCTTTCATGGAAGAAGAGAAGAATTTATCATATACTAGTGGCTAGGGCTGTGCCTGGGCTTGATGGATCTTTCTTCTTTGGAAAGTTTTACATACTGAATAAATAGCTTTTATTTCTCAATATCATGAATTGCTCAGGGGAGCACATACCTCTTTACAACAAATGCAGAAAAGGAAGAAATAATCTTTGGTGGATGTTATCCACAAATCTGTTTGTTCCGTTTACACAAAACCTTTATAAATGGCCAGGGAGGCAGGCTGGATGCAAAGTCCTCTGCCTAACTGGAAAGAGAAGTGGCAATTACTCCTTCCTCCCCACACATTGCGTGTTGACAGCTCAGCCAGCTCCATGGGCAGCTATACTGTTTCTAATCTTATAAAATTGATTTTTACCATCACAGTTTCTTGTAGTGGTGCGGAAAATGCCTTAATGCACCATGATCACTATCTGTTTCTGTGTTTGTTATGGTACTTTCCTGATTCCTCGGCTTGCACAGAGCCCCTTCTCATCTGAATGCCCCACAAACATGGTTCAGGATACATTCCATGACCCAAGGGGCCAACATCTGGGAAATATTGGTTGCATTTGTACAACATTTGAGCCGTCAAATTCTGCAGAATACTGCAAACAATCTTGCATCCCCAGACAGAAGACTGTCTCACTTGGTGCAAATCCACAGCTTAGTGTCTGGCTCCCTGTCATGTTAGTGAACATGAAAAAGGAGCCAGGACCCAGATCCTGAGTAGAAGTGTATTATGTCGCAGGAGTTTTCGAGAAAAAGGTGGGTGAAAGCTGCTGCCACTAGGCTGTGAGCCGTGGGGCTGGTAGGCAGCTCTCCCTCCTGCCTCGCTCAGTGCACCTCAAGGCTGGCATAGGACCTCTGTGGAGTCATGTTGCTGGGGGCAGACACATCCTTTGGGAGAAGGAGTGCCATATGTCTGTTCCCTCGGTGCTCTTGCAGCCCTAATTCGAGAGCACCTGCGTCCCTTAAGGTAATGCCCCAGAGACAGACAGGCTCAGTGTGTGTGTACGGGCTGCCTTCCTGTGAAACCAGAGTGCTGGCACTGCGGGAGGGAGGGGACAGCCGGGTGTGCACTTGGATCTCACCTAAAACAGTCAGTACTTGGCTGCAACCAATAGTGCAGAAGCATCTGTGGGTCCTTCCATCCGGACTCCCCTTCTTGCTCTCACTCAAACCACTCATTCGTCCTTGAGGGGACAAGAAGGTAACTGTAATACTTGCCATTATTCCTTCCAAACAAAACACTTTATTTAATGATGATCAGTAGCGAGGTCAAGATCTTGTGAGGAGTAGGTGTGAAGGCTGGCTTTTGCAAAGAAGCCTAGGGAGACTCCAATATTGTAACTGTATCAGCTAATGAAAAAACTGGAGAAGTAAGAGCAGGATCACCAGGCTCTGTAAGCTCCTGTCTTCAGAGGCAGTTCTTTGTACAGGTAAGTATTAGTGATAACACAGAGACTTAGAGAATCCTTTATCCATGTGGTATGTACTCCACCAGTGTCTGAAATTTCTGTGTGTTTAATCAAAGAAGAGATAATTGGGGAAAGGGTAGATGGAAACAGCTGCTTATTTGTAAATATTCGGGACACCATGTCAAGTTTATGAATTCCCCTTCAAGTCTTAGAAAGATGATTATATGAATATCACTTAGACAAAGTTCT
The DNA here is from genome assembly GCA_013397055.1 of Pachycephala philippinensis. Taxonomy (NCBI): domain Eukaryota; kingdom Metazoa; phylum Chordata; class Aves; order Passeriformes; genus Pachycephala; species Pachycephala philippinensis. The sequence goes on from VWZT01000387.1 coordinate 154,669, forward strand.
TCTGGAAAAAAACTACCCAGATCAGCGTACTGCCAAATAATTTTATCACTTGCATGTTAGTATTAGTAATGGCTTTCATTTTGTGCATCTTTGTCATGGTTTAGGAATGGTACTCCCCAGTTTAGTGCTGCCACTGAGACTCTCCAACATGTGCTGCTCTCTTGCTCCCCCTTCCCTCTTCCCTTTGCCTTGGGGTGGAGTGGAGGGGAGAATTGGAGGCAGAAAAGATAAAGATTGTGGGTTGAGATAAGAACAGCTTACTGGAAACAGCAATAAGATAAGAAAATGAAAGGTAAGAACAAGAATGCTAATGACAGAGGGTACAAGAAAGAAGCAAACGATTCACAGGGAGCCCCCTCGACAGGAGAAAAATCCCAACTGCTGCCTCCACCACACTACTCCAACCTGGAAGAGACCCCTTCCCCCATTCCCAGAAAAGATGTGAGGTGGTATAGAATAACATCCAGGTGCTATCCATGTCCCTTCCCATCTACTGCAAAAACCAGCCCTGTCGTGGCTGGAACTGGGACAATCTTGCACAGAAGAAAATATGAGACAGAACAATATGCTAACCTGTCATATGAAAATAATATAATAATAGGAAAAAGCCATGTGCAGGGTTGGGAATATTTTATATTGCTTTCAAAATTACAGTGAGAGCCTGGAAAATATTTATATGCTTTCTATGACAGAAATATAATTCAAACAATTCAAAGGAGCCTTTTTTTGGTAGAGGAACATTGATATATTGAAATAAAAATCTTACAAATTTTTTTGTTAGCTAGTGATAAAATGAACGTTGGGGTTGTTCTAAACTGTTAACAGTTTCCCGAGATACTATTTAGAGGAGACATTACCATGCATATTCAGATTTAAGTAGCTAGACAGAATTTTCAGGAAAAATTCATGTCTGATGTGAGTTTGAGTTTAGATAATTTGGAAGAAAATACAGATTTAGATGTGTAACTACTAGTACCTATTCCAGCCATCAAGCAGCTGAAAAATATTATCGAAAAAATAAAGTGCCTCATAGAAGAAGATTCCTGAATTAGACTGTGATATGAGATGGGAACAGCAAAACTGCAGAAAAACAGTAATAAATCATGAACTAATACCTGCTGACAGTTTTTTAGGACAAAGCTAAAGGTAAGAATGCCTGCCATGGTAGAAACTTACATTGTAATTGCTGGGAAAATTCAATTATACAGAAAAAGTTGTATGAAAATCTAAAATGTGATCCTGGGGCTGCCACAGTTTCATGTAAATTGGGCCCTGCCTGACCATGATAGAAAATATTACTCTCAGACGGGGGGTATCTAATCGGCTTTGTGGTTTAATGAAGTTGTGACTGTTCTTTACATCATGACATCTCTAGAGGTGGAGGTATAGCTGGAAGAATGGAGATGGTGATGGAAATAAGGATGTTGAGCTGATGACTTTATCTGAGAGTATCTCTGGCAGGTGACAATCCTGACAGGCTAAATGGGAACTGGAAGATCAGGAAAGTGGACCTGAGGAAGGTCTTACTGCTGACTTTGGGGAAAACTTCAGGTTTTTCTGATGGCATAGGACATCCCAGAGATTAATCAGGCACTTTGTATCAATCTATATTGTTCTATGTTCCTCAGTATTACTCTATATTATTAAACACACATTTTGAACTATGTTGACAGAAATTGTTGCTAATCTGGACTGTAGGAAGGAAGTTGTGGGTAGGACGTCTCTCACAAGACAGAGCTAGAAGAGTCTGTTGCTATGTTGTGCTGGGCAGAGGGATAAAATTAAAGACCACAGATCAGTATGTCCTGTGCCATCCTGTGAGGGAGACCCTGACAGGCTCTTTGACACTGCGTAGCTAGTGAACAGCACAAGAAGAACTTTGTTTTCAGATCTTTTTAAAGCTTCAGCACACTGTTGTTGCTAGATAATCATCGAGCTGCTGAGGCCACAGATGCCTGCGTAACAACCCTGCAGCTTGTCCTAGAGGTCACAGGGTCAATCCCACTCTTGTTCCTATTTAGTGCCCCACACATCACATGTGCAACTGGAGACTGTGTGGGATCCCATCCTTGAAATTAGATGCTTTGTTGGGAATGGTTTTTGTGTTGGGACAGGCTGTGGCTGGATAAATTTACTCTACAATCACTTACTGCTGTATGAATGGCCCTACTGATAAAGCTTTTGTGTTTATGTGCTTGCTAACTTCAAAGAACACTCTTGCCTATATTAATTCAGATCAGATTTCAGGAGCTGCATTAAAATCCAGGAAGGGGCAGATGGCTGGCTGTTTGAAGAAGAACTTTCATGTTTAGCTTTTAAAAAGGAAAAAAACAACAACCCCAACACCTTAAAAAAATCAACTAATAGCAATTTTAGATTGACATTTTTGTTTTAACCACTGCTTTCTTTTTGCTTCCTGTTCCCTTCTTAACTAAATGTCAACTCATACTCCTGAAACTTGCCTCAGCCTCAAATTAAAATCCTTGAAGCATTCTGGTTTTTATTTCCTAAATATCATATTTCCTCAGCATCGTCCTTGGATGGTATTATTTGTGGTTCAGTGAGGACAGAGATGTCCTCTAAATGATGGCAGAAAACTCCCCCAACAAATCTTGTCTGGCGGTTTTACTTAGTAAGCTAAATCATACAAACTGAATAGATAATTGTACATTGCTGCTGTGTGTGTAGGTCCCATGAGCAGCACTGACAGCCCCACCAGCTCTATCACCAGCATGCAGAGACTCCCTCTTGTCTCCTGCCTGACTTTCATCCCTTCCCTGCCACCCCTCCAGCCTTCAGAGGCTCGTGTTTAAGAGCACGTGGGAAGGCATACTGCACTTAGATTTTCACTTGCCGAAAACACTTATCAGGGTACCTGTTAATTTGATAACCTAATAAAATAAGCTTAGGAGGTAAAGAAATCTGTAACAGGCAGCAGTGGAGTGAGGAACTGAAAGGAAAGATATTAGTCACTTGACTGCTGCTTGGATGAGACAATGATGTTGCGGTAATGAGTGTCAGGAATGTACATTTTATGGAAATGGCAGTGTTTGGTATTTGGGCTTCTGTGGAAACATAAAAATACAGTGGAACCATAATAGGATCCTACAGAAACTTCAAAAGGTTATAATAGAAATGACATATACCTACAGTACTGTTTCATTTGAAATAATTTTATAGATAGCTATAGCTAGATTACAGAAAAAAACTGGTTTGACTCTATATCTTGTCAAAAAGAAGTCTTCTGGATATTTCAGATGATCAAGAAAGCAAAGCATGGAGATGGAAAAGAGATGATCCTGTAGTGGTTCCTGACTAGATACAAGATTTTTTGTATTTAGCGATCTAGCTGGGTGAATAGTTCCCAATAAGTAATTGAGGACATTCTTTTTTGTTCATGGAATTAACCAAAGGAAGATGCTGATTTCCTTCACCATCCCCAAACCCGTTTTGAGATCTTTTAATCAGATCTTATACACATAAAATACACACTGTGCTAGAAAAATAAGGCCATTCTTCATAAGATTGTTGTAATAATAAAGTTCAGCAATGACTGCGAGATACAGAGATATGACAGAGGGCCAGAAATGTACTTTGCTGCTGCCAAATACACCTCATCTCATCTCATCTAAATTGCCAGTTTCTTTCAATAGTTGGGATTGCTATGTCTTTTCCCTGGAGAAATTTTAGTGAAGCTACTTTATCTTTTGGTGTACTTAGATCTGAGTGTATCTCCAGCTGGAAAAAAAACAAATAAACATTCCAAAGAATGTGTTCAGACTTGTGCATTTAAAAATCAAAATCATATGCAAAGCTTTGGATAAAACACACTAGTTTTGCAATATGGTGTAATTTTGTTCACATTTGCACTTCAAAAGGCTGTAATGGGGAAATCCTAACTCCACTGCTGATGAAGTTTCTAATAAATCAGTCTTGTCTATATCCTGCAGTGCTCAGTTACAAAAAATGGACTCTGTGCTGCTTGGCCAGTCTGTTGATATTTGTATTGCAGAAATTGCAGACTCAGCAACACCCAGAAGGCTGCTGCCGACCACAAGCTCTGAACTACTGTGGTGACCTTGCTCAACACACACACTCGCTATTTTTGACTCAAAGGCAATTTACCAACCAGTCTGTACACTCTTTGGTTGACATTCCCAGAAGTTATCATGTATTTGGAGGGTTGCTTAATGTATAGCTAGTAGGTATTTTTGAACAGAACTGAACATTTTGTAACACTTCTGTTGACTTTTTTAACCCGTATGTGAATCATGGAAAATAACATCTGCTCCTTGCTGTGGGGTTAGAAATGTGATCTTTTTTTGGATGTTTATGTGGGGCACTCTGATAGGAATCTCTTTAAGCTGAACCAAATCAAAACACAGCTTGGCCTGTGGCACATAGTCCTGTGATTTACAGGCTGAAACACGTTTCACTTCCAGCCTCCCTAGTAACTCAGGCTTTCAGCTGGAAATACAATCTCTGTATCTCTGAAGCTGGGAAAACTTACTAATCAGGGTACTTTTCCCCTGGGTGATGTCTCCTTGGGAAAGAATCAAATAGGAGCAGGGAGGGACTGGAGTGGTATTGTAGATAATTAGGTGCCCACAAAGGCACTCTATCTCTTTCCTCCTCAGCAGGATAGGTGGGATAACAAAATAAGATGGAAATACTTGAGGTGTTTTCCCACAAAAAGGAAATTTAATAAACCAAAGGCAAAGGTCACAAATGGAAGCAAAGGAAAAGGTTTATTCTCTACTTCCCTCTTTTTGGGAAGCAGGACTTCAGTACACATAGTAATAATGAATGCCCTCCCCCTCACCCCCCAGCTTTCCCTTAGCTTTTATTGCTGAGCAGCTGCCATAAGGAATATTCCTTTGCTCAGCTTGGGTCTACTGTCCTGGCTGTGTCCCCTCCTGAGATCTTGACACCCCCCTGGCCTGCTGGTGAGAGTGTAATGTTGGAGAGACAGCCTTGGTGCTGTGCCACTGTGTTATCAACTCCTTTGTAGCATCTCAACACACAGCACAGCACTATGAGGGCTGCCGAGGGGAAAGTTAACTCCATCCCAACCAGTCCAATACACTACAGCTGAAGCATTCTTATCTGAGTACCCTGCCTGCTGCTTTATCAGAGCTCTTCTCTTGTTATCTATGATCTTGCTGTTGCCTGTACACAGCCCATAAATGTTTCTTTTCAAAGCGTACCTTGGCCTTGCTGTGGTACATTTTAGGAGCTTAAGTATGTATAAGCTAAACATGCTGAGTGCCAAAAATCAGTCAGCTCAGATATAGAATAGGTCAATGGGAGAGCAGATAATTTTTTATTGTAAGGAAGAGGTGTTTGCACCTCCTCTCACCCCTCAGATAATAGTTCCGCCATACTTTTGTGCCTACTTTTGAAAATAATTGCTTACCTTTAGAACAATGACTTTGTCTGGAAAAACTCAACCTCATGTGCAGCTGTTTGTTATAGACACAAGCACCTGAAAACAAGAGATTGTAAAAGAAAGCAGGTTTGCAGCCTCACAGTGTTTTTTTTTTTTTTCCCCTACTCAAGCTATGATTACAATGATATCCACCTGGAGTGGAAACATGCAGAGCCATGTTCACAGCTGAGCTTAAACTAGGACAGGTTATACCCTTTCTGTCTGCCTAAACACCACAAAGCAAGCTGTAGGACCACAGGCTCTCGGCTGTTGAGCAGACAGATCATGACTGAAGCAAGTGTGTACACTAATTCACTGCAGTTGAAGGCCCAACATCCCCAATTTACAAGACTTCTCCATATTCTTACATGTTTATCAGCCTCCAGCTGAGCCTTTTCTTCATGCTTAGGTACAGGAAGATGGTAGGTCAGCTGAAAGCAATGCCATCAGAGCCAGCAGTTTCTCTTTGGAGAAGGCGATCCTAGCTGGGGGATTTGCCTAGTTTCTGGTCTTTGTGCGTGCTAAATGTTGTAAATGCAAGAGAGAGGAGGAAGCAGTCTGGACAGTATCTGTGGGCTGCTGGGCAGTATTTTTACTCAGAAGGTGACTTGTGGAAGTTTCTGCACGCCTGTTGAGCATCAAGGGGATTTGAGGTATCAAAAAGAGTTAAATCTCAGTTCCAGCTGTATTTCTTAAGTTTCGTGATTAATCAGAATCTATCAAAATTAAAAGAACATGAAACTGCAACAGAGATGTACAGTGCAAGCAAACAAGAAACAAAGAACAGGCATGCTTTTTGCAAAGTGAGAACCACATTGCTTTAATGGTTTTTCACTGAAAATCTGCAGACTTATGAGTGATTCTGCAAACTCTGAATATTGCCCAAGTGGAATGCTTGGATGTAACAAGAAAACATAAAAAGTTGAGCCACAGAGAACCTGCCTGCCATCATTAAATAACACAGCTGGCTTATGTTCACACTAATACTTTCCTGGGGAATTTTCTCTCTGCATCACTTGAAGCCCTTACCATCCTGTGTTGACCTTTTCCATTTTGTGCTTGGTCTGTGTTTTCAGTGGAACTGAACTTAATGTGCCTGCTCTGTTTTGGTTACGCCTAGAGGTGGGCACAACCAGTTTTGGATCCACCACATTTTAAATTAAACATTTTTCTGTCCTCTGTGAAAACCCCAACCCCCTCTGACCATGGAAAACGTTTTAACTTTTTTTTCTGTGTGTGTGTGAGCTTCCACCCACTGCTCTACTTCCTGCTTTCAACCAAAGTATCGAGGGGAAGACAGCAAAAGGAGAAGGCAAATGCAAAGCAGTAATTTCATAACAGAGGCCCACAGGCATGAAAAGCAGAACCTTCACTGGCTTTCCACTTATGCCCTTGACCTTGAAATGTTGAATGTTTCTTTCTTATTTCAAAGGCTGTATTTCTTTATTTTTCTTCCTTTTCCGCAGTAAAAAACCCCACTTCATCTGGACTCTGTGGTGAAAAGCCAAAAGTGTAATCAGTATTCTAAACTTTGCACAATTCTGTGGATCATGGCAAGCAACTGTCATCACAATTAAGTTCAATTAAAGAAACAGGATTCTAATTAGAGAAATTACTTGTATTGTAGTAGGATAAAACTGGGAACAAAGCCCTTACAAACAGTGTTGCAAGCCTTCATCAGCAAGTTAGGGTAATGAGCAATTTAATCTACAAGAATGCTATGCAGTGACTCTTGATGTCTTCTCTTACACCAGTATGTAAATGTTCATCGGGAACTAATGAAGTCCAAGAACAATCCAATGGTGTCCAGGAAAATTACACCTAACTCCTAATGGGACTTTGTGAGAGAGCTCAGGGTTTTTTAGCATAGAACCCTGGATTTTAGCAAATGTTCCTTGTTCATTTTTGGGAACCATGACCAGTCATAATTTTTCTAAAGATCCACCCATCATTCAACGAAAAAATATAAAATTCCTATCTGCTGTCACGTAGTCTGCAAGTTGCACAGTATTTGCTTTTTCATTTCTTTTCAGTATCTGACAAAATAAGTGGTGGAAATGTTTAGTACAAATATAGTAAAGCTCATCTTTGTCAATATTACTGTACCTTCAGGAGATATTAATTTTAGATCTGTTCCTGGGATTTCTACTAAGCACTTGATCTGCATATTTACTCTCCCTACAAATTACACGTCTGTGCTGAATACTCATAGTTTGGCCAGTAAAACAAAGAAATGAGAACTAAGTGTGTTTTTGGTGATGCTGAAAAAATCTCTTTTGCAGTGCTTTCCAGTAGCTCCTTCTGAAGTTTTTCAGCAGCTGTGCAGGATGTTTCAGTAGCTCCTTCTGAAGGACAGGTGTACTCCTCTTGGCATGTGCTGAATATAGAAATGATAGGGATGGTTTTCTGGTGAAAGGCTCTCACCTGTCTGAGAATAGCTTATGTTTGTGGAGAACATATAATTTAGTGTGTGAAGTCTTAAATTATGATATTGGTCTTGCACACAAAAGCCAGGTCTCTTCACTTGCTTTACAAATCACTTACCATGGCTTTGCTGCTCTGTATATGTACAGAAAAAGAAGTCACTGCCTTTAGGTATTGTATTGATACATCGTGCAGATAAACATTCCGACTAACTTGAGTAGGATCTTATCTTTAAAAGAAACACAGTTGCCAGATTAACCATAAATAAATCTTGTGGTTGTCCTGGAAAGTGGATGCTTCCACTGTTTTCTCAGAAAACCCCAGACTGATGAAACTAACTTCCCGCTGGCTTTAAAGGAACTTTTAAAAATACATTTTATACTTACGTGAATTGAGCCTTTGTATGGCAGATCTCACTAGCATATAGAATTCCTGGCTTTCAGCAAGCAGTAGAGAATTTTATTTGAGTTTTCTTCTAATTTGCTTTCACTACTTTTTCATGGTAACTGAGTTAGACCAAATGCATTTGAAAAAAACAGCAAGTCAAAGTAAGGATGAATAGGTCATGTAATTCCTTGTCTGCAGTTTCAATCATACTGATTTGTGTTATCTATGAATTTGATATACGTTTAAGAAAATGAAAACAAACCAAAAGTGGCTGCTCTCTGTCTTCTGAGTTTAGTTCAAAGTTTTTTTCCACTTGATACAGCTCAAGAACTGGAGCAGAGGTCTTCCATTTGCTGAGTGCCCCGGGCACTGTTAAATGTAATCCTTCTCTTACTTTTAGCATGAGTAAACATTTAACACATCCCTACAAAGAGCAGTGGCCATGGGAGGAGGGAAGAAGAACAGCACATGTGATAGCTTGATTCTTAGGTCTGTATTCCAGTAGTAAAAAATATAGGTTCAAATCCTCTGTAACAGAGGAGAGAACGGAATATAAGTATTTTGTCTGGGTATGAGGAAATGTTCTACTTAGCTACGTACCTCTGCCTCACACTTATATCTAATCCAAAATCCTGGGATACATTGGTTCCAGCTTCATACCTTACACTAAAATTTGTTCTCTCTTTCTGGATGATATTTTAATCGCCTCTGTTTTCTCAGGTATTAACAATAGTGAGTTGCTGACAATGAAAGAGTTTTCTTGCTTGCAGTTTTAGAAAATGGGATTCAACTCAGAATCAAAAATTTGCTGTCTAGGAGAAAATGTCTGCATGTATGGTAGGTGTATAGGCTTCCTCTACAGTCAATAGAAATTGCCTTAATATAGCTACAGAAGTCCAGAAAGTGATTGTTCTCAGCCTGATATACATATAAGGCTCATTTGGGATGCCTAACCACAGTTTTAGAGTTTTTGGAGATATAGTAGGGAAACCCGCACAGCCTTCAGCTGCAGACCTAGAAAGTTAGGGTCTCACAGCAGAACTGAGCTCCCCTGGCTTGTGTCCTGAGTACCTCTTTAGTTTTACTGGTTCTACTGCCACAAACTTTCTAGTTGCCTGCACACACAAGCATCTAATACATTGGAGGTGCCCTGGGATAACCAAATGAGGCCTCAGAAAGAGGTGCACCTGCTGCAGAATCTGTGCCACATCTGCACATCTGCCATGCACTGTGTGGATGCCTAGAATGTCCTAGGACCTGTGTGAGCCACGGAAATGACCACCTGCCTTGACTATAATGATTCTCTTAGAGGATCAGCAGATGTCAGCAGACTTAAATACTGGGGTCTAAATGCCAGACTGTGCGCCAGACTGTGCTTTTGGAGCCCATCTCACTGTATTTGAAGTAATACATTTTGGTGGACACCGGACTCATTAGTGTATCACAGTTATCTGCTGCCTTGTGTCATTGATATACAGCCTAGGTGGAGTTTGCTGCTGAATATGGCTGCAACTGCAAATATTGCTTGTGCACAAGGCAATGACAGGGATTTGAGTGCACACTCCTTTATGTATGACTGGGGTGCTTTCTTCATTTCTCATGTTCTTTCCTCTTTGCTGAAGAACTTTGCTGAACTTGCAGTTTTTATTTGTGCTGGACAAATCAGCCTAATTCTTCACATCATAAACAAGAGGTTTTCCATCCTTGAACCCAACTAAATGCCAAAGACACAGTATGTCTACTCTCCTTAGAACAAACTTAGGTACAGTACCTTGGATTTAGTTTATTCTATTTAACCTTTTAAAATTTCTTTGTATGGCATTTCTCAGCAATATTTGAAAACAGAACTTTGCATATGTATTTCTGCACCAAAACTTTAAAGAACAAGACAGAGAATGTCTTAAATCTTCTTTTAAATATGCAAAAGATTATGTGTGTTTTAAAGGACACAGATTTGTGATTTACAGTAGCCTTTAAAGGAAATACTACTTGACAGTCTTATTTGTCCACTAGACTCTACTGATTTCTAGATATATGTATTTATGGTTTAGAGGTAAATCTGGATTACCTGATCCAAATTCTCTCTGCCATGTCCTTTTCATCATGTTTCTTCTCTGTACCAAGAAAGAATTTACGTTTTAAAGACATTGTTCTGGCCAATGAAATTGCTTTTAAAAAAATGTGTATTAGGAATACAATACAGTATCTTCTGTTGTCAAACTGGTGATATTTCCAAAGTAATTATAGCATGCTAATATGAACACTATGATGAGAGATTTTAAATATGGTTGTTAGGTAGCAACACACAGAACTGCTCGTATGTATGCATTGCTTTAGAAAAAGACAGAATAAAAAGAGGAAGTAAAGAGTTAATGACATTAGCTTGTGTCCTAAAGTCAGATGTTACATTAGTGGGACAATTTTATGTGAGTTTGTGAATTAAACTCCTTAAAGGTTGTGAGATAGATTGTTTAAATAGCTCAGGAACTCACATGAAAAGAAGCAATAAAAGGAAAGCTCGTGATAATAAACTTCTAGAAAGTTTTCTGTTTTGCACTGGAAAAAATTAAATGAATTAGCTTTTCTCTGTTGAAAGCTGTTGTTCTGGCATATATTTAGAAGTCTGTGTTAGAGTGCTCTAAGATAAATTTTTAAAAATCCCCTATTAAATAGGCAGAAATATTTGGTTTGTCCTACTTATTACTAATTTCTAAAAATGGTGTAGCCTTTCTCATAAGTAGCATTTTATTTCTGAGTGTGTTTTGTGGTTGTGTTTTTTCCCATTTTTCTCACCTATTGAGTAATGAACTCTTGTGCAGAGGTCAGAAAGTTGTCCTCCTGGAGCTGGAGGTATTTGCCTTAGCATAAGTTTCTAGAATTTATTTGTGAGAAAGCAGACCAAGAAAACAGAGAAATGAGCTATGTTCCATGCTATACATTGTGCCAAGCTTTGCCACTCACTCTATCTTCCTCATAGCTGCTGCTTCTTAACAATCCACCACCTTTTCAGATCACAGTCATGGAATCACAGAATCACAGTGTAGTTTGGGTTGGAAGGGACCTTAAAGATCATCTCATTCCAACTCCCCTGCCATGGGAGCTCATGGGGCACCTTCCACTAGACCTGGTTGTTCAAAGCCCCATCCAACCTGGCCTTGAACACTTCCAGGGACACACAACTTCTCTGGGAAACCTGTTCCAGTGTCTTACCACCCTCACAGTAAAGACTCTCTTCCTTGTATCTAATCTAAACCTGCACTCTTTCAGTTTGAAGCCATTTCCCCTTGTCCTACTCCTATACACCCTTGTGAAAAGTCCCTTTCCAGCTCTTTTGTAGGCCCCTTTTAGATGCTGAAAGTGGCTATAAAGTCTCCCTGGTGCCTTCTCTTCTATAGGCTGAACAATCCCAATTCTCTCAGCCTGTTTTCACAGGAGAGCTGCTCCACCCCTCAGTCATCTTCATGGTCCTCTTTGGTTTATAATGGGCTAATAATTAAAGGTTGGCAAGCTGATTCTGGGTCAATAGTAAAAGGCTACAATGAACATCTTTGTTCCCTTATTCTCACACCCCAGGGCAGTCAACACAGAGATCAGCACTGGCTTCCCTGACAGACAGAGCTGGGAAGTATTGCCGGTGCTGAGGAGGAGCAGATCATCACTGCTGGTTGTCTAGCTGGTGTCATACTCGTCACTACTTCAGCGTAGGAGCAACATAAGCTTTGTCATTGTATATACAGTGCCCAGAGCAAATAAACCAGTTGTAAGACTTCTGCTGGCCTCACTCTGTGAGCTGCCCTCCCTTTGAATGATCTCTTCATCATTTGCTAAGTGCAAACAGTCTGTGCGTGATGTTGTAAGTGGGTGAGAGACAGGAACTGAGGCAGCAGTTCTACCAGGAAGTCCCAGAGTTTGCTCTTTCATTTAATCTGTGACTCAGAACACCAGACATCAAGGTTGAGCAAGGCAGAAGGGTGACTTTTCAGACATGTTTCCCCGTCTGTCCTTCAAGGCCGCTGTCGTGCTGAATGTCATTCCCTTCTTGTTGAAGGGGACAGAATTTTTAGCAGGGCCTGTAGGGATAGGACAAGGAGTAATGGTTTTAATCTAAAAGAAGACATATTCAGAGTAGACATAAGAAAGAATTTTTTTATGCCAAGGAAGGCAAAACACTGGAATAGGTTGCTCAGAGAAGTTGTGGCTGCCTCATCCCTGGAAGTGTTCGAGGCCAAGAGGGATGGGGCTTTGAGCAACCTTTAGATGAAGATGTCCCTGCTCATTGCAGGGGGG
>VWZT01000387.1:167385-261613 GCA_013397055.1 Pachycephala philippinensis
GGTCCCCCTTTCGTGGGGGGGGGGGGGGGTTGGATTAGATGACCTTTAAAGGTCCCTTCCAGCTGAAACTATTCTATGGCTCTGTGATTCTTGGGGCTGAGCCAAACTATGAGGGGGCCATGCCCAGTCATGGAGGGGCAGAACAGGCTGGGAGGAAAGGCCTGGGAGTGGATCAGTATGGATAGGCATTTTTTTTTCTCCTGAGACAGGCATTGGCTTCTGGACTTTTTAGCTCTGTCCCCCCCAGTCTTCCCAGGTGCTCTGGAGTAACAGCTTCTTCACAGGCAGCGACACACTCGTATGCAGGAATGTGTTACTACACAAGCTGTGTCTGCCCTGCTGGGTATTGCAAAGCTCTGAGCAGTGACCGAACTGTGCCAGAGAAAATGCTGGTGAGAAAACAAGATGAACAGCTTTAGGAGGCTGACAACAAGGAGTAGAAAGCATATGGTAGAGAGTGGGAGAGACATCAGCTGTACTGACATATGTGCAGAGTTGTTGGGGGAAATAGATCTAGAATCATAATTTGGATATCTGGAAACAGGAATTCAAAAGTGATGGTGGGGAGTTGAGGAAGATGAAGACAAAAAGTTACATGGCTCTGAATCAAGGAGTATCAAAGGCATTTTCTGGAATAAAATGGCTCATTTTTTAAAGTCTTCTTGCTGCCTGCATCATCTGTGCTCTTATGAAGAGGAAGAAAACACTTGCAGAGCACTGATGAAGAGGTCAATGGTTGACTCGTGGAACCTGTAATGCATTCTATTTCTGACAGATTTCACACCTTCACCATCACTGAAAAGCTGTGAGTCATAATGACCCTTCATTTCAGACAGAGAAAAGCAGGTTACTGTTGCAGAAAACTGTCTTTTAATGTGGACCAAAGAATTTGTATTCAGAAGAAATTTGAGAAGGTCATATCTACGTAGGTGAGCAGAGATTATTTTTTTCGACTTCAGAAATAATCTAGGAGAAAAGATATGAGAGGGAGTTGCTATGGATAGGAAAAAAGCCACCCAAATCCCAAAACCTAAACTGACCTCTTTCTAATCTTTCAGAAAACACTATGTTTAGGGTAGTCAGGATGGGAATGCAGACAACTTACAGAAAGTACTGAGACTGGAATAACACAGAGGAAGAAAATCATTGCCAGTTAATGCTACTGACGAAGGTATCTTCCCTGGGATACTACTGGGTGTCTATGAAACACCTACAGTGCTGGAGCATTAATGTGAAGTGCTTTCTCATGCCTCCTGGACCCTCAAATCCATAAAACTTAGAGGTTATTTCATTGTCTCATGTTGTTATTTGGTTTGTCCATAAGGATTTGCAGCCAGATGGAAAAAGGGGGCTGAAAGGGATGGGGAGATAAAATTTCTAACTTTGACAGATATTCCATTAAAAACAGACAGCTAACAAACTGTCATCTTCTTCTGCTATTTAATCAATAATGCATCTAATTATTCTCTTGACAGACTGATATTTTAATTATTTTAGTTTAAATAAAGTAGGTACATTGTGTTTTCATTTTGCTAGCCTGATTAGCAAAATAAAAAAAGATCAAACCATCTTTGTTTGTCTTTTCCCACTTTGAAATTCAGGCTGTCTGAATTGCTCTTGAATGCATGCACAATAGTGGGCCTGGGTACTAAGTGAGAAGCTGCAAGTTTTGTTTCTTCTGTTGGCCCAGGTGTATTTCTAGAAGGAATTGCCACTAATTTTAGAGGTAGATTTCTTAATAAATCAATTCTATGATATAAATAGAGATGGAAAGTATATAAACCCCAGACTTTGCATTTCTTCTGGTTCTTGGTAACTGCTGAGTCTCCTTACTTATGCTTGTAGTTTCTTAAGGCACTCAAAGAATTCCTGTGTGTAAAATGTGTTTGTGCGGCATATATGGCAACATTCACTAAACTTCGTATTCAGATAATGTGAGGCAGTGTGGTTGGGTTTTTTTCAGAAACAGGAAGTCAAGCTCAAGTGAGACTGATTCCAAACACTGACCAATTTTTTCCTGACTCCAGTTTTGCCTTGACCTTTCCTGACTAATGCAAAATGAGGCTAGCTATGTGGAGAGGTTTTTTTTCAGTGTTTATACTGTAAGAGTCATGCTGACTGAAACAGAACTGTGCTTGTTCTCTTCCAGTGAGCCACATAATAGATCCTTTGAGAGAAGCAGTGGAGGTGGTGTGGAAGGTCATTGACTCAGTTTCTGTACATGCCAAGAGGATGCAGGCGAATGGTGGTGTGAATTCGTGCAACTCAAAACCACCTGATAACAAGACACAAGAGAGCAGCTTGAAAACAGGAGGAAGCAGCAAGATTCTGACACTTCCTACAGAAAGCCATAGGTATACAGACAAACAAACACACACTCTACCTACAACCGTTTTCTTTTTTTTCTCTCTTTCTCTCTTTTTTTTTTCTTTCTAAAGAAAGGATTTATTTACAGCATTTTGAAATCTAGTTTGATCAGTTTGGAGCTAAAATAAATTTATGGACTATGTTTTGCCAGGCCCTTTGGCTGGCCTTGTCTCTAGTTTTGAATCCCTTCTCCAAAATGCATAGGGCCATCTCAGTCCATAACTCTTATGAGAACTGTTGGAGATTCTAGGTCATCCCATCTGGGTGAATGACTATGTTGTCACACCTATGATAGTGTCTAAGATCATGAGAACAGTAAATGCTTATCTAGCTGAAGTCACCAGTGCCTGTCTGTTTGGTCAGTGGAGGGAAGATACATGACAACAGAAGTGGATGCCTACTGTAGTGATCTGCTCGCCTACAGGTCACAAACACCTTTTCCACTGTGACTGAGCTCGGGCTGCCCTAGAGAGCAGGGAATGCACTTACTCATCTCCGCCTTCATTTTTGACACTGCTGTAGTGCTATAAGTCAGTCAGCCACCAAAGTGAGATTTATTTTACCCAGCTTCAGTCATCTAAAAATTTGTAGATCAGTGTAAGCAGGTCATCCAGGCTCCAACTCGTCTCCAACCACCCTTGATTTATAACAGATCCGCTAGGTCTTGGGATGAATGAATCATCCTATCCCCTCAGTCTCCCCATGGGAGGTAGAGGGAGCTGAGATAGCAACTTTTCACAAGATGCCTCAGATCCTGAGAGCTTGTTAGGTAAAGTGAAGGTGGCTCTACTCCACTTTGGCCTTCTCTGGTGTCCCTCAGTTTCTGTGAGGGCACTGCTCCCTTTGCTGCCAAACCCCTTGCTTTTGGGGAGAGTTGGTGCTGTGAGAGAGATTCAACATGCCTTCAACAACGCTGTGAGTCTATAACAGATGTAAGCCCAGTAGGACTATTCACATGCATTAGGTTGCATGTATAGTGCAATGGGTATGTGATTTGTTAGTGTTAATCTGCATCTGTTTCTTTTTATTGCTGCCTGGGGGCATATTTGTACAAAGAATGGCCATTTCAGCAAAGCCTATGCACTCCCTAAATGCAAATCTGAAGTCCTGCCAAGCATCTGTGGACGGGAAGTCAGTCCTGTGAATAGCATGTCCCTTCCTCTCATTGTCATTTGTATTAAATTAGTGATATTACTGTAGTGCCTAGAGGCTGCAAATTGGGTTTAGGGCCTCATTCTGCTGGGTCCTGTACAGGCAAATCAGATCACACTGGCTCTGCCTTAGGGAGCCTACAATTTTGCAAACCTGCCACCCAAATGTGGTTACAAGACCTATTTGATTTGAAGGGAAGGGATGAGATGAAGGAAAGATCAGGGCAGATTTTGTTTGCCCTTTGTAGCATGCCATGGAGCAAAGCAACCACATTGCACTGGTCAGAGGCAATGAGAGGGAGCAGAAGGTACAGCTGGCTGCTCACCTGTAGCACTGTCTGTACCCAGCAAAGGGCAAGCCTTCCCACTGCCAGGCTGGGAGCACCTGCAGGTCCAGACACAAGGGCTGTACCATCTGTGGGGTGAAAGTCACTCCAGCCCTCCCACAAACAGCCCTCACTTCTGCCACGGTCTGCATGCTCCGTGCTGGAACCTGCTCTCTGAGCAAACAGAAAGGGACATGTTCCTACTCACACTGGTGTAATAAAGATTCACCACTTAATCTGCTAAAGGCAAAGGGATAACTTTCAATCGTACAACATATTTTAAATCATCAAATTAAATATCGTGTTAATTCAGCAGCAGTAGTTTGTTATTGTTGCTACTGCCAGTTTCTTCTTGAAGCAAATGTCTCAGCAGAACTTGAAGACTAAAAAAAAAAACGTTGCACTTTTTAATGTTGGGAACACACTGTTCAGTGAAAATTCTTTCATCTTCCATTTATTGCAAACATTTCCATCTGAAGGAACGCAGAATTTCCTTCTTTATTGCCCCCCTAGTATACTCTGTAGTGTAATGGATGATGGCTTTTATATGATGCATTGTTTATCACAGACCAAAAACAAGTCAATAAAGTAAACCAATATATGATGCCTTTTTAAAAATGTGGGATCTGAAGCCTAGATTTGAGAATGTACATGGTATATAATTTCCCTAACTTTCAAAAATCTGTTTTTTTCTCGTAGTAATTTCTGATAATCTTCTGCAAGTCCAAACAAAATGATTCCTTCCCTAAGATGTCTTCACCCTTTCCCACTTTTTCCTTTGTTGGCCTTTTGTTTTGCTTTTCCCTTGCATACTCACCAGACTAAGACTGTTAACAAATTGACATTGATACTGACCTAGAAAAGTATTCACTCCAAGCTGTGCCTGGAAAGAAAACACCTCTATACTGAAAAGATAATGTGGATTTTGCAAATAAATGTAGACAAGAGAGGACAGATAACATTTTAGGCGTACCAGCCTGGCAGCATCGCTTTGATGTGCCAAACATTTCTACTTGCAAATGATTTCCATCCCAGCTCTGCAAGGAGTGCAGCGAGGAGGCTGAACAGCACAGACTGAGTGCCAGGCTGACACAACTATTAGGTGTTGCCTTTTACCCCCTCTGTGAACCTGCAATGATCCCTGTGAAATGGAAACTAAAGATTTCATCCCTCCTGGTGTAAGTAGTGAGCTTGAACTTTCTCTGAACTCAGTATGTTGAAGTCTGGAATAGTTCAAGAGGAAAGAATGAAGGACTTGATAAAGACTAAAACTGTATAGCTTCGTGTTCTGGGTAATGCATAGAGCCAGATCTGAATGCTGTTGCAGCATGAATGAGAAAATTTACACACCCAATTTGGTTTTTTCCTGAGGTTCCTCCGGTTAAAGCTGTTGCTACCTTGCTAGTGCTACAGGCCAGATAGCAGGACATACTGTGGAATCAAACATAACACTGTCAATAAATAAGGGTAGCAAGAACCCTGATTCCTAAAGTTCTGGTGGGTTTTTTTTTTTCCCATCAGGCTCTGGCAAAAGCTGTGGAAAGAAGGAGTTGATACATGCCTGTGTTTGCTCCCACTGGTGACAAATGGCTGTTATGATAATGTTATCTCTGGGGGCTGACCTTAACCTGCCAAGTTTGCTCCATTTAACATATCTGCTGTGTTAAACATGGGGTTTGAGCATGATCCCAGGACATGCCAGTTGCCTGGGACGGTCTCTTGATGCCAGTGTCAGGGGGGCACTGTGTCCCAAATGTGTGTGGGAAGAACAACTGTAATGTTTATCCAGAACACACCCATTGGCAGCACCTGCTACCGAGTCTTTCTGAGGCAGAGAAAAACCTGGGTACTTTGAACTCATAAGGGAATTACCCATTCAAAGATCCCTTTCTCAAATCAAACTTTACCTTTTCTCTCTCATTGTCCCAGACTTGTTAGAATATATTCTTTGGTGGCAAATAGTGGTGCAGAGCTGGAACATGATAGTGACTCCCATGCCCTTTCTGCTATGAAGCTTTTAAATATATTACAGTAATGTTTCTCAGGAAAAAAAAGCAAATAAAATAATGAAAGTGTATGTTTCCACAAGGCAAATCAGGGAAGGATAAACATTTTCTAAGTGCTTTTTTTTTTGCCATGTGCATAAATATTTATAATTGAAACCTGCATCTATGAGCTGTTCACATGGCCAAATAATTAGCTATAAATGCAATACTGCAGAACTATTTCTGTGAAGGATTGTGTGTCTTCCGTTCTCATTTTCACTTAACTTGCACTGGATGCTCCTCATTCCTGCTCTCTAAATTGGTGGTGTTCTGTTCATTTTAGGGGGTATACATGTTCTGCTTGTCCAACCACTTCCTCAAAATTCATAGACAATAACCAGTCAGAAAGAAGTATTTATTATTATGTAAATTATAATACAGTGGCCCAGATTCTGGTGTTTAAAATTAGTCATAAAACTTTATTTCATTAAATGGAAGACTTTGCAGAGCAATCCTCTTTATATCAGAACTCATGTTTGCCACTGCTTTGTTTTTTCCCTGCTCTTCCATGAAAGTTTCACTCAGAAGTCTAACTTTTTGATAGAGTCATTTGCGACTGTGAATACATTGGCTAATGTTCTGGATACTAGCAGAATTAAAGACACTAAAGGAAACCAATTCTTCTTTTTTTTTTCAGTTCTGTGGCAGATTGAAATCCTGGCATGAACTTTGGATGTTCATGACCCCTCTGGTCTGGAGTGGCTTTATTTACTCTTAGCCATAGAAAAGCCAGTTGGGCTCAGCTAACCTTCTGCAGTCTCTGTACGTCAGGCAATGCAGTGGGAGTTCATCCAAGCTCTCTCAGAAGACTAGGCCGGGAGGGGGTTAGGCACCTTACTTTATGATAACAAAATGTTACATTAATTAAACATCATCCTGGTTTAGGAGGAGTGGGAATACGAGGGCTATGGCCAAGGCCTGCACTACCCGTCAGCCTGGAAGGTGCAAGAAAGAAGGAGTCTGAGTTTGACCTGACTGCAACAGGACAGCAGGGGGGTCTCCAGTGTTCCTGTGGATACTGTTTCATGGCATTGCTGTGTTGCCAAACCACAAAAACTAAAGGCCAGGATTTGCATGTGAAAAATGTTACTGTACAAATGCGACAAAGATAAGCTCTTGATCAGAACTAGAGAGAAGTTTAGAAGATTGTGGTCACAGTGCAGTGGGCATGTTTGGTGCATGTTTTTGTTATGTGTCTTGGAGTCTTTATCAAATGCTGATCCATCATATTGTTAGAGCTGATCTCAGATGCGATGTAGGTCAAATGAACATTGCACATTCAGCAAAACTTCATCGGGCTGATCCACCTCCCAGTAATAAAACATTCTTTATTGACTTCTGTAGAAGCCCAGTCTTTGTAAGAAAGAGATGTAAACAGAGAAGCTTCTCCAATTACTTGTGCATGGGCAGGAGTATTGTATGGGCATTCAGAGCCCAATGAACACAGGGAAGTTAACAGGGCTTTCACAATTCACTGTGATTGTGAGTGGCTGGGATTCTTGCTCTGGCTTTCCCCAACGCACGGTAACCACTGTCATGGGAAACCACTTTGCATTCCTGAATTTCAGCCCCCTGGTAAACAGTAGTTTGAAATACCACCAAGAACAGTAATACTGGCAATTGCAGAGTTTTAGTGAGCTGAAGACGAGTGCCTCTACATTTGATTGACTGAAAACATGATAGCATCATTCTAGTGTAATCTTCTTCCCAGAAACGTATCTAACTGAGCGGTGTTGACAAATGACCCGTTCACATGGCATCTCACCCCACCATCTTCTGCCACTTTCTGTAACAAATAACACAACTCAGAGATGGTGGGGAGAGGAAGGGGATTGGCTGGGTGGGGGTGGAGGGTGTGTGTGAGTGTGAGGAGAACTGTCTCTGAATCAGTCTCTGTTTTTAAATGGCATTTCTGAGAGCTTTGGGGTTGGGTATTTTTTACTTCTCTGACTGATTATTCGTTTCCCTCCACTGGAACAAAAAAAAAAAAAAAAAAAAAAAAAAGGGAAAATAAAAAAGAAAACCAAAAGAAAACAAAGGCATTGTAAGGATCTCTGGGAGGAAGGGTGAATAGAAAGACAGCTCTTACTGGACTCCACAGCATTTGCTCTTGCCTCCCCCAGTTGGAGAGTCCAACAGCTGTCTTC
Source organism: Pachycephala philippinensis (assembly GCA_013397055.1). Lineage (NCBI taxonomy): Eukaryota > Metazoa > Chordata > Aves > Passeriformes > Pachycephala > Pachycephala philippinensis. The sequence goes on from VWZT01000387.1 coordinate 175,422, forward strand.
ATAACTACTGTCACTCAGGATTTAAATAGTTTTACATAATCTGAACTGGAGTGGGGAATCCAAGCTTTTTGCTGGTCAAGTGGCAGGTGGGGAATTTAAGCTTTTATAATAGGACCACAATTGCTGCTCCCACAGGGATTTTCTTCTACTGTCTATTGATTTATTATAAGCTCTAAAGTAAAGACTCAAGGATTAAAGTGGGGCTGGGAGGTGATATTCGGAAGGTCAGAGGGGTGAAGATGTAGAGGAAATCCAGATCTATCCTGCTGCTGTGTGCTGGCCCAGACGGATGGCCCATGTGCCCTGTTTGTGACCCCTGTGTGGAGGAGAAGCGTTTAAACTGCTGGGTCACCAGCTGACATGAGAAGAGGAGAAGCTGCTATTTTAATTATGTGACTTTGGTTTTAATTCTATTTTTTTCTTTATTTTTTAATATAGAAAACTAGCCTCGTGTTTTCTCAGCTCTTGCCACAGTCCACGCCTTTGTCATAACTGCGTCACCCGAGAATTGACTTTTCCAAGATAGCCCAGATACTCTCCACTGGCATGAACTTCTGGGGCTCACGTGAGATCCCAGAGACCTACACTCATTTACCCAGGCTGAGGGCCTGGCACAAACCTAATGGCAATGTCTGAAACAAATCACAGTTTAGGAGATGTAGATCTAAGAGAACACCAAAAGAAGCACAGAGTACACTGCTTTATAATTATACAGGGTCAGTGTAGTGCAGTTTTACCTGGATAATACCTCAGTGGAAGATAGGAAAATTACTCCAGCCTTAAGCAAATATAGTAAACTAATAGAGCTGGGATTAAGTGAAAAATACACATTCTCTTGCTTATGTTTAGCAGACTATCCCTGCTGTTTGCATTTGTTATGACATCAAACTTCAGGTGGCGGCATGTTTACACGTTAAAGCTAATGACACTTGATTGCAGCAGACCTGCCCTTCAGCCTTCCTCTTCCTCGGTAGAATGCTGATTCCAGCCAGAACACGCCTGGGCTTTGCTGCTCCACCACTCCCCTGGACTCCAAGGCTGGGGTGATGAACTGCTTTTACACAAAGCAAACTTTCATTCACTGGGAACAGGTGCAAAGTGTCCTTTTGTGTGAACAGCTGGGAAAGCAGTAACCCATCCCTTGCCTGCACTTACTTCATTTAAGGCTCCTGGTGCAGGAGAAATGGAGCTGGAAAATGCCAAGCAGTGTTTTTTACCTCTGCCCATTTGCTGTGGAAACACTTTGCCTTTGACTTGTACTACTAAACAGCATTTTTGTCTCTTTTTGTATTCAGTGTGCACAGAACTACTTCACAATAAAAGTGTTAGATCTCTTGCTACATATAGCTTATCTTTGCCTTGCAAAGTTGCTGCAGAAACACTCTGTCCTCTGCTGCTGGGATCCAGTCAATATCTCTGAATACGGGTGGTCATCACGTAGGTAATCTTGTAACTCCTTCACCCATGTCCTCCCTTAGACTCGGGTTCAGCAGAGAGTATCAGCCATTCTTTTCCTGTCCTAATGGTAAGACGTACTAGCAACAAAATCTTCACTCTGTCAAGTCTGCAGCTATGTACTTAAGACTAAGTATAGTAGTAGTTCCAGTAAATTCAAATGGAATAGTAGGCTGGTCTTCATCAAAGGAGCCAGAGGAGAGAGGCAACAAAGCTCACATATGTCTCAGTGGGAAGCATAATCTAGTAATTGTACTATAGTTAACACTCAAGACCTATAGTTAACAAACATCAGACCCTGATGTTTGTTTGATAACATTTTTATCCTTATATTAGATTGTATGCAAGAGCATTTTATTACGTCAGATTCTTCACATGTAAGAAAATTGAAGAAAATGTATTAATATTTCCACAAATAGGAAATGAGGAAAAATAGTGCCAAAGTAATGTTAAACCCATCAAAAACAACTGCAAAATGAACTATTCTACTGGGAGATGTTGAGGAATTTAGTAGCAGAGCAGTCATTAAATTACTGGTTTCAAAAGAGCCATAGTATTTTGTGAATAACCATCTATAATAATTTTGCTTGATAGCTATAAAATGCATGTGTGTATTCAGCAGGAGTTTCATAGCATCTTTAAAATCTAAAGGATTCTCTGTGTTAGTTGGAATGACTAATTGAAAGCTGACGTAAGTGGCAAGTATTGGTTATTGGGAATTTGAAATTAATAGATTCTGGCAGGCAAAAACAATTATTGACTACTCTCACTGCTGCAGTGTCCTTTCTTGCAAAATACTCTGACTAGTACATAACAGGAAGACAGATACTTGTGTCAGCATAACATTTCGTATCAAACTGGGAAACCGTTAGCATCAAAAAGATGGTTCTTACAGCTTGTTATATTCCTGAGGGTATATCAGAATTTTATGTAAACAATGATGGGAATTCGGGAGACAGAATTTGCAATATTGACCTATTTTGATCATACTTGGACAGCATGAGGAGCCTTGAAATTTTTACTGTGTAAGAAGTGTGTCTCACAAGTGCCCTTTTAGTTAGGTCAGGGCTGTCTCAAACAAAGTCATTCTGAGAAGATGGGGAATTTTGCTTTAGTTTGGATGAATTAATTACTGTGTGTTCTGTCTTGGTGATGTGTTAAGACATATTTTCCATACTTCACACTTTCTAGCATGGATTAAATCCTGCCTGTAGGTCAGATCAGTGTTTCCTTCATCTTTTCCTCTCCCTTCCCAGGCAGCAGGAACCACTGCCCTTCACCTTTTCTAACAGGCTGGTAGTAGGAAGAATTTGGTCGTCTGTGCTGGGATGTCAAAGGCACAGCAGAAAGCCTGTTTACTGCATGAGCAAGTTGTCCCTTGCTCCGTGGGATGAAGAAGCAGGTTGGATGGGAGTGCCCTAGGGACTGCAGTCAGGCTCTTAGAGGCAAGCTGGACCATACAAACTTCCAGACTGGCATGTAGGATGGCAGGGTTGAAGCCTTCTGTCTGCCAGCCCAGCACCACAAAAAGGAAGAGACTGTACATGAGATTAAAAGACAGTAAGTCAAAAGGATACACTTTTCCTGAGATATGTAAATAAATATTGGCTGACAGTGGGTGTCACAGAGTAGTTTAGAAAGAGCTAAGTAAAAAAAAAATAGCAGCAAGAATTTCCAGAATTATTATAATTATTAGACAAGAAAAGTGAATAATAAATCTCATGCTGTAAGAGCTGCTCAGCCTCTGACTACTGGAAATGAGGGTGATATTTGGGATATGCACTTCTGTGTTGATGTGTTCTCTCCCACTCTGTGTGGCCTGTCTGCTGCTTGACACTACTAATGCTAACAGTGGTGTTCACATTGGAGTGTCTGGACCTCCTTATTTGCCTGCAATTATTCTTATAACATCATTTGACAGCTATTACAGCCATGGGTGGTCCTTTCCCTGATGTTATTGTTCCAGTCAAGGTCTGGGCAAAGCTGTAATAGAGTTCAATGAGGACAAGTGTCCAGTCCTGACCAGGCATGCCTCAGCTGTAGAAAGCTGAACTTGTGTTGGATGTGGTATTAGAGTGCACATGAGCTTTCTCTGCAATGATAACACCAAGTAAGCATAAGAAGGAAACTATCAGAAGTCAGGGAATGCTACCTTGAGAACATTCTTTTGTCAGAGGAAAAGGTTCTGCTCATTCAAATAAATGCAGTGTGTCACATAAGACACAGCAGGTACTCAGCTATCAAAATGACCTTGCTGTGAGTGTGCAAGCAGGCACGGATTTCAATGGTGTGTTTCAGCTTATCATCTGCATGCAAATACAATCAGTTTAGTGTAACATATAATTTGCATAAAGTCTTATCTCTGCAAGAAATTTTGTAGCTGTTTTAAAGTAGTATGATTTGCATGCCCAGAGTTTATACACTCCTTCCTTTCTTTGTGTTGATCTTCACTGAAGTCAAAATAAAAAAATGAAAATATGATTTTAAAGTTAATAAACACAATAACTAGAGCAGCTGGTGCAGAACTAGCACCTGCAACCAACCTTAGCAATAATCAATTTGACTTCTCAGAGAGCTATTTTGGATTCTGTTACTACTCTTTTGGTGTCTGACCAGGCCATTTTAAGAACTGAAAGAGAATTAAAAAAAAAAAAAAAAGCGAAATTTGGAGCTAACTGGTTTTGTTTAGTGATCTGCAGTAGGGTAAAGGTAAGGTCTCCCAGCTACCTTGCAGCAGATCTGTGAAGCTTGTTCTAGATGAGGCTGCTGGAGATGTGCAGATTCCTGGAGTTTTCAGAGCTCTTTCTGGTTTGAGTTTTAATTGAGAAACAGCAAAGTTTGCCTGGTTTAATCTTAAAGAATGAATAATTATATATTTCTGTCTTACAGTCTACTCTGTTGGTTCCAGCAGGGATAATGGAAAATACCTGTAGTACTCTATTCACAGGTGAATTTACTGGGATTAGGAAATACAACTTTGCCATTATGACTATGTGCTGCAGTATGTGCTCCCAGTCACATAACTGGGAAACAGCTGTTCCTCTGTTTTCCTGATCCAGTCTCCACCGCAGATGTAAGTTAACTTTGTGCCAGGGAGAACGAGGTGTGGGATCGTTCAGCAATGTCATCTGAACTTCTTGGTGGTGAAGCCTAAAGCCGACATTTTATTTGGTTGGTTAAGTGTCACTTATCATATATTGACGGCTTTCCTTCTACAAAATTGAAATAGAAGATAGGGGTAACTCAAGTCTTACCACTGTGTAGAAAGCCCGTGTCTACTGAGATTAGCTGGCATACCAAGATGAGCTGGCATAGCATAATTATGACCTAAAAGCCCTGCAACCCTAAAATATCAGTGCAAAGAGAAAATCATATTGAATAATGGAATACAAGGTTGACAGACATCAAGGATAATTTGGTGTAACTTTTGTTGGCAAAAAAAAGCTAGATGTAATATTTTCTGTCAGAAGCATCATTTTCTAGTAGATCCTTTAACACAGAAGGAGATGGTTTGATTAGGTGAGCAGAGCAGATGATTTTGCCTGTAGAAACTTGTGGCTTTACAGAGACAGATCTGAAGATAAAGCTAAGCTGTCCTCACCCCAGCTGTGCAGACCTGCTGACCAAGAGTGATCCATTTCGAAACAAAAAATGAAGATGCCTACATGTGGAAAACTAGAATTTATAAGTCACCTGGTTTAGCAAGTCTGTAGTGAAAGTGAGAGTGGAAAGCCAAGCACTGCATCTCTTGTCTTGGCTATAAAATCAAAGTCAATAAGACAACCAGGAGATTATGAGTCCTGGCATCATGCAGGAGCCAAGATCAATGAGCATGAGAGACAGACTTCGAGCTTTGGCATGAGTCAGGGTTTTCAAGGTTGCCGGCCTCCCTGCACAAGGAGGAGAAACAAAAAGTTCAGGAGGGTTTGAGATCCCAGGGATTTGTTGCCATTGGAAAGGGTGCAGAAGTCTGGAAAGTTGCACAGGACAACTGCTGAAAATCTTCAGGTCCCTGAGGCAGTTCTAGCATGAGGCTTACAGATGCTTGAAGTCCTGTCTAATGTCACCATGACACAATGCTTGCCAGGAGGCTGTGAGGCTAACAGCCTTGCACAACACCTTCTGGTTTTTGGGGGATTGGCATTTTCTCATGCAATTAATTCATCATAACATTTTCATCCCGTTTTGTGATACCTCAAATGGTATTTCACTGAATATCTGTTCTAACTTGCACAAATAAATGTGGGTAAAAATACATACTAACAGTGATGAGGATAGTTCTAAGGGTAAGAACGTTACAACAGGGAATTTGTAAGAGGACACAAACTTAGCTGTGATGGTTTCTAATATATCAATGGCTTGTGGACAGGGGACTGAAGAAGTTGTAAACTCACTCTCTGCAGTGTATCCTATCCTTTTCCTAATGTATTTACACCTTTTCTGTTTGCTCACACTGTCTGCACATTGCATTGCTTTGTATCAGTCACCAGAAGCTCTGTTCCTTAGGAAGTTTCTGTCTGCGATCTCTGTGCTGTCTAAAATTTGATGCAAGTGAATTGACAGAAATAACAGTTCATCACTCTAAAATGGTGCTTGCATTGCAGTAGTGATCTGGAAAGCCCCATACGTCCTTTGGTGCCACGAACCAAGATTCACAGTAATCATGTGGGCTGATTGCCTGTGTTGTACCACATGTGAGTCATGGATGGGAATTTTCTATCAGATGTGTAGGAGTGATGCAAACCAGGAGCTTTTACTCTTCTCTTGTACATTAAATTTCACAATATTTGAAAAGCATTCCTTTTACAGGAATTACCACATTAAAATTACTTTTTGATTTGAAAATAAAATGAGAAATGTATTAAGGAATTTTTGGCCACGTAGTAGCTGAGAAGAGAAGTAGACTTGCTAGAAGTTAACTTATGAAACACTAACCCTTCCAATGAGGAACTGGCTCTTGTCTTCTGAAGATGATATTAACAGGAATTAAAATAGCATAACTCTGAAAGAAAGATTGCTACAGTTTTTTTTTGTTGAAAGAAATATTTAACATGATTACTAGAAAGTTGCTAGAAAAGAAGCAGGAAAGCTATACTTCAAGGACTAGGTTATTATTATTATTATGGTAATGATGAAGGACTATGGAATTAGTAACAGTAAATGTAACTATATTGATTTTGAAATACTTTCACCTTTCCTCTAGTTATGTGAGAAGGGGTTAGAAATATGCACTCTTTACACTAAAACTGTGTATTCCCATGTCTTGTCATGTTCTGAGTTGAATTTGAGTTTGAATTTATTAAATTTAAAAAGAAATGTTTGATAGTAACTTAAAATTGTTGGAATATTGTTCAGCCTAAATTACTAAATTCCATAGACTCCCAATATTATGTCCATTTTAGTGTTGCCTTTTTTTGGAAAGACAGATTTGGAAAATAACAGTAAGAGTTGCCCATACATGCATATACATGTTTGTGTGTGTGCTTTTAAACATGTCATATACAGACTCGAATTGGAACACAAACAAGAAAAGAATGTCCAATGGATATTGCTGAAATCCTGTCTTGTGTAACAAACAGCTATTGCACTGTAAGTTCAGACAGTGGCTTCTCAGCTCTAGAGGCTCTTGTCCAGTGTTCATCTACCTAACCATCACATATATATATAGAAAATAACTTTCAACGCTTTTATCTTCAAAGGTCTGCACAGATACAAGCTCTCACAACCCTTTACTCCTGTGCAGCTGAAGTTTATAACAAAGCCAATAGCTAAGGTTGCCTGCACGTTTTTGTTCTTAAAGGCTTTTTTTAGCTGTCTACAAAGATTGTGACATTTTGGGACTAAAACTTTACTCTGTTTCTGGACAAACTTTATGATGCAACAATTGTGCGTGATGCTCACAAACTGCTTTCTTACAAAAATCTGTGTTTGACTGAAGGCTGTTAAATTCCAAGGAAGGAAAGTAGTTTGGGTGTTACTATTTGATAGAACTACATGGAAGGCCTTGAAAAGGACTGTTTTGGCTAAGCATGAAACAAGCCTTTGCAATAGTGAGATATGAGTCTTCCTGAGAAGAATGTTTGTCTGTTTGGGTCTTTGATGACTTGGCAAAACACTTGCTGATGGCATGAAGGGAAGAATCTTATATTAGCAGAGAATGACAGGAAGATAATCTAGTAAGTGTTTCAGACGCTGGATTCTGGACTCTCCCCTTCCTCCCATACAAATAGAGAGGAAATTAAAAGGAGAAAGGTGATACCAAAAATATGGGAGCATATTCCTCTGTGACACTCCCTTTGCTTCCTAATATGATCTCAACAGGAAGTTCTGCTGCAATAACGTTTCTGGTGAGATTATTGATAAAAATTAGAGGTGCCAAAAGAATAAGAAAGAAAAAAATTATGATGTGTGAAGAAAGAAATGTTTCAGTAGAAATACGGAGTAGAGTAAGATACTGAATAAAGCTGTTCTAGCTGTTCCTTTTTTTAATCAAAACTCTTCATCTCAGGCTGATGTTATTTGAATGTCTAACATAGATATAGGAAAATGAATAAGTATAATAAATGAAATAAAAATCCTTATTTTGTAAAGAATTCCTTCCTGAGGAACACTTGACCAGATATAGCAGCCTGTCAGGCATTATACCAGGGATTGAGATCCTGGAAAAATTTGTACTAATTGAATCACAGAGTCACAGAATCACGGAATTGTAGAATCACAGGATGGTTTGGGTTGGAAGAGACCTTTAAAGTTCATCTAGTCTAACCCCATAGGCATGTTTATCTTTCACCAGATCAGGTTGCTCAAAGCCCCATCCAAAATGGCTTTGAACAATGCCAGGGATGAGGCATCCACAGATTCTGTGGGCAACCTGTTCCAGTAACCCCTGTTATCATAAAAGAATTTCTTTCTTATGTCCAAACGAAATCTACCCTCTTTTGGTTTAAACCTTTTTCCCCTTTTACTCACTATAGGCCTCCATCTTTCTTATAAGGCTTTGTGAGCTGAAAAGCTGTTATAAGGTCTCCTCAGAGCCTTCCCTCCTCTAGAATCAACAACCCCAACTCTCTCAGCTTTTCTTTATAGGAGAGGTGTTCCATCCCTCTGAAAACTTTCATGACCCTCCTCTGCACCCTTTCTAACAGATCTACATCTTTCTTGTCCTGAGGACCCCAGNCCTTTTTCCCCTTTTACTCACTATAGGCCTCCATCTTTCTTATAAGGCTTTGTGAGCTGAAAAGCTGTTATAAGGTCTCCTCAGAGCCTTCCCTCCTCTAGAATCAACAACCCCAACTCTCTCAGCTTTTCTTTATAGGAGAGGTGTTCCATCCCTCTGAAAACTTTCATGACCCTCCTCTGCACCCTTTCTAACAGATCTACATCTTTCTTGTCCTGAGGACCCCAGAGCTGGATGTAGTACTACAGGTAGGATCTTATGGGACCAGAGCAGAGGGGCAGAATCCCCTCTCTCAGCCTGGTGGCTACATTACTTTTGATGCAGCTCAGGACATGCTTGGCTTTCTGGGCTGCAAGAGCACATTGGCGTCTCATGTTGAATATTTCATCTGCCAGTACCCCAAGTCCTTCTCCGCAGGGATGCTCTCAATCCATTCATCTCCCAGTCTGTACTGATACTGGGGATTGCCCCAAACCACATGTAGGACCTTGTACTTGGCCCCTTGATGAACTTTGAATGGGTCCTTTACCCAAGTCTGTCAAAGTCCTTCTGGCTGGCATCCTTTTCCTCCAGTGAATCAATTGCACCACTCAGCTTTGGTATCATCTTCAAACTTGCTGAAGGTGCATTCAATCCCACTGTCTCTGTTGTTGATAAAGATATTAAATAGGATTGGTCCCAATACAGACCCTGGACGGACAATAGAAGCTACTATGGGATATAATTATTGCAAATTGATTTTAATCAATGAGATACACTCTATTTCATCACTTCATATTGCTTTCCAGTCTCTCTCACTTTCCCAGTTCTTGTTTCATGCCAAAGAGTGAGATGAAGACCAGATCACTCAGCTGTGATCTGATTATGAGGTTGGTGAATAGATACATTTAGCTTGTATCTACCCAGGGAAATAGTTGTATGGCCATATTCCATGTTGGAGTGATGAGACTCATATTGTGCGAAGGGAATTGAAAGTGGCATTTTTTATTATTTTAATAGCCTTGCATACTTCCTCATGGTGAAATTCAATCAAATGGCAATTTCATACCCTGTCCCCTCTCTTGCCACAAATAAGCTTGAAAACAAAAATTTCAAAAAAGTCTAACTTTTGATGATCTACTGCAGTAATTAAAAAGAGCTCTGAGGTGGCATTTATAACATGACAAGGCTTCAGTAAAACAGATACTGGAGGGAAGAGCTTTGGAGGGAGAAAGGGCCAGAGAAATCTATGTGTTTTTCTCTGTCAGGTAGCTATTATCGGACAACTGCAAATATGACTGAAGCAGAATCTTCCTCCATGTTGAAAGCACCATGTAGTCCACTTTCAGTGACCATATTTTGATATTACCTTATTTATGCTGTGTTACAATTTTATTTTCATGTTGATGACTGACAGGAAATGGTGGAACAGAGAAATAATCATCTCCCTTATGTTTGCTGCTGCTTTTCCTGGAGTAGGCATACATAGATTGGGAGACGGACTGCATTCCAATCAAACCAATTTTGATACAGTGCAAGTATGAGTCATACTATTTAATATAAAATAAATAATTTTTTTTGGTAGGTAGAACAAAGCTACTGAAGAAAAGATCTCCTTTTGCTGCAGACACCATCATTTTAAATGGATGTAACCTCCCAACTGCCCACAGGCATTTCGATGTACCAAAATCTCCCCTTTCCCTTCACGGACTCTTGCATGCTTCTGAACGGCTGCATAGCTGGCTAATTGGTAATCTTGGGCAAGAATATCTTTGCTAGGAGAGGCAAATCCTCAAGCATGAACAAATGTCAGGTAATTCCATGTGGCTGAGCTTGATACAGTTATGAAAAAAAATGCTTATTTAAAGGAAACAATCAAATAGTTCTTATTGATAAAAGAGGGACTTTTTAAGAACCAATCTCTACTAGTATCAGGAAAAAAGATGTCTGTCCCAGAATATTTAGAAAGACCAGCTGTCCTAAAGATTAACAGCTCTAATTTGTGCTTGGTCTTTGGGGCTTTTTGTTTCTGGTACTGAGATGTTAAACAGTCTAGCAACAAAATAATGAAATATTTCTATTGAATAGCTGCACTGTGGTTGGTCTCAGCATAACTTAGCAACTAATGAAGGCCTTTAAAGTTCAGTACAGCCCTCAGTCTGTTACTAGAGGAAGAAATTTAAGACACTAGAAAGTCTATTTGCCTGGAAGCAGGACAGTATTGTGTGAGCAACTGCTCTCGTGCCCCTTCTCTCTCTCTTTCTTCATCCCTTCATTCTTTCTTTTGTGTTTACCTATTCCCTCAGGCCAATACCCTGGGCTGAGAGTAGCTGCCTGTCTAATAACTTATTCAACAGTCTTCTAAAAAAGAAGCTACCCATGACTCATTTCACACTCCCCAGGCCCTGTATACAAATAACATGAAAGCTAAATCATGTATGGAAACAGTTTTCTTTCCATTAAGGTAATTGGTATATCCTTTCTGAGTATTTGTCACAAGACTTGATTGTACATTGCCAGGCAGCACTTAAGCTGGAGAGTGATGCAGCCTTCTGCAGCAGATAACACACAGACCTGCTGGGATAGCATGGACTTGTCACCAGATCCTGCTTAGAAGTGCACAGCTTTGCAATAAATAAGCAGCATTTGCCTTGCCAATGCCCACTGCTTCTGAATAATTTCAGGCCTGTCAGTCATGCTTTTACCACTGTCTCACAAATATCCTTTTTTTTGCTTTATCCAGTTATCAAGAAAGCAAGAAAGTATCTTTTTTTTGTTCTCCCTCTTCCTAAACCTTCTAATTTAGTGTCAGTAAAGATTCTCAATGATTACAGAAAAGGAAGCAAAGCTGCTGTGTACAGACAAAGGACTCTCTGAGTCCTTGCTTCTTGATTTCATAAAAAAGCTGAATAAATAATAGCTTTCAGGCTACTGAAAACATAATAATTCACATCTTGCTGCAAGGTATATTTTCAATAAGTCAAGTAGCACTTGTCTTCTCAATCTTGTTTTCGCTTTGATTTCCACAAACGGGTCCAGGTTTTTTGGAACACAAGGCCCTGCTATTGCAGGCAATCATATAATGTAATCTATTTCATACAATCTAACTCTTCTCAAAGCCAGGTGGGTTGATTTTCCCCGCTGCTGTTCCAACTAACATCATTTTGCCTAATGCTTTTTGCAGCTTTGTTTGCCTCATTATGGTCAAAAGAGAGTGCTGGTATATGGGTAGCTGGTGACTGTGCTGCACACCAAAACCACATATACTACTGCTAGGTATCTCTCCTTTTTTACTACTTAATTCCCCAAAGTCATCCAGAATTTCATACATAACATCAAAATTCTTCCTACTTTTCCAACGCTTCTGAGGTTCACATTATCAGGGAAATTCTTCTAGCCCATCACTAATTTCCCTGACACCAACCAACCAAAAGGTGTATAGAAAGTGTAATCATTAAAATGAAATGTATATATCTCTTTTTCTTTGGGATTTTTCATTTTTTAAATGTAGGTGTGATATTTGTTTAGCATGTACTTGAATAGACTTGTATTTGCATACTTTTAACAGAAACATAATGGTGGTGAGAGACTAAACTCTTCCATCACATTGGTTACGACTGACATTAAAAAGTATTTTAGATCAAAGTGGTATTTTCCTCCCTTAGGCTTTGGTGATCTGCTTTTTACTCTATAATATTTTCATTTTCTCTACTGGCTGACATTTTCTTACTGCAGGAGCAGGTCCCTGATAATTGCTTTCTCCCACTGGTCTTGTTTAACTTTGCAGAAAGGAAAGGTGGCTTTCATAAAATGGAATTTCTGTCTTCAGTTGTTGGCTTCTACCAACAGCACTGGAAAGGATTTAAAAGTCTAGAAAGGACAGAGAGAGGAAAAGAAAAAAAGAAACTTCAAGGGTTAATCAGAAAATTTCCAAAAGATGCCTGAAGTTAGGAACTTGCAGGCAGGTGTAGACCACACAACTGTCCTTGGTAATCTTCTGTAACTGGTGCTGAACCCTATGGTTCTCCAAGTTGAATAGCATTTTCTTGAGAATTAACCGAGTTGCAGAGTCCTAAATAAATGTCAGGTTCTCCTTTTCTATTTTTTTAGGGGTTTCCCCTCCTGTTTCAAGTCTGAACTAAGATTTTTTTTTTAATATGCCCAAGAGATATGTTTGAATAATGAAGAATTTCAAAGCTGGGATTTTCCCTTTCACACCCTCAATAAAGTTATAGCATTTCCAAACTTATCTTAACAGGTATATAAGACATGTCCCACTGAGAGAACTAATATATCCCAACACCACCAAAACTCAAGGAACGTGCCTCTGAAATGAGGACTAGTACCTTCTTCTCTCAGTGACACCCAATTATCTTCAGATGGGGACTCTTTGGGGGACTCTCCTGCTAGGGTGAATCCGGTTATAATATGAAAGGCTTCACTGAATTAAGTCATATGTCATGGCTTGGATTAGATTCATCGGAAGAAAGAACCTGAAACTTGTGGTCTTTCCCTGATTTTATTTGACCTCGTTAAACTGCAGGAAGAAACAGTGAAACACGGTATTGCAGTAGGACCAAAGTTTATCATCACATATCCATTTTGTATTAAGACCTTTGAAAAAGAGTTCTTAAATTCCATCACAAAACTCAAAGCAAATTAGAACAGTTACAAAATAGGGTGATCTAATCAAGTGGAGGAATGCATACCTGATCAAACTATGTATCCTAAAGGAGTTATGGAGAAAGTGGGGTCACAGCTGTTTTCATTCCTCTGATGGGGTTTTGTAAAGGACACAATGTGTGTTGCAGACTGAAGAATCTGCCATTACTAGAGGAGTGGAGCAGATTTCCATGCTTCCCCATCCTTGTGTCCCCCATCTCTGTTGTCACATGAGGCTACAGCATGGTGGATGGGGAGACAAATATTCAGCAACAAAGCTGTTGCTCAGTGTCAATGTTCGTTAGTGCCCAGCAGGCTCCTACTGGGAAGGTTTCTACAGGAGAAAGGTGGACACTAATGGGTTACGCCCTCATATGCAGTGGGACAGGCCTTGCTTGGTTTGGAATCTTGTGTACCTCAGATTCTGTTCTGACATGTCTTCATACAACTTCACTTGCACACTGCAAAAAGCTACCTTTACTTTACCTTTAGTGGGATGCAAAACCATCTTGTTGGTTCCTGCCTTATGCTGTCCCAAATATCCCAGCAGAACAGGAAAGGGCAGACAGGGAAAGCCAGAGTTGATTGCCTCCACCAGCTCTGTTTCTTGTGCAAGAGCACTGCAGGCTGTGTTCCCAACATGCCTGGTTTTTCTGCCTTCTCTGCAGAAGTGTCTTTGGGGAGTGCAGCATGGAGACCAGAGGCACCCACTTCCATAGGATCCCTGCGTTAGGTAATGACACAAATATTTATTTCTGTAGCTATAGCTGTAACTGAGGCAGGATGTAGAACTTTTATCTGCATTAGTGGTGCATACCTAAACCAGCAATTCATCATAAGGCAGGCATATGGTTTAGAAGAAGAACCTATCTCAATAACTAATACAGGCCATTTTGTCTTTTCTGTGTGTGCTGTTTATCGAGGTTCTTGTACTGACTACTGTGGTAAAAGCTGCAGTTCTTCATATTGATGGATACCTAAGTACCACAGCCTCCTTGCAAGAGCCCATCAGGCTCATTGGTGTGTTTAGGAACCTGCCTTAGGGGGTGCTACATTCATTAATAATGTATGTGAGCTCAAGTTTAGGTTCTTATCCTAACTAACCTGCAGAGACAGCTTGGCTTGTCTTTCAGCTTGACCAATCCAATGGCTCAAGGGAAGGAGAGGGCAGGTGAAAGGTACTGAGTCCAGTCTTGTACAGAAGGTAGTGTCTAGTTTTTAGCAAAGACCTTGGAAGATTCCCCAATCTGACCTAAACTGAAAGTGATACTCTATTTGCAGCCATCACCAGCTTTGCTGTGACGGCAACGATCAAAGCGCAGACACACGGTCCTTCTATCTTAACTAAGATCAACTTTGAATTACTCAGTGTAACAGAAGGTACAAACTGTTACAGGCACAGCTTTGTGGAGTGATTTCACAGAACTTGCTGAGGGGTCCTGACTGCATTTTAACAGAGGGTTTTAACAGGATGCAGGATGTGGGTCTTTTCTCTGACAAGCCTATCTAGAGAAAAATAACCTTTCCTTACCCATAGTTTGTGCATATTTATACACAAACAAGCACCAGTGGAGGAAACCACACAGTGTTCTCAGTTTTACAGATCAGCTGTTTGACTTCATTGTGTGCCTATCTGCCCAGTAATCTGACAGCACATAGCAACATAAATGTTGCTGGGCCAAAAATAGTCCTGCCTTCAGCAAACTTTTCTTATACTAACTGTGAGCAAAAGCATGTGTAGGAAATGGTGTCTGTCAGATAACAGCTGCTAATTACCAGAAAATGGGTGAATTAGGATTATATACAATTAAGAAGTCAATTTCGTATATGTGTATAGTCTTTTTCCAGCATATGGTCTACATTATAGATTATTTAAAAATTTCAGTAGTGCTTAAGGTGGTTAACACAGTTTTTTATGGCAGGAAATGTCTTACAGTGAAAACCAAACTAACTTCCATTTTCCATTATCATATTCTTTCCTGGGTTTTCTGCTTATAGAATTTCAAGAAAATGAAACATCAAGAAAAATTTTGGTTTTGAGATTAAGGCAAAAGCAGCATGTTCTGTAATCTGTAGGAAGCTGTTTTGAATAAAATACACAATACATTTTGCAGTGTTTCTATGTATACGTGTAATACATATCACAGGATCACAGAATGGTTTGGGTTGGAAGGGACCTAAAAGATCATCTAGTTCTAAGCCCCTGCTGTGGGCAGTGACACCTAGCACTAGACCATGTTGCAGAAATCCCCATCCAACCTGACATATACTTCTACAGATTCACTTGCTACTATATCCAAGTGTAAAATATACAGCAAATACCTATTGTGTATGTATAAAGAAGTGATTTTAATATTTTCCATAAACTTAATGTAAATTAGCATACACAAGAAGAGGAATCACTT
The DNA here is from genome assembly GCA_013397055.1 of Pachycephala philippinensis. Classification (NCBI taxonomy): domain Eukaryota; kingdom Metazoa; phylum Chordata; class Aves; order Passeriformes; genus Pachycephala; species Pachycephala philippinensis. The sequence goes on from VWZT01000387.1 coordinate 191,100, forward strand.
GTAATTTCTTATAAATTTACACCTTTCAGTATAAGTGAACCACAAGATGTCAAGCTGAAACACCCTCCTCTTAGTTCTCTGAAATTCATTTACCCTTCTGAAATGCCCAGATTTTTAATTTTTTACAGGACTTCTGTGAAGCTTATCATGCAAACTAGGAAATACCCTAGGAGAAGAAAGCTTTTGAAAGGGACAGAGTCCTTCAAAATGTGGAACAGTGAATGGAAATTTAGGAGAGAGACTTGAAAGTTCAGTATACGTGCCATTTAAAATCCCACCCGTAGTACTCTCTAAGACTATCAGAAACAAGACACAAACAGCTTAATTTACTACGCTTGTTAAAGTTCATTCTCATTATACCTGTAATACATACAAATAAATATACAAATATATATGAAAGTGAATTTGAATTTCAGTTCAATCTAGTTTGCCTGTCTTAAATTGTTGACACAACTGGGACAGAGCCTTGGATTAATGAATAAAGGTGGAACAGTGTGCAGATTCACAGTTATCTGCTTCTTGGAAACAAACTTTTTACGAACAACTAAGAGGTGGAGGTGGTTTTTAAACTTTTTTTTCTGTTTACTTTTCCAAGTTTGAATGCAGACCTCAATACTAAAAAAACCCAAACTCAAAACACCAGAAAAAAGCATTATATTCAGATAGATTTACAATGGCTTTGAAATCTCATTGGGAATGTTTCATTTCATAGCACATCACTTTGGAGGATATTTCAAGAAGGGTAGAAGCACCTCAGTGGAAGAAGGAGTGGATTATTGAAGTAGATGGAGCCTTTCAAGGGGACACCTTTATAATGCCAGAGATGAGGAGAAGATGCAGAAAGTACTTAGACTGAAAAAGATGTTCAGAAAGAAAAAAAAAAAATTCTCTTCCAGGAAATAAAGTATGAATCAGAAAAAGTGGGAGTTAATAATACAGGGAGCATTACAATAGTAGAAGGCAGAGGGAAGCCATTGTGTACAATGGCAAATATCAAATGATGGGTTTATAAAAGAGTGTTGCATGTTCCCAGCTGCTGTAGCTCTGCTGGATTTCTAAGCTGTTCTGGTTTGTATTTCAGTAATTTTTTCAGTTATTTCAGTAAACATACATCATGGCATGGAGATTTAAATCTGGGGGCACCAGAAAAAACTTCTGGGTTACAGTATTCTGCAGAAAGGTGGCAAAATAGGTCTGGTGCCTGAGTCCATGTCTCTCTGTCCATCAGCCATTGGCAAACACCTAAAGAATTTCCAGATTTAGCACCATTATATTGTGTGTCATCCATGAGTCCCTATTTTCCTCCTACAGGCTACCCTACAAGCATGTTTTAGTTTGTTTGGTTTGGTTTGGTTTTTTTTCCCCAATTGCAGAGACCTTTTGTAGTTAAGGAGAAAACTATTGGTCTCAGAGTACCAAATTGTTTCCCATACGTGGATTAGCACTCTGATTGCTGTTTTTGGTGCATTTTAAACCAACTTTTGAAAATGAAAATGAAAATTTCAAATTCTAGCTGAATGCTATGTTTACTAAACATAGACATTCCACTTTCAATTTATTACACTATCCAAAGGCATATTTACCTAGTTGTATGTGTTTGACAAGTTTCCATCCTGACATTTCCTGGCTCCTGGTTTTCTCTGTATAGCAAATATATGCTTTGAATTGCATTGTAACTGGTATTCCAGGGTACAGACTTCAGTTTTGCATTGGTATTGCAACTTCTTAAACCCTCTTTGTTCAGAAAACATTAAATGATCACTTCTATCATCCTCATATATTCACAAATATTTTAAAGCAAAATAATGTTTCTGATATTAATCTAATGAGCTCATCAGATTTGTTACAGCTGGGAGCTCTCAAAAAGTGAGAGGTTATAGACTATTTTCATTTTAGTGGTTAATCTTGCAGAAAAAATGATGATTTTTGGTCTATTTTGAAGCTGTGCATCCTCCTTACAACTTTTCTATTCCTGGAATGATAAAGTAAAACCTCAGAAAATATTATCTGCAAAGTTAGCAGGAAGAGATTCTGACTGAGCCACTAAAGCCACTCTTGAAAAGGGAGCCTCAATGGATGCTTGGAAGACCTATGTTTCTGGGGAGCTGACAGATTCAGGGAACTAAAAAAGGAGTATGAGAGTATTTATTTGTAGATCATAGGGAGTATTAAAGATGAAAATCTGTGTCAGGTGAAGTATGCTTGCAATAGTGTATTGATGAATAGTATTTTGGTCTGCTTGTGGTCAGCCCTACAGAGAACCATACTGCACAAAGGAAAGCATGTTTCAGTTACAAAACTGCTTTTTATCTGGAATTGTTTTAAAAACATTTCAAGTCCAAGACCACCACACTCCTGTGCAGAGCTGGTGATGTGAAGATGCTCTTGAGGTATGTAAATATGATGTCATGGAGCAAATCCTAGGAAAGAGAAGTACTTATGCCATGGGTCATTTGTTAGAAAGGGGAGGAAAGGAAGCCATGAAGTCCCAGAGAAAGAAGGCTGGTGAGTTGCTTATATAAGAAAAAATTGAATGTAAAATATTGAAGAACTGGCAATTCCCTCCCTCTGTTTCTGTAGACAGGGAGAAGACGGCAACAGCTTAAAATATTGACGTCTACAACAATTGAATGAAATATATGTCAGTGTTGATGTAAAACTTAGGCAAAAATATCTCAAGTGTCTTACATTTCTTTCATGAATAAGCTTGCTCTCTCACATTCTGTTCTTAAAAAGCTTTCTCATTGATTTTCATTGTGGAATTTGAAGTGCAGTGATTTTCTCAGGCGTGTCTCCTGAATGTAGGTCAGCCATTTAGTGAACAGAAGTCCATACCATGTGGCTAAGAAACAATCATATGACTCCATTTAGCGGTAAGTAGTGACTCTTTTTGGACAAAGAATTTGATTTACTATTACAAATAGGGAACAACGTGATGAGTCCAGTGAGACCTACAGCTATGTGTACGGTCATTCATCCAGCATTAGTATTCACAGCTGTAAGCACTGTACTTGTTGGATCCCTCTTTACACATAATGTTGGTCTCTTGGCAGTAAGAATCGCAATTTCTTTTGAAAAAAAAATATTTCTGACAGAATACAAGCCTGAAAAGTTCATTTTCCCTCCAAAACTATTCTCAGCTCTACACCTAACCTTCTTCGTGGTTTCTTTATATTTAGTAATATTGTTCACCTTTGACATCCTGCTAGATACATTTTGGGACTAATATAATGGTATGAGAATGTTTCTAAAATACTTTGCCAGCTTTAAAGAAAAAAAAAAGTATTTATCCATTTATCTCCTAGTATTTTAATTTATTCATTAAAACTCAGCCATTAAAAACAAACATTTAACATAAACATGTAGGACCTAACATTTTCCTGCAGTGCTGAGAATATTAGTGGAGTCTTTAAATGTGTATACGTATATATATATAGCTGAAGAGACCTTCACCTATTTTTAGCTTTATGAATGTGAGTAATCCCACAGAAAAAAGAAAAGTACTCACAAATGTAAGAGTAGAAGTCTTTTTCTTTGGCAGAATAATATAGAAATTACTGTATTTACAGGCTGAGCCAGAGGGGAAGGACTTTTGTTAAATAATTGTCTCCCTTTAGACTTTCAGAAGAAAGGTGTTTTTAATGCCCTGTACTGAGGTATCTAAAGGAATTACCCATACCAATTACTTTTGATCCTACAATGCCTGAGGCCTCCTCTGTGCAGAGGACAAACAGAGTAGACAGTCTGTGCCCTGCAGGTCTTGCCAGATAAGGGTTTGTGGGAGCTGCTGAAATTCCCAGCAGGGCTACAATACGTTGGTGGTGCTGCTGTCTTTACAGTGGCTTAACTGGGTACATGAGTATCCTGTCTCAGAGGAGTATTCCTCTGCAGCCATGCCCGTTGTGTGGACAGAGTTGGCAGGTGGAGCAAGAAAGGGGCATAACATCAGAATGACTTCAAAAGGACAGTAGGATCTCTGTGCTGCAATGGGGTTGGACAGATTTTTTAGGTTTGGTTTCATCTGTATCAGAGAGGCTGAGGTTTGGTTAGGAAGGATGATAAATTAGTGAGAAGGATCTCCTGAAGACACTGAGGACAAGAGGTGGCACTGGGTGGGGAGAAGGAAATGAGAAGGGCAAGGGAGGATGTAACTGAAGTGAAGAGAATGCAGCCATAAGTCAAATGTGTTTTGGGCAAACAGATAATTGGTAAACCCTAGGCTCTCGCAGTTTCAAGGCAGTAGGAGCCTATTTTCCTAAATATTGTGATGAGTTTTTACTTGAGAGACTGATTTTTACAACTATAGTCTCTCACATAAACTTCTAACTGTTAGACCAGGCAGAGAGAGATACATCCCCATTGTTGGCAGTATCAGGAAGGGCAAAAATTATCTGAACACTGATCCAAGAGGTGTTGGGATGCTCCAGGGAGTTTCTGGCTTCATTGCAGGGCAGGGAGAAAGGAAAGGCAGAATGGAGGAGAAGCTGGAAAAGGAGTTTTGTAAAGCTGAGAACAGCCACGGAAGACCACACCTGTGAATGTGGCAAGCAGAATCAGAACTTTGCAGAATTTGCAGATGAGTAGCAGACTAAGAAAAAAATAAGTGCCAATGTGTTCCAATCAGAGATTAAGGCTGGGTAGGCTCACAGATGGAAGCTTTTGCTGCTCTGAGTTGCAAATAACCATTAGGTTATTTGCCTGCTCTGGGAAGATGCTTCTTCATTTGGCTGCATTCCTGGTTTGCTGAGATACAGGGCTACTCAACAGGAGCACCTTCAAATTATAGTAGGTAGGCTAATCTATACTAACAATAGACAACAATTAAAAGCAGATCCCATTATCCTACAACATCATTAGGTTTGTCTCTAGTGGGTATGCAGAAAGATGAGAGGAGGGATTAGGTGATTACTTAATTAGGACTCCTTACTTCTTCAGCTGATCTCAGGCCACTGATTTTGCCTTGGACTGGAGATGACTAAAGGTCATCTAGCAGTAAAGGGTAAGAAAAAGAGATGGTTTATAAATGGAGACAACAGATGCCTGATCCCACCTTTATTTTATAAAAATTGCTAGTTTAGAAGTCCATGAGAGTAAGAGGAGAGAGAACATGAGATACATTCTAATTTCACCCAGCCTATAGAATCCCATTCGTTGCTTTATGAACTTCTCATTGCTTGAGAATAAACAAGGAAGGTATATTTTAGCTTGGTACATTGTGAAGCATCATACACCAATACAGATCATGCTATATTCCACACTTAAAACTCCCTGTTGCTTGTTTGAGTTCAGAAAGCAAAACTGGCACTCATTTCAAAATTCTCACCTCATGTTTTCAAATATATCCAGTATGCTTCCTTATAAACTGCAGCAATGTAAATACAGGATCAAATAAGTTCACTTGGCTGCCTGTGTAGAGTTGCAGCATTAGTAAGCATAAGTAAGCACTGTGCTACACTTTCTGGCACAGGGTAAGACAAAAGCATCTATATATGCATTGATTTCCACAGCCTTATCTTTAAACACCCTGTGTTCAACATATGTGAAATGATTAAGAAGTATTCTGTGGTGCCCTCCTGTCTGCCACATTTTGTCACACTCAGAGATAAAACAAAACCAAACCAAAACAGAAAACTTCAGGGCATTTTAGAAGAGCCACATGAGTGATATCCTGGACCTTTTGTCCATTTCATGAAAGGCATTAGTGACTGATAATGAGAGCCTGTCAGATAATACCAGAGCCAAAATCTAATCTCAACTTCTTAGCTACCTGCTAACCATTTACTGCAAGGTTTCCTAAAGTCTGAATGCTTGAAAAAATTCAAGAGAGAAAGCCATTACTCTGTCACCTTGTTAAAATACAGCTGTGGTGGTAGTGTTCAAAAGTGTTTACAATGCCACAATGGAAATACAGGTAGTGCAAAGTCACAGTATTAAAGAGAGCCAGCTCTCTTTTAATAACATCTGTTAAGAATAGTTTTATAAGAGTTGTACTCTTTTAAAATTAATTTTCAAGGTTTTTCAGCTGACAGAAAATAAATGGAACATAGGATACATGATTATTTTAAAGCTGAGATATTCCAAGTTAAAATATGTGGTAACTTTGTTAGCAATGTCTCATTGTTAGATTATTTCCATAGGTACCAGAATGGGGAGAATTTGAAAATGGAAACCAAAACTGATGCCATCATATTATTAATCTCGTAGTGCTTTCTGCTGCCTATTATCTTCCTGAGTTTTGTCCTGTATGTCCGTTTTACATCTGTTTCTATTGGTCTTCTCTTCAACCCTCAAGTCTCATGCAGCGAATTGTGAATAATTTTCCTTAAACGTTTAAGCACGTTCTCCAAATTCTTATCAGAAAAAAACCACTTTTCAACTGGAGGAAAACAAATGCCTGCAAACAGAAGGCATGTATAAGCCCTTGCTTCTTCATCCCCCTCCATGTGAGTTATAACTGGTGGAGAGGTTCTTGTTTTGGCTATGTTGCCAGTATATTTACCTCTAGAAACCCACTGACATCGCAGAAAATCTGAGCAGGAACAGTAGTGGTTTTCCATTATACTTAACCAAACAGAGAGGATGGGAAAGCTCCTGAAGTCATAACAGAAAGGGAAGAATAGATGCAGTTGAGTCTAAACAAGATTTATTTAAGATTTAAGCAGATTTTTTTCCCTTAGGGAATTATGATGCTATTTTAATGTGTACTTCCGGACATTTAACACATTGCTGCAATCACTTTCAGATGACTTAAACATATGCACAGTTATTATTGTTTATTCTTTCTGTCATCTCATACATTTTCATTCAGCTGCTCTTTATTTTCAACCCTCTTTGATGTATCTTGATTTAGGTCTTGCCAAACTGAGAACTCTTAATCAAGAGAAGAAATACTTCAAAAAGACTTTCTGGCATTAGGTCTTTTTTCCCTTCTCTCTCTTCTTCTTTGCTTCCTTTTTTTTTTTTTTTCCCTTTTAACAGGAGAGAGGAAAGAGGGTGGAGAGGATTAATACATGGACCTTTCTCTTCACAGATGTGATCATACAAAATATTTTGCTGCTGCTCCCCAAATTTCTTTGAAGCATGCTTCTAAACCTTTTCCTTTTTTTCTTTTTTTTTCTTTTTTTTTTGGATGAAGCTCATCACACAGTTCATGGCATATGGGTTAGAAATTGTCTTGTTGTTAGGTACCACTACCTCCTGCAGGGATCTGAAGCTTCCAGCATGATCTACCATCGCACCAAACTGTGATGAACCTTTTGTTGGACACCCAGACTAGTAGTTTTATTAATTGTGGCAAATACAGCAGTAGCTGCAGAAACGGTAACTGCGGGCACTCTCTGATAGTTACTCTGCTCTGGACAGGATCAGGTTCAGTCGTGCAAATCTCCCATTCTGGCCTGTGATGACTGGCAAGTGGAGGGAAGGCATTCAGGGGAGTGAAATAACTGCATCAGGATGACACAGATTAATGCAAACTGAATATTACATTGGAAATAGTCATGGTACTTATGATGGACTCTGGGTAGTTTCTGGCTGAGGGAGACCCCTCACCACCTGCCTGGCTTTGCTGCATATCCTCATTGTCAGCATGGTACTGCTTGGGCCAGGATTTCTGTCCTAGCAGTTTTACCTTCTTTTTCCAATTCAAATAGTTTCTGATCTCTGTGAAAAACAGTGATCATATCTGAAGAAAAATATTTTCATACATGGTATCAACTTGATAAACAATCCTTAAGAGATGGAGTTAGAAGCAGCCTTTTCAGCTCTCTGGAGGTCAATAAAGTCAATTAAATTGTGCTCCCCTTCCAACTGGAATAAAACCTGATTGGCCCCCAGGTTACCTACAGGCAATTCACATTTAATTTTCTTGTAATGAATTGTTGTTTGTTAGAAAACTCACTTGATTCACATAGTGCTGGCACTGTTCTAAGATCTAAGCTGCTTCCGTTCAGAGTGCGAGACACCTGCATCACTGATCTCCCTCTGAGGCACTCACCTCCAGCCCTGTCTGCAGTTAATGGAGCATTGCTGACACATGCGGGATATGTTTCGTCTCTTTTAGAGATGTCTGAAGTAGATAAAATGAATGATTCTTTAGAACTGCTTATTTCTCTCCCTGGTCAAAAAGGAGTCTATGTGACCATATATAGATCATTTCAGGCATCCTAATATGGATGAATGAATTTCGCACTATGAAGCCACAGATCCAAAATTTACAGTGTGATAAAATTGTGATAAACAAGATTTCATGTGTGATCTCATGATGTGATCACAGAATGAATAACAGAATGTTTAAAATTAGAATACCACACTCAACTGAGACTTTGTCTGAGTCAGCCACCACTCCTGATATTGTTCTGGACATCCACATAGAAATTAAAGACTGGAACTGGAGCAATCTTGTCTTTTTCTGGATGCAGAACTAAGGAGAAATTTAGCCTCAAAGACAGATTTCTGCACTGGGATGACGTTTTCCTCAGATTTGTGGGTGTTGTGTGCCAGCAATTCTGTCTTGCTTTGTGTCATATGTCTAGAGAGGACTTGGATTCAGTGCATTAGAGCCTTCATGGTTTTGGGATAATGTGACTTTGTGTTTTCTTAGTGTCCTCTTCTCAGGTCATCTTCACACCACACCACCTTTTCCTAGCCTGAAGTGTTATCTCTCCCATATTTCTTTGTGAGATTTCTGATCTCTCTTATTGATTTCTTGGATGTGTTTACAGTTTTCTTTTTATGTCCTTGATAAATTTAATTTCCCATGAATGTTCCAAATTTCTTTCTGACTTGTTCGGTTAATACCTGGCTCAACATTTTCTCCAGTACCCACAGTTTACTTTCTAACATATTTTGGAAAAAGCAAATGTACAAAATTTAATTATTTCTTCTTACCTTCTTGCTCATGACTCTGCTTTTCCCTGGATTTCAGTGCATCTACCCTCCTTTTCTTATTTTACAGTTATTGATTTGTGTTTTCCACATTATTTTGAAATTCGAACATTCTCTCTTTTCATTGTAATTTTTGGCTGCAAACGTGCTGGTGTCTTTTTTATATTGCAGTGCCATTTCACGTGGATACTCTGTGTCACCATGCACCATATCCTCACATTTTAGTTTCACGAGGTAGAAGGGCATAAAAAAATCCAAAATCTTCACTTGAAGCCTCTGGTATATCTCAGAGATATGTGTTACTTAAATGACATGAAAGCTGTCTGTTTTGCAGTATTACTAGCAACAGTCAATCATGAATGAACGATTGATCCTTCGTGCTTTAAGGTTTGAATTAGAGGGAATCAGGTGTTTGGAATTAAATGTATGTGATGATCCTGCTGAATCAGAGGCAAGGATTTGTCCTTCATTTCCATTCACATTAATCTAGTCCAGCTGAACGTTTACAAAGCATGTGCTGCCCAGAGAAAAAGGTCTAGAAAATGACTGTATCTATTATGTCTTTATGTAAAAGAATAGGTAAGGTTTTTTGAAACTGGTTTATTTTTGATGGTGTAGATTTCCATAATCTTTTACTGCTCAATAACTTTTTACTGTTTTACAGTTTCATCTTAAAAATCTGCCCCTAGGAAACGACAGGCAAGCCAGTATTCCTGAAGCGACTTTTCTTGTAATCATACTATTTCAAATGAGTGCTCTTAGGGTAAGTAATCCAGAAGGTGATTTTAACCCAGCACTGGAAGCCACATCCAACCTAAGGATCTCTTTGAAGGAGTCTAGTCGGGCTTGTGCTCTGCATGCAGTGCTGGGGCAGGCCCTCTGTAGAAATGCAGTGATCAAAGTCAGACTGAACTGACGAGATTTTTTCCCGTGACTGGCAGTGTTTGAGGCTAGGATAGTATCACATCGTTGTGACAACCATTGCCCTTTGTTGAGCCTTGATGGTTGCACTTCAACATTTGCCTCTCCTCTAGATGCAGGTTAGATAAGTAGTTACTCTTTGGTGTAATTCGACAGCCCTCTTTTAAAACACCATATATACGTAGACCAAAAACCCAAAAAAGATATTAGACTATCAGTATAAACTCAATATGCAAATTCCCCAAACCTAACCTTGTAAATGTTTAATGCAAAAATATAGTGAACATTCTTAGGTGAGCCATGCTGAGGATCTCCATATAGAGCAACCAGCTACTAAATTCCTATGATCAGCTTCTGGATTCTGTCGCACACTGTTCAATTGTTTTGCTTTGAACAATTAAGAACAGCAGATAAAGCAGCACCCTTCAGTATTTTGTTTAAGAATTTCTTTTCTGAGTTCTGAACCACATCACATTGTACAAACTTTTAAGATTAAATTACGCAATGGAAAGTATGCTCAAAAGCAAGCTATCTAAAAAATATTACTCAAGGAATCATGATTTTTCAAGCCATATATTTGAAGAGTACACACCCATAAGGATTAATGACTCCGGCACTTACAGGGAGCTAATGGATTTCTTTAATTGCTCACACCCAAGTTATTGGCAAACTGTGCAAATTATGTAAAAAATTACCTGTAGTTCTAGGCACTGAATCATACACCTGAACAATGGACAATTTAAGCAAAATTTCTGCTTCAGGAAAACAACAAAATGCTCTACTCTTGTTAATTCTGAAATGTTAATTGCATAAAGGAAAATGGCTTATGCATTAAAAAATGATAGTTGAAAATTTTCCAATAGAGTATTCTCCTGTAGGGAAATGCTGTTACACTGAAAGAAAAATCTTGGATTGAGACATGTCCATACTTATACAAAACAGACTAAAAACCCTAATTTAGATTTTTGTTTTGAAATTAAAATAACACTTTAAAAGCGGTACATAACATTATAAATCATAACATTACAGCAAGGAAAAAAAGATATTATGACACAACAAATGGTTTTGGCTTTAGCAAATGAGAATATATCAACTCCACATGACAAATTTTCTATAACATTATCTTTAAAGAAAATTCAGAATTTTCATTTTTTAAAATTCAGAGCTAAAAAAATACTGTGTTTTAGCTCTGAATTTCTGATGGAATTATATTGCTCAGTTTTGACCATTTGAAATACCTTGCCTTGCATGGATGTTGCTGTATTCACCAAAGTTCAGCTGCAACTGTTGGCCTTACAATTTACAGTCATGTGTCTTAGTAAACTGATTTTCTCAGTTACGTTTCCACACTTTACGCAAAGTTCTAGACTCAGCAGTTCTAGTCAGATGGGAAAACTGGTCTTCATTCTAGACCCAAAACTGAAAACTCCATTTTAAGCTGAAGAAAAAGTACCTGAACTTCATAAGGAGGAGGAAAACAGCACTGGCTGCCTTTGCCTTGCAGATAAACAGGACATATCCAGGAAAGTTCTCCCAACAGCTTTCTGGGTTATTGAAGCCCAAATCCACCAATGGCTTAAACCCAAAAGATACACTTCTTCTGCATTTCAAAATACAAATATTGGCTGCATCTATGTGTCACTGAAGATCAGAGGAAATGTTTAATGTGTGACGGATTCTCTTGACATTGCCAGAACATTAATTCATGACTTTTACTGCTTTGAGGTAGGAATCTTTGTTAGATTAAACCAGTGCGTGGAGGCATTCCATAGCTACTGGGATAGTACAAGAGTAGTAACAACAATACTCATTGCTGCTCTTGCTAGAAGTAGTAGATGAGGATGCAGCTAGCAGAACTGGAAAAAACTAGTACAGGAAGCATGCAAAATGGTGTGAGAAAATTTCCTGACAAGTGAGAAATTGCAAGTCATGGAATATTTCCCTAAGGGAAGTGGTAGCAACTTCATTGCTTAAGATGCAAGAAGATGTAGAAGGAAACAGGACAAGTTACTAAATATTAAACTGTATCTAAAAACATAGACAAAGGGACTGAATAATGTCTCAAACATTTCTATCACTAAACTTGTCATAAAAATAATGTAGAAGAGGACTAAATTGGTTTCTTGGAAGTTTCATGAATCTATATAATTATTTTCAATGCATTCTTTCAAGTAATTCGTATCTCCCTCCATGCCTCTCTGAAGTCACCTGCCCTGGCCCACACACCTTAATGAGTATGGTCATAACTCACTAAGTGCTTCTTCTGTGCTGCCAGTACTCGTGGCATGTCGAAGTGGGAAATATATGTTGAAGCAACTCTGTAGTTAAGGGCATGATAGTTAAATTAAATCAGTTTATATATGTATAACGGGTTTAAGTTTAAATAACCACATTCAGAATTTTCTGTGCACTCCTGTTTACAGAATTCATGTGGCTGTTGGGGTAGAAAATGTCCAGATTGCATTTACAGACCATATCACCTGGGGTCAGTCTAGCCAAGGCTATCATAAATTTTCTCAGCAGCTTAGAATGAATTTTGCTCTCTTCTTCTTCTTGTATCTGGGGTGACCAGATCAGGCTTAGAGGGCAGTTAGTGGAGCAAGAACTGGGAAAACCAACAGAGGTCAAGGGAGCTCGTCTAGGGAAGTTACAGCAAAGTAAGAGATCTGAAAATAGCTAGAAAATGTCTATATATTTTGAGTAGCCTGGGTTTGGGATATGTCCAGGGAGGAAAAGGAAACCAATGATCTGGTGTAAGTGGGCACTGCTTCTGCCTGTCCCTCAGGAGCAGCAGGCTGGAGAGTGCCAGAGGCGGTTTCCAGAGCAGTCAGTCTTCTAGCTGGAGGAGCAAAAGAAGGAAGGTTGCTACCCCAAGAAACCTCCTGTTTTCCTCTGACCTAAACCTAGTCCCCTCTATTGCTGCTGTGGTCTGTAACATAGCCCTAAATCTAGCATGGCCAGCTCACCTAGTGGTGAGCATCATTTCACATGTAGTTTCTGGTGTAACAAAAAACTGGTGGCATATCCCAGCATTTCAGTATAGAATACAGCATAAAAATGGCAGAATAGCAGACTACTCAGAGAAAAAATCCATAGTGAATACTGAGTAGTAAATTTTTTCCTTGGAATTAAATTATCTGACATGATGCAGTCAAAATGAAAATATTTAGCTCTTAGGGAAGGATCTGATAAGAATACACATTTGAATTTTATTGTATTCTGATAGGTTTCTCAGTTGATTTGCAGAAAATAGTTGTACTCCACCCTGCAGTACCATATGCAAGGAAATAGCAGCTTTAATGAACAATGAGGAATGTCCTTTGCGACCTTGTTTTGTAGAGCCTTGTTTAAAAATATAAAAGATTGTTGAATTATAACAGATTAATCTTCACAGATCTCTAAGCTTTCTACTTCCAAATTCTACAAGCGTAGTGTAAAGTGTAGTCTTGATTTCAGTTTATTCATGCAAGAAGACCTTCAGCTCAGATTTTTCTATAGCAATTCAGTATTTATTATCAGTCTTTTATTGCTGTTGATTTCAGTCAAACACAGCTCGATGAGGTTTATCCCGTAGTTATTAGACAGAATATACATAATGAATAAGTAAGGTCCATTGTTCTCATATTTTCAGGGTAAGCATTTCACATAAATTAATGCCTTTAAGGACTCAACTTCAAAGGCCATTACTGCAGTAAATATTCAACTCCTAAGTAGTTTTCATACAAAAATGGGCAGTAAAGCAAAATTAATTTCTAGCTGAAGCTCAGGCTCCAAAGGTTAATAGTCTCAAATTTTTTTAGATAAAGGTTTGGTTTCCAAGATAAAGGAGTAGTATTACTTGAATTGCTTGTTTGCTGCTGCATAGCACCATCACCTGAAGGTAAAAAAGATCTGTAAGTGAAATGAGATTGCTTACTCTACTAGGAAAATGCCCTGGTCAAAGAAGCCAGTTTCAAGGAGCTGGCCAGTGATCCCCTCTTTACTGCCTGACCATTTCACTGAATGAAGGTAGTCAATCCAAATCATTCTCCTATATGCTTGGTAGCTTTATTCAGCTTCTCTCATCTACCTATGTTTGCTAGTCTGGTTTTCACTTTAATTTCTGAAAGTATTGGATAGAATATATGACCAGAGATTTAGGAGGCTTGAAAATGTCTTTTAGAGTCATGAATACCTGTGCTCCCGTAGATCTTTTCTGGCCTTATATATTCTGTTTCTTGTAAAAGCTTTTATGGAGGCAGTGCCCCTTCTCATGTACTGTCATCTGCCTCTGACCTATTTGACACACTTCAGTAAAGGATTTGATCTCAGTAAAGTACTGAGATATTGCTGCTGGAGGCGACAGATATTTTATGAGTTCTAAATTCAGGAATATTATCACCAGGCATTGTACTAAATCAGAAAGCAGCTATTAAGCTTTCTATCTCTTAATGCAGTGTTTGAAGTCATATGCTGATATCCCTGGAATGGTGTCAGATTAAATCTCCTGGACCCTGAGTCACTGGTCTATTTTATTGGACAGCTTCTCTGCTGCTATTAGTGTGTTTCATGTACAGTGGTTGGTGTTCTGCATCCTGCTGCCTACCTCAGGCTATTGACTCTCAGCAATTTTGTGTTTGTGACCTAATGGTTTATTTTTAGTTCTGCTTGCACTACTGTTGTGATCTCTGACTTTTCTTGGAGTCAATTTAGCTCTTAAAATATTACTGACCAACTAGTAACTCATTGCTTTCCTCCTAAACTTTTGTTGAATTCACTTAGTTGATAAAGTTTATAAATCTGAAACTTCACAGGGAACGTTGACAACCTCTGAGTGTATGTGGTAATATATACACACATGCTGCCTTATACTTTCAGTTATGAAGCATTCACTCGCCTTTTCATTACAAAAATTTAATGCTTTTATTGTTTATGACAGGTTTTGAGTTCAGGAGGAAGAGGGCCTTGGGCTAGAGATGTGTCTTTTCCTGCTCCCATGCAATTCCAGAGAAGTTTAGCAGAGATATAAGCTGCTAGAAATCACTGTTTCTTGCCTCATACTTACGTTCTTCAGAGAAATGTTGGTACCCCTCACAAAAGAAGTGTACATAAACATCTTAAATAGCTGGGTTAAAAAATACCACCAAAGGAAAAGCAGCAGCAGCAACAGCTGCCTGGAAACCACAAGCTGACAGCCTCAGGAAGATAACTAGGAACAGACCATCTTATGAAAATCTTTTTTCTGCCCCTCAGAAACCCAGCTGAAAAGATTCAGCATTGGCTACAGTGGTCAATTCCCACAGTTAGAGACAATAACTTCCCCTATTTTGCCAAGTGCATAGGACAATGAAGATACCTGCAATATTTTATGGATTACACTGGTGTGACCCTGTCTGTCTGAATTTTGTATTCATGGTGACCTGTAGCCCAGCCAGGGTCTAGACCGTAATCCAGCCTGCCTGCTCCACTGCACTGCCTATCCCTGTAGGCAGCCCATTGTCAGGTGTCTGCCTCTTTCCTTTGGGACTTCACTGTGCCTGTCCCCATGTGTGTGAAATGGAAGTCAATCTTCCTGCACATGCCCTGCTGTGATCCAGGTGTGAATGTGGATGGGCACACAAAGCCTTCCTAAGATCCCAGAGGAAGCCTGAACGAGACGAGATGTGGTCAGCAGTATAACAAACCTCACCATAGGAAGTGGTGGTAGCCCACTTTTTTGTTTGATGATCTTTCCTATGGTTTTAACATTTAGGAAAGAAATCTAAGGTTAAAAGGTTTAGCTGCTTTTCTGTCAAGGTGCAATGTTGTCCATATCAGCCTGAAGAGTGTCCTAGTTACTAGCATAAAACTAAGATCACTTTTGTGTGTTTTCCAGTTGCCTGAAGGACTCCTACCTGTCTGGCTTTATGGTGGCTCAGATTAAAAGAAGAGATGAAAATCTATTTACACAGAGGTGTAAAAAAATTGCCTTATCATGGTGTTCATGAAACTAAGCACTGGCATGGGTGTAAGGGGTAAGTAGCACTTCCTTCTCTGCACTTTTCTGTGTCCCTCTTCAGAAGTGAAGTAGGCAGCTGAACAGAGGCATTTGCTACTTCCCTTTCAGTCCACATATGATTTGGTGAACTACATCGTCCTTCAGATATGCCTCGATAAGATGGACCAGATACCCTCCAGCAGGCCTCCAAAGGCATCTTTCTTTCTTTGCTGATAGAGTATGGAACTTAAACCAGTTTGCTTAACGTGGGTTGGATTGTATGCCTCATTTCACTTTTGGGATGTAATTGTGCCTGCCAAGATTGACTTGTACCAAAGGGAACTGCAAGTACTGTCAAGGAGGAAGTGAAACAATGGCAAGGAGATAAAGCATCTTTGGGTATAACGTCAAAAAGTTAAACAATGGTCAAGCAATTGACTGGGGGAATGTTAATTCTAGGTGCCAAGCAGGGTTGCATAGGCTACTTGCTAAGGATCAAACTGAAACATTTATCAATTCAATTTAGAAAGTCTGAAGTAAAGTGAGATAAAGGTAGAGCTTGGTAGGCAGCAGCTTCATCCAGTACAGGTGATCAAAACACAGCAGAGTGTCCACAACTGTGCTGGCCCAGGGGGAGTGAGAAATAACAAACTGAATAGGAGTACTAAGCTTGCACATTTTTTTGTTCCTGCTCACCATGTCCTGAGGTAGAATTGTTTATGAATTTGTAAGAAACTGAGTTGTTTAATTCAGCAGCCTGTGGTCACATCTATAGGCAGTGTTTTCTGAACAGGGCAAAGGGTCTGTGATGTGGGGAGATGCAATAGATTCCCGGGTTGCTGGTGGAAGCAGGGGTTTGATTAGTTGGTGGGATTTCTGTTGAGAGAGTGTGGCAGTCCCATCTGGTTTGTGAGCAGGGTGGAAGACTCTGTAGGTCCCAGCAAGTCACTGGTGCATGTGGAGACCAGAGAGGAGAGCACGTGAGTCTGGGGAGTTTTTGGTGTGGCAGAGGAGTGGCTCCAATTCCCATATTTTTCCCATGTGCTAGTCTGCTGCTGGTCTGGGATGGCAAAAGGAAAATTTCTGATGTGTGGCAAACACAGCTGGCCCTGCCACATCAGTCAGGCAGAAAAAAAGGGAAGTTTTCATCTGAGATTGTAATATATTTACCCAGAGATCCAGTCTAAAGTGCTGGTTGCCACAGTTAAAGACATGAAGGAAGCTCAGCCTGTCATCTCTCAAGGATGTGCACAGAAGGAAGGGAAAGGCAGAGTTCACCCTGAGGCCAGGATACCCAGTGACACACACAGTCCTACAGATGAACTGGTGGAGGACTCTGCTTTCGGGGTTGAAAAACATGAGTGTGTCTCTGATGGCAATATATATTGGGAAGAGGAGATTATTGCATCTGGTACAGTTTATTCTTCCTTTTAATTGATCAGAAAAGAAAAATTTAAGAAATTATATTGAGCCAGCTCTGTTAACAGGAATTTTATTCAAGATTGCACACAGAGGAAGTGAGAACCTAGGAAATGTCAATCACTTCTTCTGAAGCTGTGATCAATCCCTTGCGTGTATGTGTTATGATACAGTTCTTTAGTTACATAGCAGTGTGGTCTCTGTCTACAGGATTCAGTGCATAGCATAATCAGTACAATGCATAAGAGCTGTTAACAAACAAACAAAAAAAACTTCTATAAAAGAGATAAGTTTAAAAGTGCATTCCAGCAGAGCTATTTGGTTTCCACCCAAACAATCAGTACTAGTCTCCAAATAAAAATATCTTCATCCATCAAGGAACCCTTGGGATTAAAAGACTCACCTAGCTAAACAGAAAAATAAAATGTAAATATGTCCACAAAATCTTGTTGCTGAAATAAGCATCACTTTGCTAAATAAAGCTGACACTCTGGGATATTGGAGAAGTGATTAAGAGCCTGAAGTGTATTTTTCCAGTGGAAAAAGCTATATACAAAGGAAAAGGAATCAGAAAGGCTTTCAGTTTATTTGGCCCTATTCACAGTTTATGTGACAAATAACTACAAGCTCAGATGTTCCAGAACTGCTATTAAAGTCACCTTTAATGTTTTTTGTATTCTATAAATTTGCCTGTAAAGTGCCATAACCCAGAATTTTTTAACATTTGTCCAAGGGTATTTATTTGTGGCTTCATTGGTCACATCTTATGGCCACTATTGCCAGTTGCTGAGGTAGTCTACAAGAAGTATAAATACTGTCCAAATATCTTTTCTCCTTGTAAAAAATTTCAAATGAAAGGGGCCAAGGCCGACGTCACCATATGCTGAGAGCTGTGGAGGGAGGCAGAGTACAATTCAAGAGGCACCATGTCTATTAATTTGTGAGAGTCACCATCAAAGTCCTTAATACTCTTTGCCTAGGTCTGTATAGCTGGATCCAAGGCAAGTTTCTACCCCTGCGGTCACCTTCTGTACCAGGTTAAAACTTAGGCAGGCATGCTTTCATATTTCTCCTTCTCCTCATTCCCCTCTTCTCCTCGTTTTCCTCTACCCAATGTTCTCCCTGCAGCGAGGAACCCAGGGCTGGGCAGCAGATGCAGAGCAGCAGTGGCGTGGCCAGGGACAGCTGTGCACCGGGGTGGCCCCCACTAAGGGCAGAGACAGCACGGCCCCTGCAGCAGCAACTCATCCACGGGAACTGTCCTCCCTGCAAAAGCAAAAGGGGGTTTTCTCAAGGGGAAAAGGGAACCTTATTTTCCTCCAGGAAAATAGAGATGACAGACAGGTAGATCCCTGTAGCTAGTGTGAAAAGATATTGCCAAGAAAAGCAAAAGCACACATGCAAATACCTCTCTCAGCAAGGTGAAAAGCTCTAATTTGCAAACAGATTTAATTTTCATAGTTCTTTCTCCGTGACATAATTTTTTGTGGCCTTGTGTGTCTACCCAGATGATCTTTTTTCCTCAAACATGACCTTTCCAGGAGATGGAAATCACATTTTCCAGCCATCTTCTTTCCATCCATAGTTATAACTACTTCTGGCTGAGGCTCCGGGGTGTTTTATCAGGTGGAGGCTTATGAAGTCGCTGTGCAGCCCAAGCAGAGCTCAGCTCTGCTAGAGGGCTCCAAAAAGACCCAGTAACCAGTGATCTCTGCAGCTGACAGACTGCAGAGTGAGAAATGGTGAGAGTAGCAGGCAGTCTGCTGGATTGGGACTCCTGGTCTCACATGCAGCTGTGCTGAGCAGCGTGTCCTGCAGTCACCATCCTGCATCCTGGGCCTCACCATGCTCCCCTCTTCCACGGGGCGTGCTGGTCTCACATCTTCTATTAGCTGTAACCCTGAAAGTGACTGAATCCTCTACTTAAGATCCCTCTTCCCACCGACAAAATGAAAAGGGAAAATTATTTTTGATGCCCAGACTTACCTGTAGCAGCTTCTTTGCAACTCCACATCAACTATATCACAAAAGTAACACCAGACAGACCTAGATGCAGCCAAAACAAACAAAAAGAAATCATTTCCCCAGGGCTCCCCTTTGCAGCCATACTTGAACTGCTAGAGTTAGGAGAATAAAAAAGCCTATGAATCCAGTTAAGAAGTACTGCAAAGGGGTTTCCAAGGGAAGCTTTGTGCACCAAAGGTGCACTTCCCTGACAGGTCTGATCGCTCCTTGGGGTAGAATTACCATCAGGATTAACAGGGATGCAAAGCCAAGGCATGCAGTTGTGGTGGGGCTGTAAAGGGCCTGCAGAGGCAAAGTTTGGGCAATGAAAAGAATTTTCCACTGCCCTGTTGTTCATCTTAGCCAGAGCTGGAGGTCCTTCAGTAATGCCCAATCCACCCCTAGGTTTAGAGTTGAGGCAACAGAGAGAAAAAACATAGGGGTCCAGTTGAGGGCAGTGGTCCAAAGACTGTTAAGGGAGACCTAAGGCTGCAAGAGGAATTCCCTCACAAGAAGTTTTTCATCCAGGTCACAGCTGTCCTTTGTTCTCTCATTTTCCTAGGACTTTCTCTTGTAGGATATCGTGTTTATCTCCATTAAAACACTTGCTGAGAACTATGAAGAGCAGATGTGTCATGATGTCTTGTTATGTGCAAACTGAAAACAAAATTGCAAAACAATCCTATAGAAAATGCTCTCCAGCTGGAAAATAAAAGTTGAAAAGAAAGGTCGTGTCATGTTAGGGAATACAAACTATGTATTACAGGGGCCTTTTGAATTTGAAATTAAGTACGTAAGAGGTAAGGAAACATAAGACTCATAACACAGGAGCTAGTGTATGGGGCTGAGTGAAAGACCTTCTTAATGGCTTCTAAAACAGGAATGGAAGGAGTACAAGATTCCAATTGCAGTCTTGAGCACAGTAAATAATTTAAAAGTAAGCAGCGACTTTATGGGAGTCACCTATGAATACCACATGCTGGTGGTAAATCAGGAAAATCCCCAGAATATGAAACTGAAGGAAGTAAGCCTAGTCTAAAAGCACCCATCCTAGCTCAGAGTGAACTGTAGATATAAATAAAAGGACTGGTAATTTCTTACTCCTATTGTGAAAACCCCACATCTAAGAACTGAAAAGAAACTTGCCCTGAATTCAGAATTTCCCATATTTTTAGAACTTAAAGTTTCAAATTCTCTGAAATCCACATTTTGTGTTCTGGACCCAGTTAGGCTGGTTGGTTTTGTCATCAGATTCATAATGCCTGACGAATACACTGAAAAATAATCTTCTTCCTCTAATATATTTTTCTGAGGACAATAATCCTGGAATATATCTCTTGATATCAGCTATTTCTTCCTTTACACAGATAAAATTAGCTAACACCTCACAGGGGCTTCATAAGCATGACAGTGTTTTCATAATGTAGCTGAGGCAGGAGCCATGTGCATCACACTGCTGTAGCAGTGCTATTCACAGCCTGTTAATCTACCCCAAACTGAATTGCTCTCTATTGTTGTACTGTAGCAATGGAGAGATGATGGTGTTTTTCTATCATTTCTATTTTCTATTAGGATCTCTATTGTGTGCAGCTGCTGCAAGTTGCAGCCCCCTTTTCAGCCCTGAGATTCATTTGCCTTGTCTGCATTACATATTAAGAGGGGCCAGAAATTCAAAGGGGGGATGATCACCGGCTCCCATGGCAGCCCATGTGTACAAAGAGATGGCAAACTGGGTACAGAGCAGCATCCTAACCAGCTTCCCCAGCAACAAGAGGTCACAGACAAAAGACTTTGATCGTGTGATGAAGCTGATTAGGGTGTCACAGAGAAAACAGACAAGGAAAATTTGCGGGGGGGGGAAAAGCAATATTTAGTAGTCTGTTAGGGTGACCAGAAGGAACTAGGTTTTGTTGAGTAGTATTTGAGAAAGGAAAATGTCTGTGTATGTGTATTGAGCTGAGTGTTCTAGAGCGTAAATCAAGAGCAGAGGGACAAGGGCAGAGAAAGACTCTAGGACTTCTTTGAGAAATGGTGAAGCTGGGGCAGGGACCCTGGCACAAGAGTACCCAAGTGTTGACTAAAAATGAATTGTTTTGCAAAACAGCAGTCCTGATCTTCAAGTGGTGAACTCATTTAGCTTTACACCTTCAAATGTGTCTTGTGTCTTTCCAAAGTTATCTACAAGGCTATACAAATTTCATGTCCACTCAATTTTTTAACTGTACTACAACAGATAGACCTAGATCATAAAAATATTTTTTTTTCTTGCTTAGTTCTTAGGCTATACAGTAATGTGCTTCCTTCAGAAAGGCAGAAGCATCATCTGATCACCAGTCTCATTCACTGTGGATGCTGTGTTACAAGTAAATCTCCAGCCCTGGGTTGTGGCAAACCAAAGACTGCAGTTTTTCATTTCAGCTTGCCTGCAGATCTGGTTTATTGTCCTTATACAGCTGACCTCAAGCATGACGTGCTGCTCTCCAGGTCTAGTCTGTACCTAGATGAAAAGAGGCCTGTCTCTCCAACACTTAGCACTTGGCTTTCAGCAATCCCAAATGAACCTCTAGCGTAATAAATAGTTTTAAATCTGTTCTTTGCCTCAGAGAGAAAAAAAAAATTAACAATAATCAAAAATGCTTCTCATGCAGGCTCACTTATTTTCCTATCCAGTGAAGAACTTCTTTTCAGAGCCAAATGGATTAAATGCTCTTTGGTCTTTTTCTCCTGTTGGTCTAAGTGACCTAGCACCTTCCTTTACATATAGCAATGGGTTGACGCATATCTAGGTTTAACAGGAGTGGGTTAGCTTTAATTCCAAAAATAAACAATAGACGTGTTTATCAGCACTAAAGACTGAAAGCCATTCACTATTCTTTGTGCTATTTAGCCTTTACCACGTCAAGCACTAAAGATTTTGAATAGGGCAAACAATTTTCCCTTGCAGAGTAGGCACTCTGAGCTCCTCTATCTGGTCTCCACTGCAATTAACATTGAAATTATGGCGTGTAACATGTTCGTCACAGAGAGAAGACATGCAGTAGATTTTCAGAAAGACATTTCTGGTGTGGAGATGAATTATGTATCTTAACTGTAGATCTGGCAAATAATTCTGTCATTAAATGCTGTGTCACCCACTCCTTCTGTCCTATGCCAAAATAGTAAACCCCCTGAAATTAAATTGCTATTTTTAAATTCTAGAGCATTATTTTATTTGTAATTGCTCATGTATTTTAATACAGTGAATTAAAAACCCTGAAGTAGTTTGCACAGTTTGTTCAAAGTGTGTATTTAACACACAACCTGTCTCATTAATGGCAGATACTGAACTTTAACATCAAGAGGTATACATATACATGTATTCTACCCACAAAAATCCTGGAAATCATCTTCAGACTTGGAGCCTATTTGCACACATTCAATACTGTGTTAATAAGTCATAGCATCTGCCCTTTGTGTTCCTGGAGTATACTTCCAATATGTTTGGATGATGAGTAGCTAGGAAGATGCACTCACAACTGATAAGCAAGCATGAACAAGCAAAGAAAATTCAAATATTTTTGAATATGGTGATTAATTCTCCATCAGTTCTAACATTATAACCCTACATCTGAGGTCACAAAATTGTTGTAAATTGATGCAATTAAGTATTTCCATTTTCTAGACTGAAATTCCAGTTCTTAAATTACTTATAAATCTATGCAATACACAGCTTTTCTTAACCATATCTTGTCAATCAGTTTCTACACCCAGTGATTCTGGTTACAGCTCTTCTATCTCTGATAGTGCATTATTTTTCATCTTACACACACACAAATGACTTTATGGGACTGGAATATCAAATGATAAATTGTGAAATCCTAAGCGTAATTTCTTTGCATTTTCGTTTGGTTTTGTGGCAGTCCAAACTCGTGCTTTATCTCCACACTCCCTTGCTTGTTCGATGTCTGGCATGCACAGCTGTTCGTGTGCTTTCTCATGTATGTGCTTTCATTACTGTGACCCACTTAAGATGTGTGGTGAGGGAAAAGTGAGTGGCATGTTTTTACACATGCATTTGAGCTACCTGGCTTCCTGTGTGTGTGTATGTGAGTGCATGCATGGCTGTGTGTGATGGGTGAGAGCAGAGATCACACATGCAACCATGTAATTTAATGTTATAAATGAATATCTACTTGCAGCTTTATTGTTTGTCAGACAAGAGGTTTGGGCATGTTGTGTTTAGAATGGGCTCGCCTGGCATTAATTTTCTGCAGCTAATTCCCTTCAGTGTCTCATTTAAATGTACCCCATTTGCTGTGCATTTGAAACTGAAGGCCTCTCTTACATAATAATAATGTACAGCACAGCCCCACAACATGTCCCCATGATGCCCGTATTATCTGAATTTTACACAGCTACCTGCCTTAAATTTTAGCAGCTCTTTCCCTGACTGAAATGTATTTAATGGTATATTCCTTGTACACTGCTTTTTTCATAATAATTGAGGATGTGTTCCACAGTACAGTTTTAAATGCAATATGCCAGACAACTGTTGTTTCCTATTAATCATCTTAGCTGAAATAATAGAAGTACTTTAAATTTTGAATGCCAACTGTTCTTTTGAAAGCTAAATATCTTCCGTGCCTGTCTGTTCCTTTTAGTGAAGAAAAAAAAGCAAAGCGTTGTGATGATTAGATACTTTGGGGCATCTTTCAGAAATGCTGCTGTTTTGCAGAACATAATGAGACATATTATTTTCCAGGAATTGCAAAGAAATTAAAGGAAACATAAGTCACCCAGGTGTGTTATGACTCTGAAAATGAAGCATAATGCTTGATGGCAGCTGAGGCAGAACTACTTATTTACAGTAAAACTTTTTCTAATTCCTTTTATTTTTAGCTGTGCTCCTTCTGTTTATTTAAGAAAGGAGAAAAAAGTGGAATTTTGGTTTTCCAAAATTTTGGGTTCTTATTATGACTCATCATGTTAATGACAGCTGTGGGATTATACACAATTTGGGGCAAAGCCACTTGACTTCAAAGAATTTAAGTCTGTGGATCCCACTATTGTCGTGGGATCTTTCAGAAATATGAAAGGCCAAGTGAGAGATCTCATTGATTCAAAGAACAGATATCTTCTTGCTTTGGACATGAAAACAGAAAGCTAATAACTCTGAGGAAAATAGCTACAATTAACTGCATACTAATATTTTTTCCAAGATTAGTATTTCCAGAGGAAAAATGTGCAGAGCCTTTTGGAGTCTCTGAATTTCTGATGGTAGCTCTTTTATGCCCCAGCAGCTGGTTGCCTTTTTTAGAGATGTCATGGATGCTAGAGATTCGGCTTAATCCCAGTTTGAAGTTTTCTTCCCAATCAAAGGCTGAATAGGTATTGTGCTTCCTACCTTACTAAATGCTTGCTGAGATTATCCTCTGTCACTTGCTGCTTATTATCACTGTATCCCCAAAGAACCATCCTCTCTGATGCAGTGCTTTTAGAAGTGTTATTTCATCATTGAAAAGATGGATTCCAAATGAAAAGGCGCTCTCTACAGAAATAACATTTCATTTCAGGAAGATAAAAGGAGATGCCTGTGGATAGGTCTGGATTGTGCTACTTTTCTTGCACTTCCCTATTGATTTTTGAGCTTCAGGCCTTCTCTTGGCTTAAAATGGGGGATAATGTGAATTCAGAGAGGCTGCAACCATAGAAAGAACTGACACAGTCTGAGACGGAGATAAAAACTTATTCTTGGGGTACAAGACCATGTCTAGAGAGTAGCAGGGGCAAGGGAAAAAGGAGAAAGCAGCATGAAGAGCAAAACAGAAGAAAGGAATATGAGGTCAAGCCTTGAAGGACTTGCTCAAGTTGTGGTCATACATGGCAAACCTGTGTCCTATCCCACATGAGTAACCTGTCTTCTTGCCAGTTTACAGTAACAACAAAGTTTGGACTCCAGGATTCCAACAAAACTGGTTTGGTTTCTGTTTGGACTGAGAAAAAAATATTGTCCTGCAGTCAGACTTATCAGGCACACACTGTTCATAGGGTTAAGGAGTGCTTTGGCCTTTTAGCAACTCTGAGTCAACATGCAGAGCAAGGGAACTTCTATGAAGGAAAGAAGGACATAAAAGCTCACAACTCGGTAACTGAAGCAAAATTACAAATGCTCAGCTGTTATGCATCCCTTCATTCACCCCTGCCCTGAGCTGGGAGTGCTCTAAACTGCAGTGAGGCCACCTCCCACATCAGTGCAGTTGTACTGCCCTAGCCTGGGCTGCCAGATGGAACAGGGTAGGTCATTCTACTTTGTTCTACTGTGTTTCTTTTAGTCCCCAGGGGGAAAAAAAATAATCTGCTACTGAGAAGGGATTTCTCTGCAATACCATAAATGGCAAAGAGCACTTGAGACCTACTGGCAATATCTTGCTTTCCTCAAGACACAGCAGCTCTCCCAGCCTTCTTCTCTCCCACCATCTTCCAACTGATGTTTGCATCTGGCAGAGTTAGGGTGACTTAGTTGTGTCTCTGGTGGGTTTATGAGGATTAGATTGTGTCAAAAACATGCTGAAATGTATTTTTTACTGAAAAAAAATGTTGACAGTAAAGAAGCTGATGTTCTGCCAGCTAGGTCTCCTGAGCTGCCTGGCTTCTACTGCTCAAGGCTCCTTGATATGCCCAGCTTCTGAGACTGACAGATTCCTGATCTCTGAATTGATGGATCCCCAGCTACTTGGCTCACACCTCTCTTGATTTCACAGCAGCTGGCAATATGGATGATTGAGATTTTGTAGAGATTTATTTCCATTTTTCGCAAACAATTTTTTGAAAATTCCTTTTGTCTAAAATTTGGCATTTTTTAATGACAAAAGGATTTTCCATTATGCCATCCACATGCAAGATTCTTCTTTCAGAATAGGGCATTTCTGACTAAGGGAAGAATGTGCTTCCATCGTGGTGCATGAGGCATTGGGGACCTGTGTGCTGGGTCTCTCAGGCCTCCTAGTTGGTATGTGAAATTGTGGAGCTGGAGCAAGGATGCTCAGTGTCTGAGTTTTGACAGATCTACAGTTACAGTCAAATATGGCTTTTACAGAGAAATAAATGATACCCCTTTATTCAACACATGTGTGACCTATCAGTTTTATCACTGCAGGTTAGCACAAAGGAGCCATAACACAGACCTGAAGTAGTCCATTGTACGAGGGCCTGTGCCAGCTCCAAGAATATACTCTGAGAAAAACAGGAAGCAGCATAAAGGCTTGAGGTCTGTTAGTCTGATGCTGAGAAGCTGGTGTTTCTGGACGTCTCCTTTTGCTTCATAGGAATTGTTACTAAACTGGTACAAATTAGAGACATCTCAGAGATACTTCAATCACTATCCAGTCCTAGATCCCCTGAACTGGAGAACTGCAAGATTTTTTTCCCACTTGATGATTTAAATCAGCATTAAAAATATTTAAGACAGACTTAATGAACTGAGAAACAAAACCAAGTGTAAATTAAAGAATGGGATAATTTAAAGCATCGCATCTGTCTTACACACACAGTTCAAAATCTTTGTTATCACTTTTGACAATCTTCATTATAAAGCAGTTCTAGCCTGTGTTGGGTCCTGATTGGATTTCATGCTATAAAATATGAGATGAAGTGAGTCCTTACACAAAGAGTTTGGAATAGAAGTTTAAAATGCTGCAACAGATAAAGACAGCCAGGAGGATTAATGGGGTATCTTACTGATTTTGATCAGTAGCACACAGAGATCTTATCTCACCCACCTACTAAACAGCTCAGAAAAGAAAGGAAAGACAGAAGATTTGAAAGCCTAACTTGGAAGGGTAGCAGAGGAAAGGCATGTTTACTAACTGAGGAGGACAGCACTTGCGTCACAACCTTTATTTAATATTTTACTTTTTCTCATTGTTCCATGTGTAGCCGTAAGCCTTATGATCTGGTGACCACTCAAACCCTGTTCTGAATTTGTAAAACAGTTCCTGACATAGTTTTGGCTCATACCAATTCCTCTGTCAGTTCCTGAGCACAGGAATCAAGCTAGGCCAGGAACTAGTCCCAGTAGAAACTGTGGAGAAGGCCATGCTCTTTTGGAAGCTGAGAATGGACAGATGCACTCCATGCAGTTGGTCCTGGAAGCAGTGAGTGGTCCTGGGAGCACTAAATAGCTGTAGCCTGTATTCACAACACAGGTCACACTGGTTCCAGTTACACTTGGAAATGGACCAGTGCTCTCTGTATTAGATCTCAAGGTGTCAAGCAAAGGACCCCTGTTACAGCTCACTGCCTGTGAAATGTTGATTTGAGGGACAGACCTTGGATCACATTGATAGTCTATGGCTGAAAAAGGGACAGAATTCAGTTCTCCAGCCTCTTCAGTGGAAGTTCTCACTTTCTTTCTATTTCTTTCCTTTATTATTGACTGGTAAGCAGATGCAAAAATTAGCTCAGCTGGAAGAGAAGACATAGGTGTTTTTCTGTTCTCCCTGGATCATTTAATTGATGATTCTCACATATAAAACACATGAATGTGCTGGGGAGCAGAGATCTTCTCATCTTACCCTTTTCTAATTGTCACCAGTTCTTTTTTCACTTACTTCAATGCCTTAATCAATTGACTGTAGAGTCAGTCCCTACTTGCTTGTTCTCTTGCCTGTACAATTCTTACATTTTTCTTGTATTTTGGCTTATTTCAACAGAGGCTTCAGAAAATGAATTGCAGAGCAGCTCTCTTTTGAACTGGGGTGAGTTGCTCAGGGGTTAGAATATTTCCTGCAAGATAAGATTTATGAATTCAAAGGGCCTTTGAAGTGCTACAGCCACTTCATAGGTGTTTTCCAAAAGCACGGGCATTCCCATAATCGCCAGATCCTAGCTGTGAGAAGAGTTTTTCTACTGAGGCATGCACCATACACCAGGGTAGTGAGGCTGAGTTTATATGAGGCTTTAGGCTTTTTAGGCACATAGTATTTTGTATCATAGAACCACAGAAGAATTTAGGTCAGAAGGTAATCACTGAGTCCACCTCATCTGATCTCCTGCTCAGGGCAGTGCCAACTTCCTAAGTTAGGTCAGTTTGCTCAGAGCCTTGTACAGGTGAGTACTTTGGATCTCAAAGAAAGGAGAACCCACTGTTCTCAGGGCCCCTCTTCCAGTGCTCCACTACCCTTACTGAAATGTCCCTTTCTGAAGTCTGTGATCCCTCACTGCGTTTTGTCCTTATACTGTGTACCTCAGAGAACTGCCCTCTATCATCCCTTTTAGGCAGTGGAGGACAGTCCTCTTTATGCCTTTTTTCTCCAGCTAAATAAATCCAGTTCCTTTAGCTTCTCCTTTTTACACTTCAGGGCCATTATTCTCTCTTTGGACCTCCAGGAACTCTCTGTAGTTTGCCTTGTATGAAAGGGTCCCAAACCATACAGAATATTCCAGACACAAGCTCATAAGTGATAAGTAAAAGGAAATAAACACTGCCTTTGACTTCTTGCTTGTCTTCTTGCTGCAATAATAATCTACTCATTCATGTTCAACTTGTCTACCGTGATCCTCCAGAATATTTTCTGCAGAGCTGCTATCTAACCAGACAAGTCCCAGCCTCTGTTGCTGCATGAGGTTATTCCATCTCACGTGCAGGACTTTGTGCTTGCCTTTATTCAGCATCATGACTTTCTGCCTGGTTCATTTCCCCAGACTTTGGTTCCGTTTGAAAGACGACCCTGTCCTCCAGTGTGTCAGCAACTTCCTCCAGTCTGGAGTCATCCATGAGGGTGCTAAGGGTGCCTTTCTTCACATCACTCAGGTTGCTGCTAGATATATTGCCCCAGAACTGAATCACAGAACGCACTCATAATTGGCCACCAGCTGTATTTTGCACTGTTGAGTACAACCCTTCAAGCCCAACAGTCCAGCAGTTCTTGCCACCAACCTCATGTCCATCCATCTCCTCACATCTCCTCAGCTCTGAGGACACAGTGAAAGAATATGTCAATAGCCGTATGGGAATTGAGGTAAATTTACTGTTCTCCCCCTATCAAGCCTTTCATCACAGATGGCAATCAGGCTGAACAAACACAATTTTCCTTCGGTAATTCTGTGCAGATTGTTTCCAATCATTTATTACCCTTCATGCACCAGGGAAAGGCTTCTACAGGCTGTTACTTATCATGTCCTATACTGCATCCACCTTCTGAAAAAAAAAAAACAACCAAAAAACCTTGGAAACAACAGCAACTTCTTCCCAGCATCTGAGGCAGTGATTTTATTGTGTTAGAATCTTAACGTAATTAAATTTCCACATGTGCAGCAAGGAGAATAAAAACGTTGGGTAATTCTTTGCAATCTTAATGGTTGTGTGTAATGTACAGTATTAAAAGGGTTAACAAGCAGGCTTTGTGCTGTTTCTCATTAGGCTGAGTTCAGCATTCAGCTTTCAGGCTTAAAGTCTATCTCATATCATATGTATACTGCCACATATGTAATTTGTTGGGTAGGACCGGTTACATTGTGGAGATGGCATAGAAATTCCTAACAATCTTTCCTGCCCATAATAGCTTTCCAGAAGACAGAACATAATGCTGCCCATGCACGTTAAATCTTTGGATGAGCTAATATGAAATACTTCTGCTGTTCTAATTTCCTCTTGTGTGTATTTTTTCCTGGCTCAGACTCAGTGACCTAATTCTTTTCTTCATTCTGTTCAAGGTTTTTGATTTTTTCCAAGCTACTCACACTGGACTCTTCTCCGTTGTGGAAATTGTGCCTTTATTTCTGTTTTGTATTAGTATCCTGGCACAGTTGCACTGATTGCCCTGTTGCTCCTCTGTCTCCAGACCTGAGGGTGGATACTAATAATTGTGTCACAGCATCTCCCAAAAATGGTGACCAAGACATCGTAGTGGGCACACCGAAGAGAGTTCTTGCAAGTCTACAGGAAGATCTTGTAGAGTTGACATGGAAAATATCCCATTTTAAAAGTAGCACCTAAAAGAATGTTGTTTGCTTTCCTAGTCTCTCGGCTGGAGAGCTGAACCAGTCAGTATCTCCCTATCTACTTGCCTTTGAAAACCATGTGAAGATTTGTTCAAAATCTTTTCCACAAGGTGTGTATGGTGCTACATTTAACTAAACAAAATGCACGAAAGGCTTCTTAGTTTTCATAATTGTGAAATCCTCAAGCTAGCATATGCACATCTCCCAGCCTAGACTGAGGCATGCTTAGGCCAGTTCAAAGGCATGTAGGGAGCAGACCCAGCAGTTTTCTGTCTTTGATGAAAAATGCACTTTTTTTCATTCCAACACATAGAGGAGGTTGACAAAAGGACACCCTTGCTTTTTTTGTTTCATTCAGTTGCACTTCTAGACATCTATTTCTTTTTTGTGTTGTGTTTCTCAGTAGTTATTATGTTGTGGTTCCTTAGGGCTACCTTAATAAATATCTGCTTTCAGACTCTGACTTTTTATTTTAAGGAGATTTAGTGCATTTGCAAAATAAACTCCATGGCACCGCTCATAGGCTTAGTGTATTAACCATGACATAGATTGTTTTAAACAATCTTCCTGTCTTGACATGAATTGGTATGAGCAGTGTAATCACTGTTTATCTGGCGAGAGAGAGGATGATTCCAGTCAAGAAATAAAACCACCCAAAATTATGAACATGGGTTTGGAGCTTTAGCCTAGGAATTAAATGCATCTTTTCCATTGAAGCTGTATAAAATGAAGGTCTGTAACTTCAGTTGCAAGTTATACATATTAGAAACAGTTTGCATGATCTGTGTCTTTGTGTAGCAGATACAATTTCTTGAGCTGCAGAAGGCTTTATAGTTGGACTCAGTGAGAGGCTGACTTCTCCAGTAAAAGGCCAGATTTTCCACATTCCTGCAGACATAAAAGCACAAATAAACTGCCTGACACAAGTGCTTTACTACCTTTAATTCTCAAACTTTCCTGTCAATCTAACTGATATTGCATGGCCCTGCTTCTTCAGTCAGTCTTCCTCACACTCCTTGTCAGCACGATCTTAGGGTTTCCTTATGTGCTGGTGTATAATTGTACACATTTTAATTTAAGAGGAGCAGAGACCCCCTGGTTTGTCACCAAGACAGCACTGAGGAACTCCTGCACTAGTTTAATTTTGGGAACTTTTTAAAAAGAGGGTGGCAGAGAAGTTCCTGTCTCCTAGGTATTTTCTTCAGAACACTGTACTATGCCTTTTACTGCTGGTGTTACAAAATACTGTAGAAAAGGTATTTTTCATTAAAGGTAAAATCCAGGAACACATGCAACTTTCTGCTTTTGCTTTGCTTCTGAATGGTGAAACCAGAGTATGTATTTAAAAGCTTCTCACATTACTTGCAGAACAAAAGCAACTAAGTTGCTGGCTTGTAAAAAAAGGAAAAAGAAAGCCTTGAGATGAAAGAGAGTTATATTTACCTCACTCATAAAAACTTTTTTCTTTCTTGAGTGGTTGGGGTTTTTTTCTTTTAGTTGAACTCTTGAAAAACGCAATTTCATTTCAAGACACTTTGGTTCATATCAATGTTAATTTTATTAAGCAATAAGACCAGACAGGGCTTGAATTATTGTGCAATAATTTATGCTTAGGTGCATTCTCAGGCATGAGCCTGCAGGCTGAGTGTTATCAAGTCCCAGGGTGTTCCACATAAATTATGTTGTAGTTAAAAAAGACAACAACAAACGCAAAAAAAAACCAAAAGAAAACCCAAACTAAGAAAAAAACATGCTGCAAGGGTCTGTGCTTTACAGAGGTCATCACCTGAGAGCTCAGACAGCCTCCATTCTTGGCTGTTGGAGATGCAGGGGAGAGGTTCAGCATCTATTCCTGTGTGGTGTTTTGGGGAAGGCTCCCCCTGTCCCTGCTCCAGGGGTGGGTAGGCAGGCTGCTGCTCTCCTGTGCCAAGCCTTTCCCCTGCCCAGGACACTTCTCCAGGAAGTGGCACTCAAGATGCAGGGAGAATGAGGCCTAAAAAAGGTTGAATCATGGACCTGAGTTTTGCTGATGGATGTATGCTGGGATACCTGAGATTACTACAGCTGGGGTTCAAAAAGCACATAGTGAAACACAGGAGAGCTGGTAGCAAACAGACTTGGCTGAGGGGATCCAGTTGCTGAATAAATTCCCACAGTGGTTACCTGAATTCTTAACTAAAATTTGGTTAAACTTGCATCTCACTGTTAGACTGAGTCCCCTATCTAGTGAAGGCCACATAAACCTTCTTTGGAGAAAAACCTTTTCATGACAAGAATGTCACTCACAACACTGATTACTTTGCTTACCCACGCTGAAAAAAAAAAAAAGGTCTGAAAACCACCTACAGTAAACAACTCAACCAAACAGAAACATAGAAAATATAAAAGAAACAATGAAAAAATCAAATATTCCTCAGGAAACAAAGTTAAATCATCTCTTGGACAGCATTTTAATGGAAAAAGGAAAGGACAGAATGTTTCTAAAGGTCAAGAAAAGTTTTAACATCTCTCCTGATTCATTTTTTTTACTTTTGAAGGGACTAAGATATTATTACCTGGGGAACAGTAAGCAATATATTAATAAAAAGATAGCCCTTGGATGTAAAGCAGAAAGAGAGAAGACAGAAAATGTTGAGTGTTGAAGGCTGTGATGATTTCTGGAACTGCAGATGATATATGCCATCAACTTGAGAAGTGAGCAAGCAACAAGAACATTTGTTCTGTGCATAAAACGTGTGCAAGAATGTTCCCTTAATGGCCATGGAAATCCAGCAGCAAAACCAGCTACATGGTAGCACTGAAATAAATGGAGAATAAGGTGTATAACTATTTTGAATAATTATTTTTGGGTTGGAGTTTTTGGGCTTTGGCTGTTTATTTTTTTGGTGGAGAAGGATAAGGAGAGGACAACACAACACCTAGGATTAGCCTGTACCCCATAATTTAAGTTAAGGTTCTATTTTTGGAGCAGGGCTAACACCCTTGAGCTAAAATCTCAGCTGAATGCTCTATGCAGAGTACTTTGGCTGTCGAACTCTTGAAACTCTTGAACCCTCAACAATTTGAACTCTAAAAATTTTTCCTGCTGAAAATTCAATCCAAGCTAATGAGCTTCCACAAAGAGAGAGGTTTTGAAGAACAAGATTTCTAGTAAAGTTCAAGTTTTAAAAGTAATTCTTATTGAACCTTCACCCTAGCTCAGAGGGAAAGCAGACACAATAAACAGTATTGGCATTTTCTGGAAAAGCCAATGACTCGTGCTACCAGACTACCAAAGACTGAGCAACCTAGGGAGAGCAGAGAACTCCCCCTTCACTCACTTGGTCCTGCCCTCATTGTAACCATGGCCTGTTCTCATGCAGCATCACAGCCTGCTCATACAGCTCCCTGTGCTTCCTTAAACATCACGAGGTGCTGAGTCCAACATGTAATAGGTGACTACACTTAAGAGCAAATACAGCCCTCGCTGCAAAGTTGTATCCATGGCATGTACATGCTGCTGAGTTGGCATAGGCAATGGTTTCTTTCCCCCCTTTCAGACTGAAGTTTTTCAGTCAGGCTCTCCCTAGAGCTGTCTGTGCATTTTTGAAAATCACTTCCCTGAAGTTCTCATTTGTCCATTTCCTATCTTTATGTTCCTTTCCTCTGTATGAATCTAATCCATTTTGTTTGCTGAGCTGCTTGAACAGAGCACTGTCTGCTGGCAACTTCAATGGTACTTCACTACATCTCCAATGTCGTGGCTAAGAATTTGGTCACCACAGAGCACAATTCAGAGCTGATGCCAGTCACTAGTGACCATAAACTCCTTGATCTATTTGTCATTGCTGTGAATTGCAGTTTACAACTCACTATTTCTTTTGTGAGAAAATACAGCAACAGTGAATAAAGGAGAAGCAGGTGGTCCTCCATAGCGTTCCTCATTGTTTCCTGTTACCGTTCTACAAACCCAAATGCATGCTTTTACCAGTGCAATTTCAGTAATGATTTTGGTTCCTAGGGAGTAGCACTCAGCATGGGAAATGGGGAACACTGTATTCCATTCCTGGCTCCACAGTGGACTCTGGATCAAACACAGGGAATTCCTAAAAATACCCCTTCCCACTTCTGGGAAGTGCTTTGAGATCTGCAGTTGAAAACTGCCACCAAAAGAACTAGGTGTTACTAATTAATACTTTTTACTGGTGGATATTTTCAAAGTGTTATTTCAATTTCACCTGCCTTCCCCCCAAAATATACACAGAGGGGGCAGAAAGGGAGTGAGAACTAAAGAGAAAGAAATCTGCTGTAGCACAAAGGTCGATCTGGAAATGAGCAAAAGCCGCTGCCCCTCAGTGAGCATTCTTGGTTTAGTCGTGCCAAATCCATTCCTCGTGCAAACCCGTTGCCTAGGGATGTCGTTAGGTGCTGTGGCCACAGTATCTTTGCCAATTCTGAAGACTTTATTATTTATATAATTATATCATTTTGTTGCAATAGGCTGGAGAAGAATAATTAAAAGGAAACATTTTCTAGTGACCTATTTATAACAACTCTAAGCTGCAGAAGATGTGGGGCCTAAAAACCTTAATGGTTCCTCCTTTAAATATGCATTGTTTCACAGTGGACTGTAATCTCTATTTCCTTGATTGATAGGGTCATAATGCCTGGGAAAAAGTGGAATGGACAAGCCAATCAGAAATAAAGACCCAAGAAAAGGTCAAAATGGTGGAACACTTCACTATATTTCTTGAAATATGGTGGGTATTAAATGTCATATGCAATCTTTGTCATGAAAATGAAGTAACAAGCCACTAGTGTGACCCTTTTGTTTGAATGATAGTCTTGTCACTTTTAGTAATGCTCTTTTGCCAGGATTTAAATTGAGGGAGAACACTGTCTATCTTGTAAAATATTTAAATAATACAATATATTCAGGAAACGGAGGCAAAATGAGAAAATGGGAGAAACAAAAAAAAATTCCTTGTTAGATACTTGCTTTTCAAACTTTGCCTCTTAAAATGTATTTCATGCTAGTATAAACCAGATACTAAGAGTTCAATACACAGTGGTTGCATTATTGTTTTATTAAGATGCTTTTTACTTTGGCTTTTGACTGCCTTCAGTCCACCTAGAAGTAGCAACAGCTTTGTGGTGTTTGTCTCAGTATGAGCAGACAGGACAGTTTAGTTAGAGAGACAAAGGAAACATCTACAGAAGGGAAAGAAATTTGACAGTCTTTTCTAGAAACATTACTTCCCAGCTGAGATATAGAGCCTTTTAAAATGCTTAACACTATCTTTTAACGTGTATTTCTATATCATTGTAGTACTGCCTCAGAGTCTTTCAATCAATAAAGCTTAAACTTTCTGTCAAAGATTCAGCTTGGTCATCAGTTCTATGCCCAGTACCTTTCAGTTCTGGCAGCCCTTTACACTGCCATGTCCCCCTTGGTCTTTGTCAGCTGCATCCTCTGCTTTTAAAATTACCAGCATAAAGTTTTTTGGTCATTGAAGGGCATGTCTGAAAAAGGATATTAGGAGATTGCTACTCTGCTGTCACCCTTTCCTTATAAACATTCTGCTATCTTTTTAGTGGGTATACTTACTGGCAGAGTTGCTAGGGAAAATAATTAGAAAATCTTCTGCTGGAAAGATTTGCCAGGCTTGCCAAAGCTCTAATGAAACTTGCTTTATTTATGCATATAAGAAAACCAGGAAGCACAGGATGGATGCAAGTGGAAGCTCATGCCTTGTAATAAATTACTCAGCTTGGGTTATCTACCAGAGCATCGTGTTTCTACCTCACCCTTCCCACAAACAATTCACTGCTTCTTGGGATGGTATCAGTAAACAAATAAAATAGTTTTGCAAGTTTAACCCATGATGTTATTGCTATTTCTGCATCCTTGCAGTGTGGTTAGTGTTGGGCATGGTTTAACTTACGTAGAAATGGAGAAAACTCTTTTGGTTGAGCAGAATGACAGAAATGGAGAAAACTCTTTTGATTGAACAGAATGACAGGAAAACTGCCACCAGGACGGAAGCAATTTGTTCCTGGCTGTACTGGCAGATAACTCACTGCAGCACTGGCTTGGTGCCGTCAGAGACAAGGTCACAGTGATCATGTCCAGCCTGCAGAGCAGGAAGACATACAGATACTTCCTGCAGTGCTATACACTGGGAATTGGTTGTACACTTTGAAATTCCCCTTCTTGCCTCATGATTCCTTTTTTTTTTTTTTTTTTTTTGCCTGAAAGTGCAGGCATGGAAGGATGGGATTTCACACCTTGGCATTTATCTCAGTATGGGGTAAGGGAGTGGCCAGAACACCCGTCAGAGCTGAGAGCTGTGACCTGGGAAATTCTCCTACCCCCTTCTTAAGGCTGTATTATAGACATATCTCCACTTAGACTGGTGGCAAATATATATATGGCAAATACTCTAGGCTGAGATTATGGATTGTTCATTCCCTTTTTTCCCCCAGACCCTTGGTTTTTCCCATGCTTGGCAAAATAGCAGAGGTCTAACTTGACCCCTTACATGCAAAGTGTAAAAGTCAGACACAAACAAGAGCAGAAAGACAAAGTTAGCTCTGTCAAGAGTGAGTTTTATATGCCACTAGGTAGAAAAGATAATGAGAAATTAAAGACCTAAATTGTGAATAATGAAAAGCTAACTTGTTCCACATACTGCATATTTATAGATTTTTAGCAGACTGGAAGCGACTGAATGGAAAACTTAATGTAATGTGCTCCACCTCCTACCCAGTTTCACTCCATTGAGCTTTACTTTTTTCACCCCTTTCCTGTGAGAAGAACACGTGAATTTTTACCTCCTTCCCTGGCCTTCTCCAAGTTCTTAAATAATATATGACTTTACCATCTCCACCTACAAGACCACCTGCACTGCCTCTCACTTTCCCTCTTTCTTTCTCATTGCCTCATGTTTAGTAGAAAAATTGATTAGCAGTCTAGGAATGCATCTTTTGTGTGTCTAGATGAAAGCTTTATCTCAAATAGCTCAGCACTGCTAAAAGTTTGCTGGATGCACAGATGTCAGACTAGACAATGTGCTGGACTCATGTTTCCACACCAGTGACCTTGGACCTACAAATCAACAGGAGAGAAATAAATCACATTTTCTCCCTTTACTGGTCTTTTCTCACCTTGACTGTTTGTCTTATGCACATTTTAAAGTGTTGCAGTAACGACATCTCAGTTGATTCTTCCCCTCCGATAAGGACAACCAATAACATATTTCATATCATCTGAAAGACAGCCAAACAGGGGTTTTGCATATAAAAATTCTCTGAAAGTAATGAGAAAGGGATTAAGAGATGCTATCAAAATGAAATATGCAACATTTAAAATCCTTTCTTGTTTTGGTTTTTTTCTTCTCTACTTTAAAAGAAATTTTATTATTTCCTTTCAGTGACTGTTGCTGTGAAGATGACCAGGCTATCTCTGTTAACACATCTAGAGCTTATTTAACAGTTTCGTCTTGTACAAGACTCTGTCAGTTTCTTCGGCCAACTGGAACTCATTTATTGTTTTTATTCTTTCAAGCTCATGTTACCAGAGTAAGCTCAAAAACAGTCTTATCGGACAGGACATTTTCCCTCATACAGCACAGAGGAAACCAATTCTGCTTTCTGCACACCTTCTCCATTCCTTCCTTCATCTCCACCAGCAGCCATGGACACCTGCCAACTGCAGACTGAAAGGGAATCTTTCACCCAGTAGCTCATCAAAGAAGATCACAGTAGCTCATCAGAGATCACAGCCATCAGCCAGTTGAGCATAAACTATTGCAGAACAATAGCCACAGCCTCCATTTTCAGGATGCAAAGGAGCAAAGCAAGGAAATTCCCCAATGTCTCCTGATTCTGCTCAGATTGATGCCATCCATTTGCTTGCCTTTCAGACAACTGCAGAGGGAGGGTGCTGAACTGTAAGTGGCAGTTGTTTCATTGGAGTGCAGAAGTCTCAAATTCCATCCATGACTTTCTGATTGCTAAGCATTCTTTACGACAGCAAAAATATTTGTTTAATGGGAACCAGATTTGGGTCATAAACCTTAAGCCTATCAAGCTTTATGTTAGCTAATGTTTACCTTATTGTGTTTGTTTTTTTTTTTAACTCTCCCTCTCTCTGGTAAAAAAAAACATTGCTGTAAAGGGAATGCAGGGAAGCAAATAAAGGAAATCAGGAAATACTATGAACTGCATGTGACTTGCAGCTGCAGGGTTCCTCACAATAAAGAACCCTGCCTCAACAGAGTGGCTTATGTGCTTTAACAAATATCAGCTGTTTGTTTGGGGTGTAATGAACAAACTAGAGCCAGAGTGACAACTGCTTCAAGTAATTATGAAGACAGCTTGCAAACTATGGCCCCACTTGTTTAAGATTCTAAATGACGACAGTCGGGCTGCTGTTGCTGCCAGCTTTATTTCTGAGCACTTTTATTTCCATATTTCAAAGGTCAGTGTGTGGTGGCGATAGCAGCCAAAGAAAGCCTGTGTGAATGGGGTGTGTGTGCCTGTGTCTGTGAGAGAGAAAAAAAGAGAAAGAAAAGCATTTTTCAGCATTAGCAGTAACTGCTATATTACTAGTAAACTTTTAATGAAATGTTTATAATATGTTAAAGGCCAGGAGCCCAGAAGAGTTTGGAGTTTCTTTGCTGCAGGCATCGTTCATATGTGTAGTGAGGGGGACTCTGCCCTGAGTGGTTTACAGTGCTCATGGTAGAAATGGCAGAACACTGATCCCAGGAAAACAGTTTTGTTCTGCCAGAGAGAGCCACAGAAATGTAAATCTCTTATCCGGGCATATCGATGGTTTTACATCCAGGTAGAACCTGAATTGATTTGAAAGCCCCTGAATCTCAGGCCATTACTTAGGATTCATCTTTTCCTTCCTCTAATATCTATCATTTCTGTATTATAATGCTGTTGATTTATGTTTCTAGTGAGAGTGAGGATCTTCTGGTATAGAATAGTAAATGTATATACTGGTATATACTATATATTATACTAGTGTAGCATAATATAATAAAAGAACAAGCCCTTGCACTGAAGAGATTAACACCTATGTGGAACAATGGCTGGCAGAACTTCTACAGGACTTTTGGAGAAATTTTATTGATGTACTAGTCTGATTCTTCTACAAAATCATCTAATTTTTATTTTGCAACCTTTCTTTTTTAAAATTAATTTACCTACTAAATATCTAATGAGATAAATGTGAAATAGGGCAGGAATGGAGGTGAAGGAATAGTGACAGAGTTGAAAGGAATGGGTTCTGTGGTGAGACATGGACAGAAGAAGCAGACTTGGTCACAGAACTGGGAACTCATTTCAAGTACACCTTTGGCACCCCAGAGTTTGTGGAAGAACGGTCTGAAGGGTGTATGAAAGGAATGAGCAAGCTAAGGGTCTCAGCACGGGAATGTCAGTAGGTAACATAAATTCTGTGGAGACTTGAAAGCAATAATTTTGCATGTGACGCCACAGGAGTTAAGCCATTGTGCTGATTTCCAAGGAAAAGATTGTGGACTTCACCTGGGTAGACTGGAAAAAGAAGCCAAGCAGGGTCAAGGCAGCACTTTGGCTGCACTAACAAGGAAGGCAAGTCAGGAAGTATGAAATTGCTAATGAAATAGGAGAAGGGTTATGAAAACATGGAGAATAGTGTGACAAAAGCAGGGAGGCATTTCTGAGATTATATGGATGTAAGAGGGGCAGCAGTTATCCTGATTTTAGGGAAGGAGTACAGCTGACAGCCCAGTGGTTGGAAGACTTGGATACAGGGAAGACTAGAGATTATCTTCTCAGATGCTTATGTATATGACCTGAGATCACAGTGATGGGATAAGAAGGAAAATAAATAATGCATCCTGTCCTCCCATCCAGCTGACGATCCTTTGCAAAACACGCTTTTTCCCAGATTACAGGAAATTAGAAATTTCTTCAATCAAATCCATACTTAAATGCAAAACAACTGATGGAGAGCAATAGGCTGCAGCCAGTTCCTTCAGTGAACTCTGAAGTGTTTATTAATCAGATGTAAATAGCCTTTCTTCTAATACAGTTTAGGTTTGGCAGCTGCCTAATCTTGTTTTTTTCCCAGGTTTTGAAAAGACAGCAATGTCACTTACTTTTAAGCCCACTCCCAGGCATCTCCTTGATTCAGAAACACTTTTAAACACTTACCTCATTGTAGACATCTACATTTCTCTGATACCCACTATCAGTGAGGCTCCGTATATGGTGTCTTTACTAATTTAAATTTTGATTCATCATCTGCTTAAATTATACTTTCATGGGTTCATGGAGAGAAACTGTTAAATTTTGAGAGGTTTCCTTGTCTTGGTGCTCCTGCTCTTTTGTGGAGAATTGTGTCTTCCATAACAGATTTGACGAGTTCACACGTGATGTATCCTTGCAGACAAAGCCCACATTAGGCTACATGTGCCTGAAGAACAGAGCATCAAGAGAAAAACAGCTGAGGGAACAAACAGAAGTGATGAATTATCTGACATTATGCATTTCTAATGTATAAAACCTTTCGTCTGAAAAGCTGAGAAAATATCCTACTGACTTTGATTATTTTCTTTATAAGATAATTTATGGAATCTACTCGCAATATGTGAGTGGTAAACTATGCATAAGTAAAATTTGAATCTCTTTTATGATAGTGCTTTTCTTGGTTTCTTTCATAATAATAGTTTTGTCTTCTTCAAGCCTCACTTGGCAGATTTCCCAGCCTGTCTTTTTGTAGGGGGCTCCATTAAACTGAGCAGAGAGTGGCACGTGCTGCTCTGAAACTGCCAAGTGGTCTCTGAATTTCTTTTAGTGCTGAGTCCATTTAGTTTCTGGATTTTTTTCCTGATAGTCTTAAAGCACAGGCTCACCCAAAGGCAGTTCAATATCAGATGTTCCAGTGCTGCTGAAATAAGGGAAGCAGGGAGCTATTGCTCTAGCTGTCTCTCAGGGATGTCATTTATAGGTTTCTTTCCCATTTGAAGTCCCCAGATATTTTTGCTTCTTAGCAAACAAGCTGATGCAGTGTCACAGCTTCCCTCTTCTACTGCACAGTCGTATGTGTGTAGAAACTGGATTGTTAAATGCAGATACACATTTAAGTACCAGTAAATCCCAAAACAGCATAAAGAAAACCTTGAAAAGTAATCTGCCTTTTTTGTTACTATTAATGAGGAATTGGGTTTGTTGTCAGTAACATTTCTACAGGTTACGGTTGTAAATGGTGATAAAAATGCAATATTGCTAAGCAAGTACATGGTAGATTGTGGAGATAAATGCTGATTAGTGTGTTTCAGAACAGATTGAGAAGGAGACTTAGCAACACCTCAGTAGAACATAGTAGCATATAATAATTGGCTTATTTTTTTCTTGTTTTACTAAGCTGAGCTTTTTACTTTGAAGTTTGGTTGTTTGCTATTTCCTTCAAGGACAGACACCATAAAAAAGGGAGATAATCAGTTGTCAAGGCCACTTGGTGGCTAGATGATTGTGATGAGACTAAAATACATGTTTTGACTTGCACATTTATTGAGGTGAGCAGTGTTAAGCTGGGCTCTTGCACCATATCTATGACTCTATAGCTGACATTTTCAGAAAGACATTACCATCTGAAATCAGAGTTGATCAGCTATGTTGACTAATGTGTTTTATTCAGCAGAAAATAACCCAAAAAAGGTTTAAATACAGAAAACTGATGTGGCTCAGGTCCAAATAAACTATTGAACAAAACAGCTCATGGATTTCAGGGATGTCTTATAAAGCAGGCTAGTGATAACAATGTTATTCTGGGTTTTTTTCTCTGAAGAGAGGAGAAAAGTGTCCTTTTCCATTGATTTACCTCATCTAGGATTCTGTGGGCCAGGACAAAGGAATCCAAACACTTTGCCTCCCTCCACCATGTTAGACTTCTGCATGAGTGACATCTTGCAGGCTATTTGTGAGCAGAGTGGTGCCAGTGCAGAGCAGCTTGTAGGGAGGCTCTTATTATAGAAACATATTGAGTATGCTGGGAGATTACCATTTTCCCCCTTAGGTATCTCTACTTTTATTATTCTTTTACAAGAAACTTAGGCTTTGATGCCAAGAAGCACAATGACAAAAAATCTTTTTCCCTTGTCCATTACCTTCCTCTTTGTTGAGCATGAGAATGCACCCATTTATTTCTATGAGAGGTTAACTCAAGAGTGGCAAGATACTTTTTCATTTTCATCTGATTTCTCATATCCAATTCCTGCTTTATGATGGAATGGATGGAATTATTTAGTACTTTTTAATACAAGTTTAAAAGAAAAGTGTATAGGCAATTGCAGCATGACAAGTAAATTTAAAAAGTACTTGCTCTAGCTGTCATTCTTAGAGCTTTCTAGTTTTTATCATAATATCATCCATTCTCCTTATTATCAGCTATATTTGTCATCAATATTAGTAACATAAAAAGGGAAAACAAAACAAAAAACCCAATCCAAACCAAGAAAGTACAAAACCCTGCAGATCAAGCAGAAAATGCTGATATATTAAGTTAATAAGGGATTCCCAAAAGTTCTTCTTCTACGATCCTAGTCTTGAAGCACTTAGGACCTTTAATCATAAGAAGTGCCAGACATTTCCTTAGTTCAAGATTCTTAGTGCATTCTGTACAGCTCAGGCCTTACACTTGCAAAAAGAGGAGGAAGAGGAATCCTCACTAGGCAAAATCTTTCTCATTTTCACATCTGCTCTATAAGGTGATACCAGACTGCAAATAGACTTTCAAAATACAGATTTTTCTGGGAAGACTGATCTTTTGTTTCTGCAAATTAAATGTAATGTATTGGTGGAACAGTACAATGTCAAGTTTTACTGTGTGAAGAGAGAGAGTGGCTAGGAGATCCTTCCTTAGAAAATTATTTTGAAATTCCTGACGTGGTGAAATCTGAAAAAACCAAAGTATTTACCCAGAAACACTTTCAAATCTTTGTATTAAATTTCATGTCACTTATTTCCTTACTAACAATGTGCCTTAAGGTGGCCTGAGGACAAGTCCTTTTCCTCATCTTGCAGGTACAGTAGCAGTATTCAAAGGGAGCAATACCATGAATTGGAAATCACACCCTTGATTGTTGTGTTTACAATATTTTCATAATATTGCTCAAAGGATCAACTAAATTTCAGATCAAAATGAGAAGATCATACGATAAAATATGTTCTTTGTTTATGATCCAGGACAAAACAATGTCGTATTGTAGCTGCCAAGAGAATGGAGCAGACATTTTGCTAAAACCAATGTCTTCACATCAGTAAAATGACAGTGTGAAAATGGTTATGCAAGATTTTGCTGAAAAATAGCTGGACAAAACTGAAGTGGTTCTGGCCAGTGAAGTGAAGGAAAAAATTGGTTATACATCTTCTCAGCCTTCCACTGAAGGCATATACCTATTTGTCAACATGTGACAAAATCTTGGGGAGATAACTTGTTCATCTGCTGATGAAATCAGGACAAACAGCTAGAGTTGTTTTCTAAAGCGTGAGATAAGAGCAAAGAGATGTCTGAGAAACATCCATTTAAGGCATCCCTGTATCCAGGTATGTCAATGA
The DNA here is from genome assembly GCA_013397055.1 of Pachycephala philippinensis. Lineage (NCBI taxonomy): Eukaryota > Metazoa > Chordata > Aves > Passeriformes > Pachycephala > Pachycephala philippinensis. Next base: position 234,862 of record VWZT01000387.1, read on the forward strand.
CTATAACCTTCCCTAAAGGAACCACCAAAGCTGAGCAAAAAATGTTAGGCAGCAGGCTGATGACATGTATCTGACGCTTAATTATAAAAGCAGTGTGGTTCAGTGTTAACGCCCAGCTTAGAGAGAATATCCCCTCACAGCAGGTACCAGCTGTCCTAGGTAAAACAAGTACAGCACATGGCATCCGTGCCATATGGGGATTTTGAGGACTATAAGGAATTCAGCACTAAAATGGATCTAAAATTGGGTTTATTTGAATAGGTGGGTCAGGCAAAATCCCATTACTTTTTCTAGGCAAATACAAAGGCTGACAAATGGTGGCATTTCTGCAAAAGTTTTTTAAGCCCATGGATATTTAACAATTTGGTATAGAAAACTTTCCCACACTGCATGTTAATTTATGAATTTTATTCATTTATTTGTTTATTAGGAAGAGTGCTGTTAATTTTATCTGTTCTTTAGGAAAGACTGCTCCTTAATGCTTGGCCCCAGTTAGTTGCTCTTCCTTCCCATTCTCCATCTGACCTGTCCTTGCAACTTTTGAAGAGAGCACACCGCAGAAACAAGGGGCTGGAGAGACTCTTGCCACTGAGGCAGTGCAGCTTTGGCTTAAGGCTTGCAGTCTGTAGGAAGAGAATAATAGCCTGGAATATCAGTGGCCACTGTGTGTGAGCCAAGGGGCTCAGATTGCTCTTAGTTTGGGGATCTCTGCACCACACTGTTTCCCTCATCTTGATAGTCACAGTGGTTCAGCCCTTGTCTTCCCCAGCTGGTAACTGTGTAAAGGACATTTATGAGCTGTACACTTGTCAGATCCTTTCAGACTATCGAGGTCAGAAGAATACAGCATGGTCATTTCTCTCATCCTCTGCATTTGCTCATAATTTATTACTTATATTAATGTTTCTTTTTAAATGCTGTGTTGTTGTTGAATTAAATAATTGGTGAAGCTGGAAATATGATAAAATATTATTTTCATGTGTATTTGAAGGCAAATTTGGAGGCTGGTGCTCTACAGACATGCAATGAAGGTAATTATATCTTTAATCTTTTATATTAAAACCTAGCAATAAACTAAGGAAAGATGACATTGATATGCAAGAACTTGATGGGGACAAAGCAAGGAATACAGATAACCAGAAATATTATGCATAATTAAGAAAATTGCTAATGATCCCTTTAATCAATGAAATTAGAGATGGAAAGGCTGATAGGTCAAGTATTTTATCCAAGGCCTCTGACAGTGTTCTTTATCACTGAGAGAACAGTTTTCAATTTCATGCCTGATTTTGGCTCATCCTTCATGTCTAGCTAACCAACAAAAACTGTGTGAATTTCACAGATCTGATCCTATTTTTTACAGAAAGCTTGAGGCAAAATGAAGATGGCATTTGCAAGAATGGAGGGTTAAAAATATGAAGGATTTACATTAGAAAACACTTCCACAGCTCACTCTAATCTGTTCTGGCTTTGCCTGGAAGAGCTTTGCATTTATTCTCTGCCTTAACAGCATCTTGCATCTTTGGCAGACTACTAGAATTTGGGAGGTAGTGCTATGGACAACTGAGATTCTCATTGAAATAGGATTGTACTGTGTTATGACTTGGGCACTTTCCATCAGGTAGCTACAAGCTCCCTAAAACATCACTCTGAGCCTTCAGAAAAACAAATAACATCACTGAGGTTTGGGCACAGGCTTCAGCAAGGCTGAACTGGAGAAGCTTCCCTGTCTGGCATTTTGCAGGACACTGGTACATCCATCTGACCCACGTTTCCAGCCTCAGTAACAAGGCAGAAGAAGCAGGAGAAGTGCTTGATTGGTTCTCCCTCTGCTGCAAAATGACCTTGGGTGTGATGGGTTTTGGGCAGAGAAGGTTAGCACTCCAGTGTATCTTTCTGCATCCAGGTAAACTGAAATTTATCACATTAAATGTAAGTAGGTCCACTGCCTTACTAAAGCAGTAGGTCCATATTCCTCTCTAAATTAGTTCTGGAGTCAGTTTTTTAACAAGAAAGAATGGATAGGAGGGAGGACTGTATGGAAAGCGGTAGAGAAGACGTGCCTGTCTGTGCATCACAAACATCAGCTGTAGATCTGTATCAGCTGAGGGAGCTGGGGTTGTTCAGCCTGGAGGAAAGAAAGTTGAAGGGAGACCTTATCTCTCTCTACAACTACCTGAAAGGAGATTGTAGATAGGTGGAGGTCCACCTCTTCTCCCAAGTAACAAGTGACAAGACAAGGGGAAATGGCCTCAAATTGTGCCAGGGGAGATTTAGATTGGATATTGAGATATTCTTCACCAAAAGATTTCTCAAGCCCTAGAGTAGGCTGCCCAGGGAAATGGCCATCACCTCTGGAAGTCTTCAAAAAAAGGGTAGATGTGACACTTAGAGACATGATTTAGTGGTGAACATGGTGGTGCTGGGATTAGAGTTGGACTCGATGATCTTAGAGTTCTTTTCCAACTTAAATGATTCAATGATTGTATGTATAACCTGAAAGATAGAACAAATGCTTGAGTCCTCCTCTCTGTTCACACCTTGGTCTTAAACAATAGGATTGATGTAGCATAGGTATAAGAAAACTGAATAATAGGAACATGATTTAGCTGTCTCCTGATACGAGCGTAAAGAAATTAAACAAAATTTTAAGTACATATTCCATATATTGCACTTACATAGAAAGATGCTTTTTGAATTCTGAAAGACCGGAATATTTCCCCATGGACACCAGACATGCCACCCTCAGAAAACAGATTTATGTCTAGGCTAGATAAACCTGAGAACCATGAAGATGAAATATGTACAAAGAACAAGCGTGGGGAAAGAGGAAAAATTTCAGGAGTAAAGAGCTGAATAAGCATTTTATTCAGGGTGAAAAAAAGATTTTACACATAAGCACAGAAAAAAAGATAATGAATAGTAGTATTGTTTCGTGCTTTTCCTGTTGAAAGTGACTAATCTCCCTAGAGCCATAGGTCAAAATCTAGGCAGGATTAGCTTTGTCCTTCATCCTCAGTTTTCATCTCTAGGGGAATAGATTAGTATTTACCAGCACATGCTACAGGAGGAGTCTGTGTGTGCCATCTCTCTGATCAAGAGCATTTCCTTGCTCAGTACATCTATGATTGACCAAGGGTTTCTTTTTTTCATGTTCAGCCAAGCCTTCTGCATTATTATAACCAAATTATGAAGTTGCAGAGTTGTATCACTTATGTAATTTAATTACTGCTTTTTGCATCTCCCTATAGGAGAACAATATCTATCTATCTATCTATCTATCTATCTATCTATCTATCTATCTNCAGCTTTTGTTCCTTTTTGTCTACCCTGGATGGAGTCTATGTATAAAACAATGAGAAGAAAAATGAGAACAAATCAGATCAATTAAGTTAAGACAACCAAGTTCTAGATTTTTACACAGGGCTCACCAGTCCTGCTTCATCTGACACACTTGCTAAGGTAGTTTTTCACTTGCATTAATATAAAATTAGATGAGTAAATCAGTGGTACACATGTTGTTTAGATTAGTTACCACTTAAGTCTCTCAACTTGCCAGACATATGGATAAATGACACAGATTAAGCAGGTCTGAGTTGAATTAAAATCCTATTTCTGTGGTAAATATTGCGATGAAAACAAGTATAAGGTAAATGTGACAAAGACTGCATTCAGCTTCAAGGTACTATCGATGAAACCTCAGGACTATTCTGTATGATTCTATGAATCGGTTCAAGGCTTATTAGCAGATGACAAAAGAAAACAAAAATAATCAAATTAGCCTTCTTTTAATGGTCTCCCTTGGTAGATGTGGAAGAATTTTGTAATTTTGCATATTCAACACACCAATCACCCAATAACCAGATTTTTTCCCTAGTTTTAGGAGGGGTTTGGATGGCAAATTAAAGAACTTCCTTTTTTGAAAAAGGAGTCAAGTTCAGCGTTGGAAAGTAATTTCTTCCTAATAATAGGGTATTGAAGTAATCATGAAACATTGCAATGGGATTTTTCTTATTATTTGTAGGCTGGAGTAGCAGCACAGGAGAGTCATCACGTGCCCTAAAAGCTCTTAAATTCAGAAACAGGTGGAAAAGTCTCAACGGTGTCTTTGAAGATACACCTTTATACATCTTTAGGGCCTTATTGTTTAGTCAGTATGGTGGGTGTCTGTACAGAATACCAACACCCCTGCTCCTCCGTGCTCAGAGCAATCTGCTGGCAGGAGCTTACTCTGGCCCAGGGACCTGCTGTGAGCTGCACGTGCTCCCTCCTCCAAAATGTGCCCATCAGTTCTTCCTCGCTTGTCGCTATGGCTTTCACAGGTGGGGCTGGCAGAGCAGCTTCTTGGCTTTTATGCTCATCAGTTGTGAGCTGTGCCTTGCTCTGGTATTCATACATTAACTCTTCTGTGGGCGTAAATGTGTTCACCTCTGCTGACAGCTCTGTGCCAGTGTGTCATTTGATCTGGTACTGGACCCATCTTTGCATCTTTGAGCTGCTATTTGCAATTTTCATTGATTTGTAATGTTCTCTACAGTTAGGACACAGATTTTTTTTTTTTTTTTTTTTAAAGTTATTATATCTGTTTAATCATGTCATAGTGATGGGATACAAAGGTGCAGTAGTTTGTATTTTTGAGCTTTTATTTCCTATAGCCAAGAAATGCTTTGCCATTTAGGTTTCCTCTCTAGACACCTGCAACCAAATTCTAGTTGAGAAAACATGAGATAGTGAGTTTGGCTTCATCTTTGTGTCTTTGCTGATCATTAGAAACTCTTGTCACAGCTGTGACACATCTGGAAGTCTTTGCCCTGGCCTGCAGTAACAGGGGTGAAACAGACCCTGGCTGAGGAAAGGAAAGTTTACAACTCGCTTGCTGATGCTTTGCCCAGTTTTGCTAATGCCATTAGCTTCACACTCCCATGAACTCTAAACTGCAAATATACAGATCCATTATCCCATATAGCCCTGTGTTATTTCAGGGTGACATTGAGCTACTGATTTGTGTTTTTAAACTGAAGAGTGGTCAATGGCCATACTTTACTCTGTAGCTTTTGCACAACTCGAAAATTGCAGCTCCGAAAGAGAAATGTATCAGCCAAAGTGCTGAGCACTTTCATAGACTAACTCCCTATCAAAGTGTTCATGATTGCAGGAATGTGAATGTACACTTGATTTAAAGGATTTGCTTTTGTGGTGAAAACTCTGTCAAATCTACTCTTCATTTCTAAACCCCACTGTTGTATTTTGTGTTGCACCTGCTTTATAATTATGTGCAACACAAGGATAAAATACTTATGACTCTTTCCTGCAGTCAATAAGGAAAAAGGGCTTCCAACACTGTGCTGCAAGCATTTCAGCTTCTTTCCCTGGAGACTGAAGTATCATAGCAATCGAGGTTGTCAATTACTTTTAAAGCAAGCTGTTTATAGACCATTATTCCCAAGGCTTTATTTGCTTGCTTTCTTTGCAAGTAAGATGATGAAAACAGTTCAGCTATTCAAAAATCTGCCACCATCTCTTCTAATGAGTTCCTACCGATCAAAAGACCCTCTTTTTCTCTTCTGTCTCTTCTGTCCCCTTGTTTCTCAGGGTTTTTTCTATGGACAGGAGGGTTTTGAGAATAACTACATCATCATTCACATATGGACACGAGTATCACATATGGAATATATATTGAACTAAGCATCTGAAAATTAGAATCAAATATTTTTCTTTGATTTGTTTTGATCTTTGAAGGGTTCCATATTGTGACCATCATGTTAAATAAAGAAATGCCTTCTCTTTTGTGTTTCTGATTGTAGGATAAGAAAGGACTTTTGATGGCTGATAAATACTGGGTTTCACAAAAGTCATTTGACTTGGTAGAGATATTTTGATAAAATATACTGCCTTGTAAAGGGAAGAGGTGAAACCCAGATGAATTAGAAGTCAGTTCTAATTTCCATGAAAAGATGTAATGCTGTAATAGTATTTTTCAGCATAGTTTAGCATGGTGTTTTCAGACACACATGAATTGATACACAGCCTAAGTGAAGGACAGTATGATGATGTTTTCCACAATATATCAGAGGAATGATTCTTAATGATGTCAAAGACTCGTTAATCCCATCAAACACGGTTCAGATAAACCATACCTGGAGTTTGTTGCTGCTTAGTGAGAATAGAATTACCTAGGAACAACTGAAGAGGACTACAGGATTGTAGTCTACAGGACTATAAGTGAGAGTAGATGTTAGAAATAAAGATGACCAAACCCAACTGTTTAGATTCATAGGACAAAGATTGAGGAGGGAAAATAAGGTTATATTTGACTATGTCAAGGTCCTTCAGACACCAAAGAGGGAGAGGGGTCTTTTAATCTAAAGACAGTACTTGCTCTGGGAAAAAAAGGTAGATAAGACCCGGCAATAAATAAACTTGAATGTAAATGGGAAGATGGTTTGGAGACATCACAGGATTAAAGCTCTGGGACAGCTTCTTGACAGGATCATAATTGCAAAATTCATAGGTGTTTTAAGGAGTCCAGTGTTTTCACATCTTTGTTTATGCAAGTGTGGTTGCTTGAAATAGCTGAGGATCAGTCTCATTAACCCAGACGGCTTCTTCTGCTGTCAAGTACAAAATATGGCATCTAACTGACTAATTAGTCTTTTATTTTTGTGTGTGAGGGGGAGAAAAGCTCATAGGCAATAGTAATTGTTTTTCTGTTGTTTTCTTTTAGTTTTGACTTTGATTTTTGAGCATGCAATGGTGTGACCTTGATGTGTCTTAAAATAGTCTCCAAGGAGGATCTATATTACACAAAGATACGTGTGCTAATTAATGCCACACATAATACATTACAGCTTCTGAGTAGAGAAAAATGCTCAATTCTAAATAAAAGAGTACATTATTAGCATATTTGTGAGTTCAACACCTTTAAATAGGCCCCCAGATTGCTTTTACTTGTGGACAAAGCACCAGTGCGTTGGTCTGTGCCCTTATTCATCGGTTTGCTTAAATTATTTTTTATTTTTCTTTTGTTTGTTACCATAGTAACATTCAATAATTTTTTTCCCCAATTGTTCAGTTTCAGAGGAATTCTAGAAAACTCCCAGGGATGAAAACAAAACAATAGCTGGGGAAAACACAGCTGAAGCACTGTAGGGGAAACTCTAGACAACAGATGATAATTTGTAAGCACGCAGAACTCGGGCTTTGTTATCAACAGGAAGTGTGTTTCTGTAGCTGCCATTTGGTTTCTCATCCAGTAAATCTGTACCATTTTAACAGAAAGCAATATGTAGTTCAAATATTTATAAAATAAATGTATAATTAATTTATGAGAGTAATTTTTTTTAACATAAATTTTACTATGGTAATGGAAAAATAATGACAAGAAAGTATTTGAGAAAAATTGTTAGTGAAGATTTATCTGAAGATTCTTTTCAATTAGGATAAGCCTACAGATTTTTTCCCTCTGTATTTTATGTACGGTACAATAAATATAGGTATATTAATTTGTACTGCATGTGCTCTCTGGTTTGTTTTGCTACCAAGTGCTAGAGCTGAGTTGGGTAATACATTTAGTATTGCCCTGGCATAGGCTGAGAGCAGGAAATGAATGTCTGCTGTCAGGAGAGGAATGGTTCAAAGCCCTGCGAGGTCAACAGATGATTTTCCATTTACTGCAGTAGGTTTGGTGCGTTCTGTTTATCTCTGATAATTCATTATGATTTCAAGTGAGGTAAAAGAGCTGCAGAACCAAACCCCTGTATACGTGACTGTGGAAGGGCAGCTTGCAGTGTTTAATATACTGTGTGCAAGAGGCAGCTGGGTGCTTTTCTTATCAAATGTGTGACGGAAGGTTGAGGGTGGACATTAGAGAATGAAGAATCACCACGTAGGAGGGAGTTTAGAGCAGTAATGAAGACAAGCAAATAAGCTCTATAATCAAACCGGAAGCATAAATTGTAAAGGATTTGGTTTATTTCATTCTTGCAATAAATTCTGGTTTTGATTTATAATCTCTACAGCTATACTTGCAAAATAGCGAGTTGTATTACTATATCTGTCAGGGAAAATTACTTCACATTGTATAACTCTCTACCCATTGTAACTATAAGCCTGATTAAAATATATTTGAGTGTGGAGAATAAAATCCCATGCACCTTATTCTTTAAATCTGCAGTATTTGATAGGACTAATAAATATACTATAAAGAATGCTGCTTTTATTTATTTCACTCACTTTTTCAGACTTTAAAAATGATACTGACTATATTTATGTGCTACAATCCCCCTGCTATTGTTTATCTTTGTAAAAAGGTTTTATTTACTTGAAACATACCTTCTGTGCAAAAAATAATTTTTTTTACTAATCCAAATGCTGTTTAAAACAAATCTACTATTAACTAACTCATCCTGGAGAAAAATGGCTTTAATCTCAGAGACTGCATTAAACTTAGAAGGGAACTAAATCAATAAAGGTGAAGGTCATGGAAACAGATGATTAGAGCAAACAACAGGCTGCCTACTGTACAATAGGGTTATAAAATAAACCAAAACAAAAGTCTATCAGAATACATCAAGAATGAACTTTATGAATAGATTCCTCTTCAGAGTGCCGAATGGTTGGATTTATCTCCTGCATGTTTTTTCCCCCACTTTTCTGCTTCCCTTCCCCTCAGCTCCTTTCTCTCAGTTCTTTTCCTCTTGTTCCCTGCTATGTTATAAACTAAATTACCCTGTGGAAAGACCAGTGAGTCCTGATTAACTAATGTGTCAGGTTTTAAATGCCCACAAGTACCTTGTGCTGACACGTATGTGATGTGAGATTAAAATTACTCTGAAATAGGTGAAAAATGGACCACTTCATTAACTGTGTAGCTGACTTTTATCTCCCTGAACACGTGTAATACAAATTCCCACATGAAATTTTGAGCTGATTTTTTGGAGTGGGATTCAGGGGAGAATTTGGGGGATGGATCTGTAAATAGGAGGGGTGAATAGTAGCCACAGTGATTGAGGACTTGGTTTAGTTCCTAGAGCTTAATAACAGTTAGGGTTAATGGTTTGAGGTGATTAGCTGGTTCCAACCAGTCATTAATCTGCAGGAGGTGTCTTTAGTCTTGCTCACTATTGGTAAGAAATGACACCCTAGCATTTTGCTTGAACTTTGGTCTTTTGTTGTTGACAAATGAGTCTGAAAACAAATGAGATGAAATCAAATCCTACAGCATGATGTCACTTTACTGGTACTCATATCAAAGGTTGTCCCAGAGCTGGGGTGGAGTTCTGACCTGACAGTGCTGGCAAAAGCTTGACTCCTAATTCTGCATCTCAGTGTCTGGTTCTTTTTTGCTTCTTTTTCTGCATCAGTGTACTGCATGCCTAGTAATTCTAAGCACTATTTAAAATTGGGACATTAACTTAACTAAATGTGTATTTGAGCCACATCTTTTTATTTTAAAAGCAGGGATATTAATATTTACCCAGAACTAAATTCAGAGTAGTGAGTTACCTCTGCATGCTTGCAGCATATTCCTTTTGTAGGCTGGAAACACTGAAGGGAATTTGCAGGAGCTGACTTATAGAGTTTTAATCTCTGTGCCCTGCAGTAGCTAAGCCAAACGAAAATCTTGACAATCCACTTCAGCAGGGATGACAAGAGCAGTGCTGGAAATTTCACTGCAGCAGACCCAAAGCTGTTGATAAGAATGCACAAAGTTATTAAACTAAAGCTGAAGAAGGCATCAATCATTTTGAAAGGATACCATTTGATTCTTCACTCAAAGTCCAATCTGACCTGACACCAGCCTAACAACATCCTTTTATTCTATATAGGCCCATCACTGTCTCATTCTGCTACATTGTTAATAGGGCCAGTAACAAAAAATAAAAATAAAAAAAACCCCAGCGATGTCAATATATATGAGGGGAATGAGGGACGGGGAAAATAGAAGAGGTTAAAGGTTTACAGGTAGAGAAAGAAAGTATCTTTCAAATACTAATTTAAACTTGCTCTATTATCGAAGGCCTGTTTGTCACCTCCACAGAAGCATGTAAAAAGTGACTGGCACCTGCAATTATATTTTGAGATAAAATACGTAAAAAAAGCCTAGCATTATCTTTTATTTGAAATATTAGATCTACCTCTCTCTTTTATATATCACAGTTGCTGAAAAGAAAAGAAAGAAAAAGGAAAGAAAAGAGTGAAAAACTGGTCTTATTCATGAATGAAAGAGGAGGAATTCAAGGAAACCACAGCACAGAAGAAACTTTGGGGATAACAATGGATGTCATGGATAAAGAACAGTAGCTAGCAAGAAAATACCCTGACTCTAGAACTGAATTACACTTAGTGCAAAATATGCTGACCTTTGCTGTCGAACTTAAAGCTACCATCCTATCAAATATCAGGATATGGGTGCTGCTGCATTCTGGGCTCCCACTGCTTCTGGAGTGGCCTATTTATTTAAATGACTGGACTTTGTGCACATACAGTAGATTGCCTCCTGGGAGTTGTGTGCTTTGTAAAATTACATTACAAAATCAACACTGACTGTGACAGACCTTGAATTTCTCATATGGTGGAACGAACAGAATAGCACAATGTTGTCTTTCAGGTACATACTTCAGAGAGATTAACAAAGTGGGTGAACTTCCACATTTAAGTCAAAAGCAGTAAGTAAGCCCTGGAAGACATTTAAATCATAGAATCATAGAAATCTTGAGCTGGAAGAAACCCATAAGGATCATCGAGTCCAACTCCTTATTCCTCCAGGACGACCTAAAACTAAACCATATAAGTATGAGTGTCATCCAGGCATTCGCGAACTCTGATAGGCTTGGTGCCAAGTGGCTGCCTTAGACCTGGTCTGCCTGCTGTTATGATTAAGGGTATTGTGTAAATAACAGTTTAGTCCTAATACAAAAGATGTCACAGCAGACGGTGGAGAAAGGACTGTTTGCACTAGTTCACAAGTGACTCAGGATAACTGGTTTGATGTGGGTCAAGTGCTGCTGTGCATGGGAAGCCTCACCACTCCCCTCCAAGGGTGCAGACCTGTTGTGCCCGGGAGGTGTTTCTGCATGGCTTCTACAGCAGAGCTTTCAGGAGCACCTCTGCACTGAGTGCCCCTGTGACCACATAAGCATATGACCACACCAGCCAGGGGGAAAGGAATTCCTGATCTTTTCTGGGCAGTATAATAATGCTCCTGGACTAGTGGTCTGTGTCCTTCTCAGCATGTTGTGGGAGGTAAAGCTACACCTCCTTGTACCAGACATATCTTTATTCCCACAGCAACAGCTTTAGCACCTGTGTGCAAGTCCGTGTGCAAGTCCATGTGCCATTTCTGGGCTGTGGCCCATGTCCAAAAGTTTCAGTGTCCTCACTATGTTTCTGTGCTTAAGGCAGAGGAGGAATTGCACGTGCACAAGCTGCTACATGCCAGAAGTTGATTGCCAAACAAAAAGACACCGGCAGCTTGGGAAATGGGGTGCACAGAGCTGTGGTTTGCTCAAGGCACACATGCACGTGGCAGCCTGGACACATTCCTGGTGGTCTGTTGCCTTGCCTGGCCATGCGTTTTTTTGAGGAATGGCTACTGAACATGGAAATTTTGGCCAGCAGAGCAGCTGAAGGTAGCCTGAATCTCTCCAGAGTGGTGGGCAGGACAGCGGTGCCTCCCGTGGCTCTTCAAGCACATGAGGAAGGAGGAGGTTAGAGTGAGATAGAGGATAATTGTGCTTTTTAATCTGGAGCCCCTTTCACCATCTCTTGTATCAGCTGCCCTCTTTTCCACCCCATTAACTCTATAAGCACACCCTTTTATCAGCTTAAAGGCCTTAAAATACAGTATTTCGTATGTGGATTAAGGACAATATGCAGCCCTAAGTAACCCATGCTGATGAATTCCTCTTTGGGGTCAAGTTGTAGAGGAATGCTGCAAGGTTGCATGGCTTTTCTGTGTCACTTCCAAAAATAACAGATAAATAGATGCAATTTGTCAAACCCCCATTGTAGAGTAATCCATTTATGCCTGAATACAGTATTTCCCCTAGAGTTTAAATTAGTTTAGTTACATTCAATATTAGAAACCAGAATGCATGTACTTGTAGTTTTATAACCAAATCCATGACAATTTATTTTGTATGAAAGGGTAAAAGACTTAATAACAGCTCTCTCAAAATGTTTTTTCATTTTCTGGATGTTGGAAAAGAAGTGCAATTTTTTTGCTCCTAGATAGTGAAAAAATACATCATTATGTTCTCGGTTTAGCTATGTAAATGACCTTACTGATAAATGAAAATTGATATTTCAAAGCTGTAGTTTATTATAGCCTGATGGCATGTTAGCCCTTATCATTCAAGACAGTACTTAACTCTGAATAATACATTATGCTAACTCTCTGAAATTGTTATTATGAGATTTTAATGCACCATAAAACATGTCTTATGATCTTCAGCATGCTCAAACGTCAGTCTAACACATTAATCTCACATATATCTTGGAAAACAGTAGTTTGGCAAAAACTGTCTTCATATATAGCATCTCTTGTACTATGTTTTTATGGATTTATGTGTATGTATGGGATTTGCAACATCTGAATAATATAATTATCTTTTCTGCACACAAAACATAGCAAAATGAGATCTGAGCCATAACTGGGAATCCTAGATTCTGTCAGAATATCCTTATCAAGTAAACAGTATTGTTGACAAAGCAGGCATGATACTGAGGGAATGTGTGTGAATATATTCTTGGGTTTGCACTTGGATTTTTCATGTTGTTTCTTTCTGATCAGAAATTATCTTAGTTTAGATGATACTATTTTATTTTGACGTTTATGAGGAAAATGCATTAGTTAGTCTTGAACTGCAGGATGATGGGCAAGAACAAGGACAGAGAAAGAGATTCTTCTCGGCTCAGACTCTTGCAACACAGAATTTATGCATAGTATGGCAAAAAGTGGTTTGTGAACTGCTGTCTCCAGCCAGGTGGGTCAAGTTTGTGCCTATTCACATTTGTGTCCACTCAGAGATGCTGTGGGCCTTGTGAGGATAACTGCTGAAGGAGGTTAATACAGTCAGTCTGCTTCTCTCAAAACTAGAGCTAAACAGTAGGCAGTGTGTCTCCTGAGCCAAAGATGTTTGCTAACCATCAGAGTCTGCTGGGGCAAGACAGAAACTCTGTCATACCACTTCCTTTTTTTTCATGGTGGTTAAGGTGGAAGAAAGAAACTGTCAGAGAGATATTCAGTTATCCAAAAATTCCTGTGGCTGGTCAACACAAGTGGAGGAGTGTTCTGCAAGGCTTACAGTCTGACTCCTGCAAAGCAGACAGTTTATCATTGTATCCTTGGACCATAGCTGGAATAATCACTCAAGGGCTGTGTTCTAAACTTAGCAAAGGGAAGTCCTAAATTTAAGGGTTTTGTCTCATTCGTGTCTGCATTAACCAAAATCTTGTAATTCTGGACTTAATTTGATAGAGTCCATATGAAAAATGGTTTAGAGGCCATCCCTAGAATGGATAGTTCACAAATCAGATCAGACCTATTTCAAACTAAACTAAAAATTCAACATATGTGTTGTTACATATATTCTGCATGTTCTTCCTTAGGTAAGAAAATTAGTGACTGTAACTTATATCCTTTCAAAATGTAACAGATATTTAAATAAAGCAAACTGCAAATGGCAAAAATGTTCTTATTTATTCATACTGATTATTTAGGCAATGGGGTCTGGTCCAAAAATCTCTGTAAAGGAAAACAATTTTCATCCAAATCCCAATGTTGTTCAGCTGCCAGATTGCATTCTTTCTCTAGCTGTGGGCTAGCTGTAGTTCTGAAACACAGTAAGTTCTTGTGAAATAAAAATGTAGCAAAAGCTGTCCTTGAACGTGCATTACATTTTCTGGTTCTCAACCTAAAGGGGTTGACTACTGCCATGCTTGACATTATAAGCATATGTTATATTTCCTGTCTCACCAGGGTTAGGATTTGTCTTAAAAACACATGGTCTGAAGGCTCTGTTGAAATCTATATTTACACCATTTGAGGATACATGCTTAGAACCATCTATCTTAGCATGTTTAAAACTATCTAATCCAAGACTTTTATCTTTAGGTGGTCAGAATTTCTAAAATTTATCTTTGCAGCCTACAGGAACTGCATTTGATTGTCCTGATTACGTGTCTGCAATGATCAGAGACACTATTTTCTGATTTTAAAGAGGTAACAAAAAGAAAGAAGGAGAGAAATAATGACCAGATATAATGCTGAAGGCACAATAATTGAAAGGAGGAGCAGTATTTCTTAGTATATTGCAAACTGAATGGAGGTTGTGCAGTTTAAAGGAGAGGTTACAGGGTCTATTGCACAAGAAAATTTCAATTTGGGGCCAGCAGTGGCCACCTGCGGTAAGGAAGATGCTGGTGAAGAAGAGGAAATGAGTAGTATGATGCGTGGATAATAGGCCTTGTAAAGAGAGGATTCAATAAAGCAGCAGCTGGAGAGGCATCGTGGCACTTCAGCAGTCTTTGTTAGGTGTGGTGCTGCTGTACTCTGCTGTTCCCATTTCTATTGAAAAAATCAACAAGAGACTGAGTAATGCTTAGGAAAATTAGATTGCATTTTCACCTTATAATAGCAAACAGGCTTTTTGTTCAGTAGAAAATAACAGAAAAATCTATTTGTCATTAAGGGGGTTTGTGTATATCTTCTTTCATCAAAAAAAATTTCCAATGAGTCTTTTTCACAGAGAATTCAGGGAAATAGTTGTCTGGTTATATCTAAGGGAAATTTCTGGGTTGCTACTCATAAGAATTGTTACGGGCAGACACAGACTTCTCCATTCCAAAGCAAAGATTTGCAATATGTTCATAATGACTGATCTACAGGAGCTACATATAAGTAGACATAAGAATATTTATAGGTAAATAATTTATCCTGAATGTTATTGACACTAACCAACCACAGACAAATGGCAGCATGTAAAAATATCTGAACATCCAGTCATCACCAAACAGCTCAGTGCCAATTAGTTAATTCAAGTGGATAGTTCTTGAAATGAAGCATATAAAGCGTATCAAAATTCACATTTTCAAAGCATTATTAAAGGTGAATAAAGCTCCACTGAAATGGCTGGAGTTGTTCACACATATATGCAAAAAGAGGGATTTTTGAGCTTGATTGCTTGGCAGAACTGCCAACTTCAGGGATGTATTTGTACCAAGGTCCAAGTCAGGGGCACACACAGAAAGCAACTGTGACATTCTGCAAGCCCTGGTTGACCTGAAGTGGAACATTTTAAATCATTGCACTTCACGTTTCTTTGCTTATAGAATTGATCACATCATCTGCTTATAAATGTATTTCAGTGGCATGGTACCCAATACCAAACCAGCCAACTAGATAGACCCTTATCAAACAAGAGAGCTTTATTTCTTAAGGTGAGAGCAGACAAATTATTCCCTGGGATGACATCAAGGCAGAAATGAATCACAGAATATTTCAAGAAGTTGTTGACAGTTCGAGGAAGGCAAATAATTCAATGATTAAGTGAGAAGTCTGTTATTTTCCTTTGTTGTATATTATTTGTGAAGTGTGATTTTTATTTTTATACTTTCTGAGTAACAGTAGACAAGAAAGGATAACTAACATAACAGAGGGAAAAATGTCACTTTGAAATATGCGAAGGATGTGATCTCAGATAAAGGTTCCTCGTGAAGGAACTGAGAACACTTAGGGGGCTGAAAAATAATAAAAAAAAAAAGAACGTGGATCTGTGTCATTGCATGAACAAATGCCTCTATATCTTTTGTTTCAAGTCGGCCCCAGGGTAATCAATCAGGGTAAGACTGTCACCCATGCAAGTTTAAGTGTCAGATGAGGCAGCTCCTCATCAGAAAACACTCGGAAACAGAGAAAATATCCTCCATATGTACCTCGAAGTGGAGAAAAGTATTTCTGAATTTAATCCAAATTAGATAATGTAAAATTTTATGTGTTCCTTTTTTCTTTTTTTTTAAATATTTATTTCGATTTCCCATGGCATAGATCATGATAGCTCTGTTGAAATCAGTGAAGTTATGGCAAGATACCCCCAGTCAAATATTTAATCCATACAGCACAGTGACTGCATTTTCAACAGGCTGGAGGTGATTTTTGCCATGACCCTCTTGCACACAGCTGCATTAACATAGGCCAGCTCACGTGTAGTGCTGTCCTCTTTTTTTCTGCAAGCAAACAAGCAAGCAAGGATGGTAAATCTTATGACCCTCACTTCATCCAGACAGCTGACAACAGAAGAAGGTTTTCACTTCAACCATAGCTGTTTACAAAATGTTTTGTTCCGCTCTGACTAATAATTGGTCAGGGAAATTATGCAGGGAAGTTTTTACACGGAACTGACATATCATGTGGATGACTAAGTTATTAAAATATCACTCTTCCTTTTCATCCAACAGTGTGGTACTATGGACAATGTCATTTGGATGACCCAGAAGGGGAGATATTAGAAAGACCAGGGCATCTTCATTTACAGCAGGGCTGTTAGTTCTGGTGTTCTGGCTAAAGTGATGTCTGGTGTGCTAAGGTCTCTTGAGGTTTAAAATACATTATCAGTGTCTGGCATCTCACCTTCTTTTTCTCTCCTATCTAGGTCAAACAGTTCTTGTTATAAGCTGTTTATGGTAGGCACATCTCATAATGCTTAAACCAGAAATTCTTAGTCATGAGAAGGAAGCTATTGAATTGCCAGTATTTATTCATAGCATAGAGGCATGCCTGTTTGCAGATATAATTCCTCACTTTCTTCACACACAAATGGAGATCAAATCTTGGCTCTCCTTAGCAACACTCATATGTAGAAAATCTAGATATGTTTATTTTTTGCAATTTCAAAATATTGTATGTCATATGTTCCATTTGAGCTGGGATCACTAGGAAAAATACCAGTCATGAAATGAAATTATATATTTATTATATAGTAAAATGATTAATAATGACTGCTCATGAGCTCTTTCATTTTACTTATGTTTTTAAGGCTTTTTTTAAAACTATGGTTATGTTAGATATGCATTGAAGCTTTTCCTATACGTTTAGCATGACAAGCATAGAAATAATTTTCTGGCTTAATATAGCATAAAAATTGTTAAGATGTTTCTGGCTCTTCTAATTTAAAACCTTCTCCTGCTACTCATCCCCCTGCAAATAGTTTCATTACCTTAATTTCTTTTGGAAATTGGAGACAACTTGTGACTAAGACTGCAAAGCTTGATTCAGTGATTATTTGGCAACTAAATTATAAAGATCTTTATAATATTACAGAGTGTAGACACAGAAAGGATAACTTTAACTCTTAAAATGAGTGCTCCATTACAAATCATTCAAAAGGACTTATTTTCATTGACCAACATTTTCTAAAAAGCAGGCTCAATTAATTTGTCTCAAATATGAGTTTCAAAATCCTTTAGAGAAATTTAAGATACGGCGTTACCAATGGTTTACACACTTTCTGCTCTGCTGTTCTAAATGGCAAATTGACCTTGTTCCTCAGTGTCCTGTTTTATCAGTTAGTAACACTGCTACTAAAGCTTCTAGAGCATTTTGGGAACATTGTGTCTGGGGTTGGAGTCTGGGGTGGTATTGAGCCTTCCAAATCTCAAATCATGACAGGATATATTTTTGATGTATGCTATGTTTTAGACTTCCATTTATCTGTTTGTCTGGTTTTCTGAAGGCCATAGCAGGATTTTTATTATGCATAAAACTAAAAAGTTGGTGGTTTGTTTTCCTACATGGTATTTATGAGCATATTATGAAACTCAGTAAAACAAACTGAGAGAAGAATTCTCAGTGTGTTTCTTTCCTGCAGTTTTTCCAACAAAATTCAATACTCATAAACACTTCGGTAACGCATTTATTGCCACCTAAAGGAACCATCTCCAAGACCAGAAACTCACTTCTTCCAGCCCAAAGGAGGTGATATCTTTCTGGGTAAGTGTACAACCCCAGCACATACATGGGAAAAAGTTTCTTTCTCTACAGGCTGGTTTTTACCTGTAAGACTTTTCCTCCTTTCCTAAATTGCCAAAACTTCTGCAGGATCCTAAGCAATGTAACCAGAACAGCGAGCAAGTTAATATATTGCCTAATATTTTTTTTAAGTGTGTCACTTAAGAGGAAACAAAGGAAGAGGAAGAAATCTTTGGTAATTTCTTTTTCAGACATGTATTTGCACCATGGAGGCCAACATTGCATTACCTTAGGTATAAAATTGCTAGAGTAAAGTGAGAGCTTCTCTCTCTGACAGTCAAACACAGCTGCATGAACTGGAAAAGCATTGTGTAGGCTATAAAATGGGATGAACAAATAATCACACTTTACTTTCCAAAATTCTCTCTACGTTAAAGGTCAAGCAGAACAGCTCTTTCATCTCCTAGTGTTCATGGCTAAGGACATGCATGGTAATCTTCCTCAACACTGAGCAGTATTACTAAAACCACATTATTCATACTTAAGCACTGGGGCCTTACAGAGCAGCTGCTCTGTAAATTCACCAGAGGAAGGTGATTAAGTCCTTGTATGGCCACTGTATGATATGCAGACCTCTTGGTGCTCTCTTGCTGTGCCATTCTGAATCTGAGGTGTCAGTGATTAAAAGTCGGTGTGAGATGACTATTTGCAGCTCAGCACTGATGTGACACAGTAGTTAGTCCTACTGTCATCGAAAAGGTGCCAAAAGAACTGGGGGCTAGTCCTACTGTCATCAAAAAGGTGCCAAGAGATAGGGGGGCCCTTTGGCATGTCATGAGCTCTTTAATCTGGTGTAAAATTGTGTTTGTTTTCTTGTGCCTACCTTTGCACCCTTTCTGACTTCTCATCTTCTACTATATCTCTCCTTTTGTGGTTTTTCTGCCTCTTGATCCTCTTTCATTTCTTGTTTTGTTCATTTTCTCAGTCCTTGATTTTCTCAATCTTATGCTAGTGATCCTTCTTCCCTTTGTCTGTTTTAGCTCCCTGCTCTCTTACACTGAGGGATGCCTTGCAGTTGGTATTATTATGAGATTAGTAATGCTCCCAAGACAGCATGGAACATGCCACACTTAGCTAATCCGGTCCTTTCCCTGCTCTCTGTAGATGACTTCAGAACAAACAGAGCAGAAAGAGGCCCCAGTGAGGGCAGTGTAATGATCCACTTCCATATGGGGTGTAAAGT
The DNA here is from genome assembly GCA_013397055.1 of Pachycephala philippinensis. Classification (NCBI taxonomy): domain Eukaryota; kingdom Metazoa; phylum Chordata; class Aves; order Passeriformes; genus Pachycephala; species Pachycephala philippinensis. Next base: position 254,073 of record VWZT01000387.1, read on the forward strand.
TCTTTCTTTTAAAAGAGGGCTATTATTTTTCCATTTTATTGTTTTCTGCCTTTCCCGTCCTACCCTGCCACAAGGCACACAGATGCAGATCTGCCCTGCTTTCTGGGGAGGGCACATTTTTACAGTCTAGGTGGACTATAAAATTACCCCCATGTGCCATTCCATCACGCCTGTAACACTGCGTGAATGATATATATGTTATATACCCAGAGGTGGCAGCATTATTTTCATGGTGTGATTTCCTTGGTGTCCTGTAACAGCTGTGTCAGGCAGCAACTGTCTTTGCAAGGATGCCCCTCAGAAATGAGATCTTTAGGTCTCCATTGTAAGCAAAATCCCTGGGGGAGAAAAACAAGCAAGCTGATCTGCTGATGAGCTTGGCCAAAGACATGAAAGCTGAAAGGGCTGACTTGGCACAACTTTCTTCGTGAGATCAGGTTAAGCAGAACCCGCATTTAAGCCTAACAATGAAAAAATGTACATAGAAGGAAGAAGGGACACAGGGAAGCTGAAAGCAAAGTAGTGACAGAACAGATTGCCATTCTGGAAGAGAATAACAGCTTTTACTTTGTATCTGGCATGGTCTCACTCCTGGGTCCAAGAAGCTCATTAAATCCTTTAGTAAGACTAATATGGTACACAGAGATATACAGTTGAATCTCAGGTAAATTCATTGGCCTTTTTTCCTGGTTTATGCTCCCTGAAATTCTATGCTGCTGTGCAACTCCTGTACAGCAGCTTAATTTTTCAGATTTCCCTCAGAAATAATTGTGAAAAACCAGTTCCTTCACTTCCAGGCTTAAAGAAAGTACAAATTCCTAAAGGCAATACTGGTTTTTTGAAAATTGATATAAGTAAACCTGAGTATGGAATCACAAGCTATACTGACCAGTGTTGTATTTTGCTTATCAGTAGCATTCATGACTTTGACATATACATCTCTAATAGGAAATTGTTTTATATGAAACTAGTTTTCCACATCACACTGTAACTTATTTAATGACAACACATCTACAGAAATCTATTTGGCCTGCAAAGGGAAAAAAGCACATGCAAAACATGGAGCTAAGCACAGTCTGTGTTTCAATAACATCTGTAACTTGATAAGCACCTCAGTCTCTGGGATCAAAATTGAGGCACTTCTAAAGAGAGCTTGGTGTATCTGAGAATGCAGAGCGCTCCCTCTGGAAAGCAATGGCTTAACTGGCACTGTGCTTCTTAGATGTGGGTTTTTTGGGGGTGGTGGTATTGGTGTTGTTATTGTATGTAACACAAAACTGTACTCGTTATCTCTAAAATACAGCTACTTGGCATATGCCTTTACCTGTGCCTGCATCACTCACTCTCTTGCCTTTTGAGATAAGCTTCAAGTATTTGCAGTTGATGGTCGCATTTAAAAGGCAAACTCTATAAACGTGTTTTTCCTTCATAATATTCCATACAGGCTAAAGGTTCAATTTCCACAACATGCCACAAGACTGAATGGGGTTTCTTTTACCATCTCCAGTGCTGTTTTAGTATTCTTTAGCAAAATAGGCTTGTGTGTAGGTCAAGCTTACCCAGTGCACATTACAATTCCAGGGGCCTCTGATTATCCATCCTATTTACTGAACCCTATAATTTCTATGGGTTTTCAGGCACTTCACTTTTGTATATTGTTTTTGCAATAGATCACCATATCTATTTCCCAGAAAACTTTTTTTTTCTGTTATCCACCCATTGAAGTGAAAGTTTGTTTTCTCCTTAACTCCTAAAGAAAGCAGAGCTAATCAGCTATGAATTTTTATTCCACTGATCAATGTAATCTATAAATTGTGTTGTAAGGTAATTTCTTGTTTCTGCACTAGAGAATCACAGAAAAGATGCAGACCAAGGACAAAGACATATCCCATGTAAGCAGATTCCTGCCAGTGTAATCTGTAAGTGGGAAGTTAACACTTGGCTTTTTGAAACAAGTTCTGACCCGACAACAGCAATAATCTTCTCAGAACTGGGTCAGAGAGACTGAAGGGTCAAAAAATTAATTAATGTTCTGCTGAAACAACATGATTTTGGTATTGTTGAGCATGCAGACATTTTTCCCTGCTTCTGCTCTGAAGTAATATACTCAGAAAAGTTACAGGAAATGTGTCTTTCTACTGATCCTGAATAAAACATAGGAATATTTTAAAACTGCGTGAAATCAGTGCTAGTACTACTTTAGGTATTTTTAGCTCTTTTGCTTTTTCTCTTTTGCTTTTTCTCTTTTTCTTTTTCTTCTTCTTTTTCTCTTTTTCTTTTTCTTTTTCTTTTTCTTTTTCTTTTTCTTTTTCTTTTTCTTTTTCTTTTTCTTTTTCTTTTTCTTTTTCTTTTTCTTTTTCTTTTTCTTTCTTTTTCTTTTTCCTTTTTTTCTTATCAAGAGAGATAAAATAGGTATCATCTCTTCATCTCTTGCAAATGATACGTGTCTAAAATATTTGTGCTTTGGCTGTGCATCTCCCAGCTGCGGTATTGTTACTAATTATTACATGTATCCATGACTAAATAAAATCTGTTGGATGATGTCCTTCTAAGTTTATATGGAATGATTTCACAGGGATCTGTGAAGTATAAAGACAAAAGGCTCACCTGAATATAAGCACAGGAATGAGCCCAGTTACCTCTCCCCTCCTCCTTCTCCCCTCTGCCATCACCTAGAGCAGTTGTAAAGGGCATTCTTTTGATTTGGTTTTATCCGTCTGTCTTGTAGTGTCAGTCTGCTTACTGTCAAGCTTGCAAGTGTGAAGGAACTTGTATTGCTTCTTTTCTGGACGAGTGGTGTCTCTCAGGATGAGAAAAGCCATTGGAGTGGCTGTTCTGGGGCTGGAAGTGTGATTGCAGCAGCATATTTAAACATGACTCTCCCGCAGGATGAATCACTTTATCAGCCTGTTTAGACATGAGTCATGGAGGCTCATGAAAGGGTTCCAATGGCTTGTTGTTGCTTTAATAAATTGTCTGTTGTAAATTAATTTATGTTCCTGCTTTGTACCTTTTTTTCCTTTCTCAGGAGAAATCTTAGCCAGGAAATACCCTGCAGAAGATTGCAAAGTATCTCTCGGGAACTTTTTGCTCCAGGGTCTTCAGCGATGGTTGATTTACAGTAGAACAAGTAAATCTAGGGGACGACATCAGCTTTATAAGAAATTCAAGTGTGTATTTTTTGCTAAGGAAAAAGGTTCAGGGTGTAGGTGGTGATTTCATGGAGCAAGTGTACCATGCTGCCTCTGCGCAATGAACAGTATGGGGAAAACTGAGCAGAAATGTCCCTTTCTTCTTTGGTTTGGCCCCGTGGGAATTTCTTGAGGCAGTGCTCCGTGTGTGGCCCACTACTCTACCTCAGTGGACTCAGGGCTGGGCTGGAACTGGAGGGCATGGGCGGCGTCAGGCCCAGCCTTTCCACAGGTCTGCTCAGCAGGGAGGGTTTGGCAATGGCAGATAGTGCCACTCCGGAAGGCCAAACGGGGCTTGGCAGCTGTCCTGCAGTCCCTCCTCTCCCATGGTAAATGGATCTTCCTGCTGGGATACATTCACTTGAGACCAAGGGGCAGGGTTTTATGTATTTGTTGACTTTTATGCAGCTTGTGTGAACACATGCTAGCCCACGGCACAGCGTGACTAATGCCCAGGGTATGTGGTGTTGGTAACCGGGTGTTTGCACAGGGCTACTACCCTTGAAGTGGCAGCTGCCAGCCCTGCTGCCTGGCAGACTGCACAGAAAGGAGCCCCTTGTTTGGGTACCTCAGCTGCTGCTCCCACAGCTCACTCCCCACACTGTTGCTAGCCAGTTTGTGATAAACCAAATTAGTGCCAAACACTGCGGTGTACGCGGGCAGGTGTGCACCTGCCTGGTATGCACGTGTGTGCAGCTTGTGTTTATGCAGAAACAAGGGCTTGCAGGAGGTTTGGGATGCTTTCAGCCCTTTCGGCCAGCTGTTGTGGGAAAAATACTCTGCGAACACCTGTAGGAGCAGAAAGATCTCACATGTGCTGCTGGCTGATAGACATCCTCCAGTGCTCAACAGAGCAGAGATTTATTCTTTCTGTGAATCTTGCAGTGTTGTAGCTGGGATGCTCTAATACAGCTTGCCATCTCTTTAATCAGATAGTTTTAAACTGAAGAAATAATTCAAGTTCAAAAATGGTTTCGCGTATATGTTTTTAATTATTTGTTGGCAAACACTTTTATTTCCAGGGCTCTGTTAATTAATGAACAATCAATTGAATTGCTGCTTCCCCCTTGTTATTTTAAGAAATACTTTTAAATATGCTACCCATTTGTAGCCATATGCCATAAATATTTTCTTTAAAGGCTTGAACCCTGAGAAGTACGTTCTTTAGGTTCCCTTTCCATATTGACGCAAATGCTTTAAATGCATTTGCATTCTCACTTGCCATCACACCAGTTGGTCTCTATCAGCTGCATAAGGCTGTTGTTTCAGCTCACTTGAGTCTTACTGCAGCTTGGGGGCTGAAACTTTCTGTCGAATTCGGGAGCTTTCTGGTTTGTTTTTTCTCTACTGGGTTCACAGTTAAAGTGCTGGAGTCATCTGCAACTCTGGCAATAGCTGTGTTTCCCTGCTGGCCAGGGTCAAAGTCTGGCTCCATTCAAGTCACATAAGCTCCACATTTTGTGCCCTGCTACCAAAACTGGACTAAAACACCTTTTTCCTAATCTGCCTCTACCTCTCCAACCATGTAAGGTGATCAGAGACTATCAGCCTAATATCTAAAGGAGTGGGATTTATCTTGTGCATGGGTTAGGTGAAACATTATTTGCTTAGATGACAGTTACCCCAAGTAGACATATTGCAGTTGGCTGTGCTTTGCCTGGAATAAAACCAGTTGGATCCATAGCTGTGACAGTAAATGAGGATTAAAATGACATCCTGTGGTTTCAGCATCTGTGCTCTGAAAAGAGATACAGGAGTATATATTCTAAATGTATAATCAAGGAATGGGAAAGATTAACAAGCAATATCTGTGCTCTGTAATCAGCTTTGAAAACAACAGAACAATTCTCACTTGCTTGATTATTTGATGGGGTCTAGTAAATATTTGAACCAAATAGTAATATGAATCTATAAACAACTGAAAATGCATGACTTCAGACAATCTTATCCTCAAGAAGCAGGAGTGACTAAACACTTCCTCTTGTATCTCCTCAGCTTTGATTCACCCACTTTTCATCTGTGTACCACCTTTCCGCTGTCTGTGTCCTGACACAGATAATATCTTGCTGATGAGGCAAAATTAGGATTTTGTGAAGCTTTGTCTGGCTGACCCGAGTGGGGTTATGCTGGCGTTATCAGCTTTGTCAGATGGTGGGCCACTTAGCGCTGTTGCCCTGCTCCAGACACCTGTCTCCTCAGCACTGGTTCCTCCTTAAAAATCCAAATATATTGGGTAAAAAATTCTCATTTTATTTACTCTCTCCATTACCATTACCAAATATTTGAGAGACTTAAACACCAGAGCTCTGATACTGGCTGTGTTTGCAGAGAGAGGCAAAGTCTCCACGCTCACTTAGCAAGAAGTACACTTTCAATTTTCAGGACCATACTTAGGCCAATATAATTACATCAAAGTTATATCTTAGTTCATCAAAGGCGAGTCTGCAAGGAAAAACCTGTTTTACCTTGATTTACTGACCTCATCCATTCTGGATTTTGTAATTTGTAGATTTCAGCAGTTTTCTAATAGTCCTCAGAAGTCCCATCAAAGAACAGCTAAGAACAACATTTAGTTTGTATCTTGCATACACAACACAGAATTGCATACATTGGGAAAATTTCACGTATTTTTTTTGCCTTTATGTAATCTAAATAATAGTTTCGTTCTTGTGTTTTTGTAGATGTATATGCTAACAAAATTATTCTTTACTGTTTTAAATGATATCAATGACCAAAAATAGACAGTGATGTGTATATACAACCTTTTACTTTCATGTTATTTGGGGTTAGCTCATTGTCCATGCTCCAGACGTGATACAAAACTGCAGGATTATTGTGGGAATTGGAACAGCATTACCACCAGAACAAAAAGGGTTGGAAAAAAGATTACTGTGACAAACATAATATTTAATGGCTTTAACTTGGATTCCAAAACCACTTTCTATCTGTCGTTCACCAGGAACAGGAAGGAAGGGAAATTTTTATTCAGCAAGAAGCAGCATGCTGGTTTTTAATACTCTGTACTTGGAGACTGACCCTGGGCCAATTTTTGGAGTCTTGCTCTCATAATTTTTCAAAGTCACTAGATTTTGCTTAAACTGTAAAACCACAGTTTTCCCGTCATTTGGTTATGCAATGGCTGACAAGAAACATAGCAAAAATCCAGTGCGGAATCTTTGAGAGAAGCATATAGACCTTACAGCATGCCCAGCCCAAAAATGCTGGGTATAGAAAAAAAATGGACATGGTTTTGGTTTTGTTATGAAACTCTTTGAACTATTTCGGCAATTTTTGTCCATGTTGAATAATTTCAGGGCTATTTTCATCCTGAAGACAGCAATTTTTCTTGCTGTGTTAAAATACTGACACGGTAACAGATGTGTTTAAAGCATGTTCCATTATTAGTACACAAACTAAAACCGAAGTCCTTTACGAAGAACACAACTGAGTACCTGACATTAAACATTTGAATCTCCCTTCTGTAGTGCACTGCCATTGCCACAAAACACAACAAATGTGCTGGACATAAACTAAAGTAGTTGAAATAACTTCCCTCTGAAACAGCATTTATGATCTGGCCATAGTATATGGGTTTTGTGTGTGGGTAGGAGAGGGATGATCTGTCTGTTGGTCTGTCTTCCTCTTCACTGCACATATTTTGAGCAAGCTCAATATAAAAATATTTTTTTAAACAGGAACTTACGTTCTGATTCAAAACCAAAAGTTAAATCTGATGCCTTTACAAATATGCTTACAGTTAAATAAACATGTATACTTTGCAAAAACAAAAACCTGCAAAGCAACCTTCAAATCATTGCTATAAAAATAGCCGACTAATAAATTCCCTTTGGTTTGCAACTTGATTTTGAAATCATTTACAAAGCAACCTTCAAATTATTACTAAAAAAAAGCCAACAAATAAATTCCCTTTGGTTTGCAACTTGATTTTGAAATCATTTACAAAGCCATGGTTAAAGTCCTACTAGACAAGCTATAGAGCTCTGCACTATTAAATACACTTATTATAAACTGGGTTAGTTTGTCCTTCAGGGCAATGCCACAATAGTTAAGGCAGTGCCAAAAAATCACACGCTTGCAGAATATTTACTTGGAAATACAAAGTGTATTGAAAGCCAATGTCAGTGGCTTCAAGATCCTGTCTCACCAACCCAGTGATTCCAGGCAGTGGGATGCACACCTGGACAGGTTTCCAGAGGCACAATCTGAACAGCATTATGCAGGGGGTGGGAAAGGCTTAACCTCATATGGCTGCACAGTTCAAAAAGTGTTTAATACTTGCTTTTTTTCTTTCTTTCTTTCTTCTTCTTCTTCTTCTTCTTCTTTTTTTTT
>VWZT01000387.1:261646-280696 GCA_013397055.1 Pachycephala philippinensis
ACTTTGTTGTGTGATCAGGCAATCAGATGCATTACAGGAACAGCTCATTTCCTTTAAATGGAATGACATGGCACAGCAGTTCCCAAGCTGTAATATGTTGATTAGGGTTGTGTGTAAACTGCAATCAGGTGATAGCTGAACTGGTTTGAAAGTATAAAATCAGAGGAGGAATACATTTTAAATGCATGATTAAGAAAGCTGGTACAACCAGGTGTCTGAGCCTCCAGAGCAGTGTGTTCTTGGAATGATCCAAGAGCTTCTGATAAATGTCAGAGTGGAGAAAAGGAGCCAGGTTGGTGCTTCTCTCCTTGGTTGTACAGTGCTGAGCACTGCACATTATAAATAACAGATCTTTCTACAGAGAGTTAACTTATTCCTTAATCACCATGAGGGCTGTGGTTGGTGTGTTTGAATCCCAGTTCAAGCATTTGCAGCTGCTCTGACATGTATTCCTTTATGCCCTTGGAAGCCAGCCACCCCTTCCCAAAGAGCAGTCCTTATTTTTTTCTCTTTCCATGCTTGCCCTGTGCTTGGCCTCTGAGGGGAAAATTTCAGTGTAGTTTAAGAGAAATCATTACATTTGCCTTGAAATATTCCTTCTGTCTTAGAGAAAAATCTTTGTAACAATGCATTTGAGCACTTAGAAAACCTGCTGCTTGTATTTAGAAAGTTTGTCTCTGCGTATGAGAGTAGATCTCTGTGCATGTGTTATGTCAAGATAACAAACTGTGACCTAGAAAAACAAAGGGTCACTTGAAGCTTGTCTTCATGTTAGCAGCAGTTGTTTTACTTTGTTTTAAACTGAGCAATACAAAACTCTTAAGAACACATATACTGGAAAGCAAGCATTACCCTACATCAGCCTTTCTTCTGTAAAAAAGTGTTACCACCTTCTCCATGAGACATGTCCGTGCTAGTGCGCAGCTGGCTGACATTTGTGCTTATCTGTGCTGTTGTCATCTTTGATTGTTGGATTAAACTTTGGAAAAGGCAGGGAAGAATATTTTTGTACGCCATTTATATAGGTCAGAAATTACTTACTTTATGTACTGAATCTAAGAGAGAGAAAACAATATGAAATTCATTTTGGCAAATACTGTATGAATGTCTAAGTTCTTGCATAATCATTCAGTAACTTAAAGATCATATAAAATAATACCATGTCATGAAAGTAGCCACAAGCTTTATTTCTGAATCAAGTTCCACCATGCCATACGACTTTTACTTTGGTACCGCTTAACTTCAGGTGAACAAGAATTTTAAAAAAGTCCACGTAAATAGAGATAGAACTTGTTCTAAGTTATTTTATTTTGGGCATGGGCATGTTGGTGTCTGCAAATATACCAGTAACCTGGGCATATATTTTTTGCATGCAGTATCACTCACTCAGCCCAAGTCACACTGTGAGACACCTCCACAAAGCTCAGACAGGAAATAAGCAACTCAAACAAATTTCCAAAGACAAACGCTCTGACATTCGTGAAATAAGAGCTGGTATTGTTCAGCATGTGAATGCATGTGTACGCATTTTATCTCAGACCATCAAGCCAGAGCTCTGACAGCACTGAGGGTAAGAGGAAAGTACACATGTATTGTTACTGAGAATGCAGCTGAGGAAAGACTTTGATTAAAGCTGGTTTGGCTGGCAGAATACCTAAAGACACACTTTTGAAGATCTCATTAACATGACCCAGTTGAGTTGCAACGCATGTAAGGAGTGTGACATTTAGATGTGCAGGCAAGCATGTACAACCTTACTATGATACAAAACTGGCAGTCAAATCCCACAATGGTGAGGCTTGCTAGCACCTACAATTTCCTTTAGGCCATTAATAGCAACAGTCTGTTGTAAGCAGAGTGAAAATAATGTCTTCCTAAAGCTTCAGTGAATACATTGAATACTGTATTGTTGTCTGCTTCCTACTGTGAGCAACTGCATTATGTGAATGAGGTATAAATTCTTAATTTACTTTGTGCAACGTATGCAGTTATACAGGTTTTCCTGTGTTTCATCACAGAGCTGGTTTCTCTATATCCCATCTGGAGCTGAAGTTATTGCTTGTTGCCCTAATAATGTGCTTTCAGCTTGTTTGGAAGCAGGAATAAGAAGTAACTTTGCTGGAATAAAAAGTAATTTTATTCATGATGTGTCCTCTCAGCAGAAGTAAATGGCAATTATTCAAACTTGCAAATAGTAGTTTTTTACTTGGATCAGCCAGCACTCATGTAATTTCTGGACATCAGTTTCTGAATAAATAACATTTTCCTGTGACAAGAATGGACTTGTACAGTTATAATCAAGGACTTAAGGCTGATCTGTTCCTATCAGTGGGACAAGTGGCTGTATTTGGCTTCTCTGATGATCCAGAATGTCTCAGGCTAGAAGTGCAGATGGGATGATGGACTGGCTGATTTGCTCTGGAGATCTGGTCACTCATGTTAGGGAAGCTAAATGTACAGCAGTTTTTAAACTTCCTTTCTCTGTGCATTATACAAGATTAGTTTTTACATTATACATTTTGGGAGCTTCTTTCCAAGAGGATGTGCTCTCTCTTGACCTGAATCAGTGGAAAGGATCAGTCCTCCAGCAAAACTATGTCCATATGACCCCATGGCGTAGGCGCTGCACAGCACAGTGACGTGCGCCCAGGTTTTACAGCCATGGGAAGATGAACTCAGTTCCCTCGGGATATACACGGTGTAAACACTACTTTCTGTCTTTCAACACTTTCTCAGTATTTCCTCACCTCCAGAAGCTCCACCTAGAACTGAAGTCAGAATCACATGGGAGAATGAAGTTATGTGTGATACTATAGATGAAAATGCATCTGGGGAGGAAAGTAAATACTTCTACATCCCCCCTCTCATATTTCCAGAGTGTCCCCTTCCCCTTGCAGCCTATGCTCAGCACCAGGCTGAGCAGGTCTGGTAACTAAATAAGTGTTGAAGATTTGAGGGCTCTCCTCTCCCCAGCAAATATCTAACCTTTGGGTTGCCTAAGATGCCACGAAGGCAACAGGCTAGTAAGCAACTCCCTCCTCCATCTGGCTCCAGCTCTTCTGTCCCTGTTCAGATACCCCCCATGGCTCAGAAACAATAACTGGTTTAACAGTAAACTTTCACTCTTTGTAATTCAAATGGTTTCAAAGGCTACTTTGTTGCCATAAAACAATTTGAACAAGCTTTTGAGCCTTTCAGGGTATTACTCTTCCAGCAGAACCCAGCTCTGTTTTCACAATTGCCTTGTTCCATGCCATTAATGAGGGACAAATGGTCAGGTCAGGGCTGTGAGTGGGTAACTGCTCCCTTGTTTAAAAGCGTGTTCTCTCTGGGCCTACAGCAACTGAACATGTAACGACAGCGACAGAGGGGTGACAGGTACCTAGAGCAAGCTTGGGCTGGATTTTCATTATTTTGAGCAGTCCTGTCCTGGCTTACTTTGGAGATGAGTGAATGTTTTACGGCTTACACAAAAGGCACTGTCTGATTTTTAATTTTCCTAGACTTGGAGTAAGTGAGTTTCTTACTGTTACTATCCTGCTGATTCTTTAGTTTGTAAACTACTCACAGTAACAATGGGAACAACTGTTAAAGAAAGGGTCTCAAATTTGGCACCCAGAGACACCAGCCCTTTCTGAAAATTGTCATCAAAAGCCCATAATATTTTTCTTCAAACAGGGAAAGCAACTCATAATGTACTACAGGTACCATCTGATGATTATCCATTAAACATGAAATAGAATTTAAACACTGATGATGAAAGAATGAAACAGTAACACGTCAGATTTCTCTCCCCTTTTGTTCAACTAAGTACAGTTAATAATAAAACTAAGATGCTGTTAAGGATTGGATATGAAACAATGTTATGTTAAAAATACTTTTAATAATAGATGACGCTCATGTATTCTTGCAAATCAAAATCATTTACATGTGATTCTCAACTTCCACCAACATATATTAAATCGAAGTGTAGTTTAGAAAGAGCTTTCTTATGCTTTTTAAGTTCTGTCAGTTGACATCTTGAGCTTTTTTGTGTTCCTAAAGAAAGAGACCATGCACATTTAGTAAGCAAAAAAAGATAAAAAAATTAGGACCTTTATTTCCAAGCAAGGAAATGTATGTATATATGTAAAATGCAGAAGAGATGATCTCACGGAAAGAAATCCTATTTCTGTTAGCGCCTTGTCATAGCTTTTTATTTTGTTTGCTGAATCTGGCCAGTTCTATTGTTCCCCCTAAAAATGACAGAAAACAGAATGTACAGTGATTGAGCTGTGTGTTGCTCCATGCATTACCACATAACACAGTTTGCTTCTGAACTCTGCAACATCTGCTCTTTGAGTTCGATCCCAAATTTGTTGGGGGGTTTAAATACCTGTTATAGGCTGTAGGCACGTTCACTCTGCTCTTCCTTCAGCACAGGGTATGCATAGGCCTAAATATATATAAATGGCTCCCTATGTGGAAAATGGTTGATTTTTTTTTTTTTAAACAAGCTGGTGTATAGAATTTCTGTGTCAGAGTATCCATGCCCTTTTACAGGGCTTCCCATGAACACAGTCAATAGCTCACTGTTCCATGCCATATGCTCTCCTCATTTGCCCATAGAAAGAGAGACCCTACAGTGGTCAATGCACTACAAATGCCTAAATAAATTAGGCAAATATAAAATAGAACATACATTAAAGAAGCCTCGGGCAGCACTACAATATGTTAATGGAATAACTGCACAGTACAGTGACCATGAAAAACAAGATTAATGAGGTCAGGCAGCACAGACATACTAAGGAGGTGCAGTAAAGTCCAAGAGCCAGCTTTTTCACTAGAAGTAAATGACGCCTTATACAATGCTCCTGCAGAAGAAACTCTCTGAGTATAAGCTATAAGACCCACACTGCTGTCCTAAGAAGGAGGTTGGACATTTACATAAGAAGGTTCCTCCCACTTCACACTTTGAGATATTCTATGACTCAAGAGTTTCTGGGAGAAGAAGATGTGCAAACTAGCTTGCCAATGCATCATTGCTTTCAAGTCCATTCAGAGTTCCTCCCTGGGAATGTTCTGATCAGTTTAATCCTAATCAATATTCGAGAGTGAAAAGTGAGAGAATATAAAACTATCTGCTTTTTAAAATGCCTGTTGTGAGAGAGGATCTGTATGTAGATACATGAGAGACAGCTGCTACCTGACTTCCCCTGATAGGAGGTGAGAATTTGATGCCTTTTTTAGTCCAATCATCAAAAATGTGTACAGCCAATATAGTCCATATTTCTCTTTTTTTTTTTTTTGGTCATTATTTAATTAAACAACATGCCTGAGAAAAATACAGGTCTTTAAATACACCATGTCAATCATTTCAATATCTTTCTTGATCATGAAATCTACCTCTTCACATGCTTTCAGCAGATTTAGGTATTTTCATGGGTTTCAAGGGATAGGATTTGTTAGACATTTTTCTGATTATTTTTTAAGGTTATGTTTTTTTTCCTCCTCTGGGTCAGAATAGGTATTTCAGAGTTCTTTATTTAGTACTACATGAATGTGTGTCAGTATAAAAGTAACATGCAATTTTTTTTATCAATAACATATTTTTCTGGTTTCCTATTGCCTATTTTTATTTACTCCTTAAGTCTTGGGATCAGGATGATGATCCTTCCTTTCAAACACACTAATAATTTTAAGCCTAAATTCCATTTTCTTTAAAGTCCCACATTTGGCAGCCAATACTTTGACCATACAAGAAACCCTGCATATCTTTGGGTCTTTACACGACCTCTCACACATCCTCCAACCATGTCTGAAATCCTCAGACTGTAATCCCAAATTCCATCTAAATCAATCCATTATTTGTGCTTTTGTTTTCCCCCTAGGCTCCAAATGCAGGCAATGCAAGTAAAATGTATGCCATTGATCTCTTCAGATTACAGAAGGCCATTTAGAAAATATAAATCCTTTGCACCTCAAGTGCCTAAATCCAGTGGCCTATTTTAAATCAAGGACTGAAGAAAGTCAGTCAGGAGTTCATCAATAATTTTGTCATCTCCTAGGCAAACTAACCTGCTTCAGAAGGGGAATCTCATAACAAAAACGCTACTTGAATTGTTTATATGCCATTAATTTTTTTGGCAGTTACATTATCAGTAGCAATAGTATCTGACTCTTGCTAGCTCTTTGCTTTAGCTTAGGGCCTTAATTGAATTAAAGGGTATGAACATGGAAGAAGTTTCAAGGCTCCCCTGTGTGTAACTTCATGCTAAAATAGTGAACAATTAAAGGAATAAGGTCATTTTTTTCCTTGTTTCCCAATTCCCAGTTGTATTTATTTGGAAAAGATAAGGCAACTTTGTTATCCTCTGGATGAAAAAATTGCAGTTGATTTTGCCATACTAGCAAAGCAGGTCATTGCCTAGGGAAAAATGCATGAAGAATTGAATCTTCCATAATTATGCTGGGGATTTCTGAGGGAGAGTAAAGGGACTCCTGTTTGTCAAGGCAGCAATGCCTTAAATTCAGCTCTGGACAGACAAGCAATTAGAATGGCTTGTTCAGGATCACAGGATCAATTTCTGTCCCCTGGAATGTGTAAGACAGATAAAAGAGGCCCCTGTATAAGAGGAGGTGGAATTATCACAAAACAGGGTATCTTATGCATCATTACTATAGTGGTGATAAAATGAAATGCTTGGATTTGAGCTTTTGCTTAAAGCTTTTGGTGATACTTTATACAAAAATGTTAGGGTTTTTTTTGTTGGGTTTTTTTTGGTGTTTTTTGTAGGGTTTATTGTTTGGTTTTGATTTTGTTTTTTTTGTTTTTTTTTTTTTTGGGGTTTTTTTTTTTTGATGTTAAAAATACAAGGTGGCATACTTAGAGGCATCTGAAACATTAAAGAGATGACCTCCTAATCATGTTGCCTGCTCCACCCCAATCCAATTTACAGAATTGAAGGAAGCCATCCTTGGAGAAGAGATTACATTTGTTGCGATCCACTCTTACAGACAGTGACCCAGTATATTTAAAGCACGCTCTAAAAAACAGTTTGAAAAAACAGGTCATAAAGTTCATGTTTATGCTGTCATCAGGCCAACTGTTGTGCCTCAGCTGGGAGATACAGAGCTGTGACTTTAATCTGTGCAGGGTAGCCCTAATCATGGATATATTTAGACAGCCACATTATCAGCTGCAAGAGGGACCTGATTGCTGCTGAGAGCCCAGATCCTCTGTTGCACCAGTGCCCTGGCTGGTGTAGCTTCTACAAGTAGGCAGCAAAAATACTCTGAGGTGGCTGACTTCCCTCTGTCCTGTCAGCCATGGGGCTCTCCAGAGTGCTCCCCACACTTGGGTCTCACTGCAGCACTGCAGTGATGCTTTGTCTGTGGTCACACACGTGAGCAGCCCGATGCACCCCATCCTCGTGAAGGAGCACGCACACAATGTGCTCCATCCACTAGTGCACCTACAGCCCTAGGTGCAGATCAGAACAGAGGGGGTCACACACAGCCTGCACCACCAGGCACCAGAAACTGTATGTTGTGGGTTTTGGGCCCCAGCAACCAAAGTTTTGCTCTGTGGATTCTCTTCTCTTGGTCACAGCACACGGGCACAGTGACTGTGTGGACAGAGCAATGGGTTGTAACTCAGGGCGAGGAGATGCACAGCAGGCTAAAGGAGTGTTAATTACCCAATGGTGAAACAGGCATCATACAGGAACAAAAACACTCTCCTGTCCTGGTTTTTCCTCTGAACATGTCTGTGGAAGATGTTTGCATTATCTAAACCCTCTGCAGCTCTCCCAGAGGGGGTCAGGGGTCTTGGGTATCAGCCCAATGTCTCCTCATTTCTGGAGGGGAGACAGAACTGAGGCCAAGCAGAGGGTGCATGGGAGAGCATGCACAAATCTGAAAGGAAGAAAGAGCTGAGTTTTATTTTTCTTTTCTTTTTGGAAAAGGCCTTGCTAAGTGGATGTGAAACAATTACCCATCTTTTATGAGCTCTGGGATGTACAAACGGCATATCTAAATAAATTTGAACTGTTTCACTACCTGAAGTTACATATTGTCTTTGCTTTCTGTCCTGGCAGGTTAAAGAGTGTTTAATTTTTTTTTTTTTTTTTTTNNNNCCTTTTTTTTTTTTTTTTTTTTAATCAGGGGACATACTTGATTCTCTTGCAAGTAGTAGCTGTGTGTATGACATGGAAAGTAGGAATGTATTTAGTCCTCTTAAGGAGTGGGACTATTTGTATTAATAGAATCTTCCCAATTTAACAGCAAAACTCCAAATTCTGATAACTGAAAACATTTTCAAACTTCTTTAGCATTTAATACTCTGTTTGTATCTAAATTGCAAATGAACTGTTGAAGAAAGTGTTTGTTGAAGTGTGTTTTATGAGTGCTGTAATCCACATGGTAATCTGCAGGTTTTTAAAAATTAACATTTCTTGGATTTTGTAACAAAATATACCATTAAAAACTTCAACTATTCTGGGACAAATTTTTAAAAATGGATCTTAGTTCTTTCAGTATTAGTAGAGGGGTTCAAATAATTCAAATCAGCATAGGGATGATATTCATCACTGTTTTTGTTGCTTGATTTCCAAGGTACAAACAGTTCATTCAGCCATCCTAGAAACAAAAATAATTGCTTTTTCAATAATGTATGTGTCTAAGTACCTTTGAAGTGACCCTTCAGTATTCCAGTAAATCTGATAGCCTTTAAACCCATTCATCGTGTGCAAAGGGTAACAAATGTTCTCAATTCACAGGCCTTAGAGCTACCTGCTAAAGGACCACTGAGAAGATACAGTTCCTAGCAAGCATCCTCTGGATTCTGCCTCTCCACAGCTCCTGATCTCATACTCTGCTATTGGCAAGAAGGAACTCATCTATTTCCCAGCATTTGAATGTTTTGTCAGTTAAAACTGAGAAAAAAACCCCAACCAAACAAAACCAAGCATGAAAGTCAGTCAATAGGTTAAAAGCCACCAAGTGAAAGGAAAGAAAGCAGGCTTGGTAAATTTTAAAGGCAAGGTTCCTAAATCATTCAACACAGTGAAAAATCCTTCTACAGAATTTCATGGCAAAACTCCTCTGACACCAGAAGAAAGCATGTTAGATTTGGGATGTGTATGCACCAGCAAACAGCTGATGTTAGTGCACACCAATATGTTGACCTTATGCTTCCAGAAGAGGAAGGTATGGATAAATAGGCTGGTAAGCTTCTTTTCAAGGCATTGGTGTGACTGACACATAATCAGTGAAGAAGTTAGTACCGATAACTATAAAAATACTTGGAAAGAACTCATGGCAGTTATAAAACAAAAATATGCCACTACCTTTGTTTCATTTGCTTCAGAAATGCGTGCATGTAAAATTCTCTTCCACCCTCCATTAAACAACTGTTTGGTCTCCAATCTTTGGAGTTAATGAGCAACATTACTGCATTTTTATGTGACCATCCATAATTTTATTTACTACAGGTAATCTTTTATTCATCTGTCTTCACAAAGAAGGGTGTTAACCTTCATCAGGAGTAGTAAAACTGCTGTTGCCTTTGTTCTAAAACCTCCACTGATGAAATGGGCATTTCTGTGGTTGTTGTAACTACTTTATAGCTGGAGTGGGGAATCTAAAGCAAGTTTCTGGTACTTACAAACACAGGGTCAAAAAGATTTGAGATTATTAGATTAAAAATGAAATGAGAGCCACAGTTATCTAATGCACTCCAAGCTGGCAAAAGGTGAAATTTCCACCTGCACCCAAAGAAAGTGAGATTCTTCATATCATCAAAACTTCTCGAGGTATTGAACCCTCATAGGTATTGTGTTAGGCTGAGGGCTGTAACTACTGTTCTCTTCAAATCTTGAGAAACCAAAGCTCATCCTTGTTGTACTTTTGGCCATTGGGTGAAATGTTGAGTTTAAATCAACAAAGCAGTGAAGTATGGCTCAGTTCATCCTTCTGAGACTGTTTTGTGTTGAAATCACTGCATTAGTCTAGCAGTTTAAAACATGTACATGAAAAAATCAGGTTTCAACCACTATTTCTTACTGTACATTCCACTACCTTAAGAACAAAAAATATGACCAGTCTTCAGGAAATGTCAGCTATTACTAAGCCATCTTTATACAAACTATTGAATCTACTTTTGATGCAAAGTAGGAAATTGCATAACTGATGGACAGATAATTTTCTCTAAGACTGTAGCAACTGAAGGAGTTTTCTTATGATCACTCCAGGACATCCCTAATAATATCTTTATACTGCAATATCAATATAGAAAATCCAGGGACTACGCACCCACATTTGGAGGTAGCTTTGAACAGATCTGGAAATTTCAGGGCAAGAGGGGCAATTGGGAAAGTTTTTTGTTGTTCCTGTTGTCTTTTGGTTTTATGAATCTTATGTGAAACAGAAGTGTTTGGGTGCTGGCATCACCAACTCTGGCACAACCCTACTGAAACCTTGCTGCCTGGCAGATGAGACTGAAGCTCTGAGCTGGTGGGAGCAGATGACTCTGCAGGAAATACCCTACAGCTCCAGGGTAACAAAACTGAGTGGAAACAACAAAGGCATGTCTACACGGAGGAAAGGAATGTGTTGCAGACATTCCCTGCCTTGGCCTCGCACATGTTGGTTTCTTGGTATGAAGTAGCACAGTTTCAGGGCCTGAGCTGGCTGCAGTGACGTGGCACCAGATAGGGCTGAGACAGCTGGTGGGAATCCACCTGCTTCTGGTGGAGCACAGCCCTGTGTTCTTTTTCCGTAGTGTACATGCGCATGACTCTAGGTCTCCCTTCTCCCCTGTTATCTCAAATGAATTTCTACTTGTTCCCTCTCCACTGACTGCTAGCTGAGCTATGGGGCACAAAAAACCCAAAGGGAGGAAAATGTGACTGCAAAGACACTTTATGAAGTTCCTCCAGGGATGCATTATGCAACTGCTATATCTCTTACGTAATTTTTTATAAGCAGGCTTTCATAAAGCAGTGAATTTTTAAAAAATCATGTTTCAAAAAAAACCTCAGAGTCCTCCTAAATAATTTAAAAGTGAATTAAGATGTGAAAAAGAAAAGAAAAAGTTCTGAAACAGTAGGTTCATCCTTTGCAAGCTTGGGATCATGTATTAATGCACTGCAAAATGGCTTTCTATATTTTCCTGTATGTTAGATCCTGCTGGAACACTCTGTTCCCTGCTCCCAGGAACACTTAATGCCGCTCGCTCGAAGCATGTGTACCCAGAGCTACATGGAAGAATTGAGCGGCTCCTCCCACACAGCCAGGCACATCTTGCTATTGTAAGAGGGCTATCAAGCAGCTTTTGTTCCTCTGTCTCTGAAAATGCATCAGAGACAAACATGGGGGGAAAAATGGTCACTTGAAGGTGCTGTTGGAAGCAGAAAATGAAAAGACAGATCAAAAGGCTGGGAATTTTTTTGATTCATAAATGTATGCATCTCTATTTTTTTTCTCTTTTTTAAAAAAAACCTAAAAATCTGTGCTTTTCTTGTTTTTCATCACAGGCCGGTTTAAGACATCTGGTTAATCTAAGTCAGAACTGACGGCCTAATTTTATAGAGGTGTATGTTTCTGCTGTCAAGATTTTTGTTTCTATTTTAGTTAGTCTTTTCTGATTGCCCTTAAAAAATGGAGGAAAAGAAACCAGCTTTCTTTTTTTGGTGAAATAACTGTAGATTACTGCCTCTGCTTGTATTCAGGCCCCTCTCCCTGCTTTTCTAGTGTTATCAAGCATGGTCATATAAGATACTTATATAAATATTCAGATAGCTCTTGTTTCCTGTAAAATAGTACCATTAAAAAACAAGAACCTTTTTTTCCTTTTTTTTTTTCTTTTTTTTTTTTTCTTTTTTTTTTGGTTGGCTGGTTGGGTTTCTGCAGGGGGAGGGGGTGTTTGTGTTTTTTGTTTGTTTTGGTTTGGTTTTTTGGGGTTTTTTTGTTTTTGTTTTTGTTAGGAATAGGTAATTTATAGCCAGTATAGGACAAAGCAGGTTCCTCGGTTTATGGCACATGTCTAACAAAGGAGCAAAACCAGTGGGAGCTCTGATATTCAAAGTCTTGGATTATGTGCCCTAAAATCACAACCCTGTTCATTTGCAATTATAAGGGCAATCTCATCATCGTCAGGGACTTTACTCACGTGACTGAATTTAGGAAAGTAAGTTATTGAGTGTTCAGGTTTCTTCATCACATCTGGGGCAAGAATTCAAGTCGCATGGGGAGCGGCCAAACAGCTTAATTTTCGGCATGTGACACGCACTACAATCCCATTAAAGGGATGAGTGACTACACTTTTACACAAGCATGATTGAAGTGTTCACACGTAAATGCAGTTGAACAGCACTGTATATACAGCTACACAATCAATTAAGAACTGTGCAGCTGTGATTTTAATTTTTCTTCCCACCTGATAATATCCAGAAAATCTCTCAGTGCTCAAAGGAAGGCAATACACAGACTCTCTGTGTGATGTTCCCTCAGCCTGCCAAATCTGTCCTAGAGAACTAATTATATTAATTTTGTCCTGAGAATTCTGTCTGAGACTGATTAAAATGCCTGAGTTAATACCATTGCAAGGAGAAAAAAAGTAAAACAGGAGCAGTGCCATGACTACAATGACAATGGGAAAGCGAATAAGTTGTGGCAAGTGTTGGCTAGAAAAAAATGAGGGGAAGAAAAAGATAAGCGCCTGTTCTTCCAGCAAAGTATTCACTGCATTGATATGCAGGATTTAGATAGAGAGGCCACAACAAAAGGACAAAAAAACCCAGCTAAAATGAAATAATTTGACCTCCAATGCCAGACCCTGCACAAAATGAAACACATGCAGAGACACCTGATTTATAAGCCAAAAACCCTGCATGTCCAGCTTTGGTGGAGAAATGTTTGGAGTATAGTGAGGCAGGTATGTATGTCTAGCTAAATATTGGAATCACTGTTTTACTAGCTTTTTTCTGTCTTAGTAAGTGCATAGTAGGTAATATTCTTTGTAGTCTGTGCAGACCTGACATAAAATCTCCAGTGTTACCATTACAACATCTCCATGTTTTGCTATTTTGAGGCATTTTTGAGACAGGCAGATTTGGTGAAGGTTTGGTTGCTACTACTTAATAACTGGTCCAAAGGAACCATCTATTTAAAAGTGTACCTGATTTCCAAATCACAAATCTTAATAAAGCTGCTTAAGAAATTTTTATGACATCAATGGAAAATAAATGAAAGGAGTTTTTCTCAGATGTTTATTGAAAGATTTTTAAAATATGCCTAGATTTTTAACTACATCATAAATCAAAGTACATAAGGTGCAAATACTAAGGGAAAAAATACTTGCAGGATCAACATATTGTTTTCTTAAAATCTCTTAAGTATTTTAATGGAATTTGCACTTAAAATCTGCAGACAGTCACAGTTTTAATTCAAACAGTCAGGAAATACTGTTATAAAAGTATTATAAAAAAATCCTGTTTGTTCCTTTGCCCAACCACAGGGTGACTGAGAGCCCTGTGCTGACCAACACAGGCTGCTCTGGCAGTCACCAGGCAGTGCAAGAGCCCATAATACAGCCGCTATGGACAAGGGTGTTTGAAATTATTTCAGGTCTTCCTAAAATTATATGGCAGGCCAGAAAAAATAAAACCCTGAGAAGCAGAGAACTATAAACCTCTTTATTATCTGTCCCATCCCAGCTTTACTATGAGAAACTACAGGAAAGGTAAAAGTTTGGAATTTGAGATGACATCATCTGATTGCAGAGCACAACAACAAATGGTTGAATCATTCTTTCCAGTTACAAGCTACTTTCACTTTAATATTATTGTTAACAAGTTCCATTCAGGATTGCAATGAATGATTGTTTATCTCACCTAGATTAGTCTATCTTGTTTTATTCATAAGTTCATAAAAATGAAAACCTGAATGTGTAATAACGGTTATGTATGGCTAGGTTGTGAGGAGTTCTCTCTATTGACAAATTTGCAAATCATCTGTTTCTATTGTCTTCTTAAATTTTTGTATTTACTGGATCCAAACTATGATTGCTTTATTAAAAACAAGTGTTCCATGTCCTGCCACACTGCTACTATCCCATTCAGGAAAAACAATCATCTTTATAAGCAAAACAGAATACTATGTTCTGAATTTGCTTTTATCTGCTACATGTGCATGCTGTCACATGTTGTTTGCTGAAGTCAAAGCAATAGCATAGGAAAAGCCTTCTGTTGAATCTGTCCTGGCCAGATTCTGGTTTCTGCCACCTGAAGCTCATGCCACAAGGAATATCTTCTCAGCGAGTGGCCCCTTTGAAATCAAGCTTATCCCCCACAGAGCAAACCTTTTTCTGTATGGAGTAAGTGCAGTAAAGTTTTGTCATTTTAGGATATCATGAGATGGTTTTCCTGAAATGAACATGCCATAGTTATGACCAATGCTGCCAGCTTGCCCTTGCCCCTCTGAATCTTTCCATCCACTCTTGAGCTTCCTGTAGTGGCAGAAACGTTTGTTGAACAACTGCCGGACTGTAGAATGGGACTCTGGCTTACGGGACTAGTCCCACTTGCTTACACAGGACTCTACTTATATGAGAAGTGGTTTGAGGAATTCATTGCCTGGTAGACCAATTTAGAAATGCAGACTGCAGGCGTGTGGGTTTGCATGTAAGCATGAGCATGTTGAAGAGAGAGGGAAGTTCCCAGTGTGGTCACAGATCAGACTTTTGCCCTTTCTCTGACTCATACCAGTCTATCTCATCCTTTCAGATGTGAGACTTCTCCATTTTGGAAGAATATGTTACTGACTTCTTCACCCCCACACTTTCTCAGGATGAAACACTCCTTGCTCCAACACTGCAGTTATGTATAGCGTTGCAATGCTGGGTTGAGAGACTGGCTTACAATGGGAGCTGAAAAGCCCTTAGTCCCTCCTCACTGCAGAGTGCTGCTTTGCCAGTGGGCTGGATCCATATGACATTTCTGAGGCCAGGTCTGAGCCTGAGCTCAAGTCCAAACATTTCTAGTGGCAACACAATAGGAATGACAGCCTGCTCTCAAGGCTTCAGGGAAAAAAAGCCTTAGGGCCAACATTCCCCTTGGAAGGCAGGTAAGGGCACTCACCTACAGCAAGGGGGGCTGGCTACTGTTGTCTCTGTCTACAACCAAGCCATGGTGCCAAAGTTTTTCCAGGGAGGACTTCCATATCACCACTGTAGCTTGAGGAGTGTCTGCTTGAAAACTTTACTCAACATGGTGGGAACTCACAACCAGGCCATGGGGTCTCCTGAGGAGCAGGGCTGGCTACGGACTCTGGGTTACATCTACCTCCTGGAGCAGCAACTTAATGTCACTACAGCTCCCACTGCATATTCAAAGACTGAAAAGAGCTAAAACATTGAAAAATGTTTTAAGCATCCTGTGGAAAGCTTTCTTCTGCAGAAAGAAAAAATAAAAGAGTCAACTTCTTCCTATACATTTTCAAACACTTCGTAAATGACAAAAATATTGTGGCATTTTATTAAGATCAACCTATGCTAAAACAAAACTGTATATATAGAATGGATCGTTGTTGCATTTTATGTATTGCAACCAGTACTCTTCAGCTTACAGGTGAGAGAAAGCTTACGCGAATCTAAGGCATATATACTGTTTTTTGGAAAGAAATACCAATTATTTCTCGACTGTTATTTCTTTATTAGGTCAATGATAAACAATGCAAAAAATTATCTAGAACTGACAGTGAAACAGGAAGAGGAGAGACTTAACACTTTTTTACACTGAAAGGCTTTAACAAGATACCACATAAAAAGCCTGTAACGCTTTCACACTTTCTTGTATTTCCTTATTCTGTCAAGAATCATTTCTCAAACAGGAAAAAAATATCCATGCTGAATATGTAGTGTATTTATTTTCATAAACAAATATATACTAATTCAGACCCTAAGACCAGAGCAAATTTTAAAAAAATCAAGTAACTCTAATTCTTCTCCTTCGAACTCTTGAATCTTCCCACTTACCATAGAGAACACTTGGTAGCTTCCTTCAGAAAAAGCTGTGAAAGGAGCATGTTGCAATAGTTGCAGAGTGTGTATATGCGTGTGGCACAGATAAAAGTGTATTTCTACTGCTTATTTCCATTATGACAGAACTCACAAAGTGCTAGGCTCTCTCCAAACCAATGTCAAGAAACAGTTCCTGCCAAAACAACATGAAAGAAATGTTGTAAAGGTTGCATTGTATTCCTTAAAAGTTAGGAAATATCAGAAGCTGGGATGCCAGTATAACCTTAATTCAACCCTTCTGTGCATATCCATTATGATCCAGTCCTTAATTACATGATCACATATTCTTTTTCTTTATTGTTTTTTTCTCCCTAGGGCCTCTGCTTCATTTAAAGTATCAAATGAGCTGAATAAGGCAGTTCTTAAATGTTTACATTTATCTTCTTCAGCACCCTGCCATTAAAGGGTGAGCATCTTGCACTATTAACCAGACAAACTGCCTCCTCTGTGTCTGGAGCTGCAGAGACAAGAGTCGACAGCTGGAACCTGGCCAGAGAAAAAAGAATCACTTCAAATATCCCAAAATGTAGAAGTGCCGAAGTTCAGAGTGGTGTGGTAGATCAGTGAAACACACTGGCAGCTGGCAGGAAGCTGAGCTAGAAACAGGCGACGGTACGGCCCGTTTTTTTGATGCTCTCCATTAAAGTCTAGTTAAGACAAGTTGACTTTGCTTGATCCCATGAGCTCCATGCCAAAGTCTTCCTCATCAATACGAGCCTGCAGACTTTAAACTTGAGGATCTTTGGGAGAATTTCACAGGCCAGAACTGGCAGCAGCTCCTCTGCTGTCTCAGCATAGCACTGAGATGGAAGTGGATTTGTCTGGACTGGGAAAACAAGACAGTTCTCAGCATCAGCAGCTCCAGTTACCTTGTTCACACCCATGGATAGGGATGAGATCCTTCCGGCAGGCATCTCAAGCCTTGGCCTTGAAGTTACACTTGAATGGCTTGGTGGCTGCAAGCAATGAACACCGAGGTAGCTCATTCCTCACCAGTGGACTGGATCTGTATGCACAGCATTTTACCCTTTCCACAGACAAGACTGTTTTTTACATGCTGTTACTATTTGGAATCAATAGCAACTATGAAAACTTGATTGCTACTGAATTTATTAGCTTTGCAAGAGATTTGAGAGGAACTCCTTGATGGTCCAGAAAGTTTTGGTTTTTTTTTTCTTAAGAAAAAAAGATAAAAAAAGATCTTTTATTTTTCTCCCCCTCGCACAGAGTGTGATATGAAGTACATGTTGCCACATTATGTCCTTAAAAGCACTACTCAAGGAGGATGATTCAAATCTGAACAGCCTTGCTGTCCATGGCAATAATGGCTGGTGACAGCTTTTGAAACCTCATGTTTTGGGGTGCTACTGTATAAGACCACTTACCTACTTGAGAGTTCCTAAAACTCCATCTGAGCATTTGATTCTGGACGGAACTAAGTAGAAGAGATGAGAAAGTGGCCCAAATAATAAAGCTCAGGTCCAGGCAAAGGTGGCAAACGTATTATTTTTTTTGTTTGTTTTTCAAAGTATTTCCAGTAATTATTTTAGTGTAATTGTGATGCTCGAACATCACTTTTGCACAAGGCAAGTGACAGTTTCCAATAGGATGGTGGACCTTGCTGTGAAGGGGGAGAGAAGCATCTGCTGCTTCAAGGTTTGAAAGAGCATAGCACTTTCCAACCTATGAACAGAGCAGAAATGGCAGCTCTGGACATACCTCACATATGCCACAGAAGCACAGAGAAGAAAGGATGGCTGGCACCTAAGGAGCAGCAAGAGCACAGGCCAGGTTGGCAGCTCTTCCCTTCTCACAGAACAGAGGGTCAGCTCATGATTGTTAATGTAATGCTCAGAAGTTAGTAGGGGGAAAATGGATGAGGCTGTGCTCTAAAACCCACACCAACGTTTTTTAGTATGCAGTAAAGCTGTGAGTTTGAGCTCTCAGGATTGTCTTTTGAAGGTATTTTGCAGATTTCCCTTGTGTATAGAGTCGAAGAGAGTCCCTTGAGGCTGGCAGCCTAAGATAGAATAGATCCCGTGTGCAGACAAAAGACCAAAAGCACTATACAGTTACATTTCTCACACCAGATAGGCAAAAAACCCGTGTTCTTCCATTGTTTATTCAAATTATGTCACACCTGTATTTTCATATATTTCATTAGTGAATTCTTTTCACTGAAAAGAAATCGTGTGTTATTTGTACCTTTGTTGGGCTAACTTCTGACCGTTTACTGTAAGAATTGTATATGCAACTATCAGGCATCAGGTTGTTATTTCATTTGCAGCTTTGCACGGAGGCAGGGCACATACCCTCGGGAAAGAATAAGGTTTCTATCAAAGAAGTTACACTTTTGTGTTTTTAACAAAACCAAAACAAACCAACCAACCAGAAAACTTCTGCCGCTTCTTTGGTCTCCCCTTTTGTTTTGCAAAAAGGGAGACACAGCACTGGAAAGCCTGAGATTGACAGTCTTCTCGGCAGTCGCTAGCTGACACATCGGTCCCCCCAGGCGCTCTGTGACAGGACAGCTGGGATAACAGCACAGTGCGAGGGGGAAGAGCTGGCGGGCGTGCAGGGCCAGACGCCGTGTTTGGGGATGTCCGCAGAGAGCGAGGGCCGACCCCTGGCTCGCGGCCTGTGAGAAAGGCTCGCCGTGCTCCCGCACAAGGGCCTGGGGCCGCCGGCTGCCCGAGGAGGGTTCGCTCTGCGCGGAGCTCCCCGGCCGGAGGCCCCGGTGTGGACGCGGTCTGAAGGCCGCGGTTCACAAGCGTGAGGGAGCACCACGCTCGGGCTCCCGGGCCGCCGGGCACCGGCGGTGCCACCGCCACCACTGCGTGGTGCCCTGCGCTCCGAGAAAAGGCAAGGGGGCACAGACACGTCACCGCCGCTGCCTGCGGGCATAAACAACTGCCGGTCTGGCAGCGCCCACGTCCTGCTGCGGCCGCCCTTGCGTGGGGAGGAACCAGCGCACGGACACGGCCCCGCGA
>VWZT01000387.1:281790-432999 GCA_013397055.1 Pachycephala philippinensis
CGCCACACACACACAATCCTTGGCTCCGTAGACAAAGCTTTCGAGCAGCCAGGACTTGAGCTCCGCGCCAAGGGCTCAAACCGCTTGGTTTCCAGAAAGAAAAATGCTCCGAAGTTGTTTATTTTTGTCAAGTAAGATTCATCGGTGGACGATGAGTCTTGGTTCCCCTTTCTTCTGGAAACGTCTCTTAGCCGCCCCACAGCCCCGGTTAGGAACAAATACGGAGGGTTCCTTCGCTGCCCTGCGGGTTTTGTAATCCCAAGCTTGCGTCCCAGTGGGCTCGATAGTGGCTACAAGTACCCTCAGATCGATAGGGTTTGGGGTGGGATAAAACTCCTGAGGTAAGTGAAGTCCTTGGTTTCTCGCCGTGGAAAACAGGCTGGGAAGAACAGTGATGAAATACAGCCTGAGTCAGTCGGTAAATGCTGCCCAGCTTCTTCCCTAGTTATTTTTGGGTGTTCTTAGAATGTGAGAAGCTAAGCATGGGTGTGATCTCAAGAGGATGCTGGAAACGGTCTTTTTTTCCTATCTGGTTTATGAAGTTTTGAAGCTCTTTGAGTTTTTCTGTTAAGCATGTAATCATTTCTGTATTTTTATATTTATTTTTCTGAATGCCAGGAAGTTGCTTTTCACTCCTTTCTGGTGGTGGACGTTGTTCTCAATACAGTAGCACAAAACAGTAACTTTGTACGGGTGCTTCCCAAGGGACATTGCACTTACGTAAATCATAAGCAGAAATAAAGCCTATAATGATTTTTCAAGTAATTTGATGCTAAAATAATAAGCTTTTTAAGATCTTGAGGCGTGAAATTTGCAAGAGACCAATAATCACTGCATATATCTTTGAACACAGAATTAAGGAGGATAATGTTTGTTTTTCATTTTATAGAACATTATAAACACCACTGGTTCCCAGAAAAGCCATGCAAGGGATCAGGTTACCGATGTATCCGGATCAACCATAAAATGGATCCTCTCATTGGACAGGCAGCACAGCGGATTGGATTGAGCAGTCAGGAACTGTTTCAGCTTCTTCCGAGCGAACTCACTCTCTGGGTTGACCCGTATGAAGTGTCCTATCGCATTGGAGAGGATGGCTCCATCTGTGTGCTGTATGAAGCTGCACCAGCAGGAGGTAGCCAAAGTAACACCAACATGCAAATGGTAGACAGCAGAATAAGCTGTAAGGAGGAACTTCTCTTGGGCAGAACTAGCCCTTCCAAAAGCTACAATATGATGACTGTATCAGGTTAAGATATAGTCTGTGGATGGATCACCTTAAAATGGATGGATAAATTTGGTTTTTACTTTGGGTGGGCACCTCTGGGGATGGATTATGGAATTTTAAACCATGTCACAGCTGTGAAGATCTGGCACAAGTTAGAGTGGTATACTTTAAAGTGACAGTGCCATAGTTTGGACAGTACCTTTCAGTGATTTAATAGCCTGTGAGTCAAAATGATTGCAGCTTGCTAGGGAGTAAGAAGATCTAGGAAGTGTCAGTTTCTCCAAGACATCTGACTTAATTTCTACACCAATTTTCAACCCCAATCTGTATTTATAAAGTGATTCTCTGCAGTAGGTCTTGCAGAGTAAATTTGCACTATTACATTTATTAATTGTTAGCATTTTTGGCAGCTCAGTAACAAGACTTATGAACACCATAGTACTGGAAATTTTATTTTTCAGACTTTTACCTAGCACTTACAAATATGTATAAATGTACATAAGATAAACTAGTAAGAATGACCTGGGGAAATGGTCAGATCTTTACATTGGCCTCAAAAGTAGCAAGTGATCAGAATCTGCCATGGCAACAGGCTTTAAAAAGACCATATAAAGACACTGTCTGAACTGTGGTGTTAGCACCAGCCAGCTATCTGTACATTTGCTAGCTTGTAGTTTTCTACGACTGAGTAAACTTCTTATTTTTAGAAAGTGGAGGTCTGGTTTGTAATTTCCTTGTTCTTAATTGGGTAAAAGTCTTTTCCACAAACCACCATCTATTTTGTGAACTTTGTTAGTCATCTTTTATTTGGTAAATTATGAACTGGTGTAAATTTGTACAGTTCATGTATATTGATTGTGGCAAAGTTGTACAGATTTCTATATTTTGGATGAGAAATTTTTCTTCTCTCTATAATAAATTGTTTCCTATCTTGGCATTTTAATTAATCTCTTGTCGTGATTACATAGGATCAGTTAAATTATTTTTGTCTCACAGTAGAAATAAAATAGGTACTATAAAGGCTTAAAAACATCGATGGCACCCTGATGCTAGGGAACACTTGGTACAGACCTGGATTAATGAAGACCTCACATATAAATGCTTGGGAAGTTTAGGGGAACACAATGATGTATATGTCACTTTAAACCTTTTAAAAGCAGTCAATGTGGAAATAACTCCAGGGTCAATAATTCCAGGATATGAGGAAAAGGTACAGAAATAACATCCACCAAAGATGACTTGAATAAATCCAGAGGATTAAAGTTTACTTGGCTTCCTGATGAAGGATATAGCAAACTTAAATGTCCATTTTGACCTACTTGCTCACGAGTTCACAGTTCTTACCCGATGGATTCGCTGCACAATAAGAGTTGGGACAAGTGTCCCTTAGCCTTAAGAGCAGCTTGCTGCCTTTTGCTTTCTTCAGATGCAAGACTTTCACTTTAGAAATCATTAAGATTGGATTCAACAAAAGGTATGTTGATCTTTTTTCCCAAACTTAAAAGGTCGGCTGAGGCGAAGTGAGAAGCCCATACTTATATGTGTATTCATAGTTAATGAATGATGTAGAGATGTGATTCACTTAAGCACCACACTAATGTCATTTGTATACAGCACAGCAGATACATTTGAGAGAAATTCCTTACCACTATTTACACTGGTTGAAGTGCTGGAGTAAAACTCAAGACTTTTCTGTTCCTTATCTCCTGTGTACTTTGTTCTGTGAGTGTTTAATAAAAGGCCCACCCACCTTGGTCACTTTAGTCACAAGAACTGCTGATGCTCTGAATGAAAAGAAAGCCATCATTACTTTCCAACCGAGCTTGCAAGCTGTGGGAGAACTGAGCATCAGCTAGCCAGGCGTTGTTGCAGCTCCTGCTCAACTATGAGCCTTTACAATTAGACAATAGTAATGTGTTGTATCTCCAGTTCATATCTGTGTAATATGGCTGATCTGTAATATAGCTGGTTATATGTAAGCAAAACATAAGACTGAACTGTCCAGCTTTTTTTTTAACCAATTTCTTTCCCTCTGTTTTTTTGAAAGTTCAGCTTTACAAATATGATTTTTACCATGATCTGCATATGTATAGCAATGTTAAGCACTTCAAGGTAGTGCTAGGGCTTCTCTGGCACTGTGGCTTTCTGGCATAGACTGGTGGAAGTGCTCCTGAAGCAGTGAACTTTAAAGACCTTGCTCTGTAGGGATCTGACAAAAGATCCATTACCAAAGCTTCAGAGTGAGCCTGTGTTATGGTAAAGTACAGGTGTAACTCATGCATAGAGTCAAAGTTTAGGCTCACATTTTGATACCTTAAAAATTCTCTCGTTTTTAAGATGACACTTTAAATTGTTTAATCCGTAAGCAAGAAATTTATTCTAGTGGTAGGAGTATTCAAAGACATTTTTGTGTTACATGTCCCCAGACAGCAGAAGTGTATCTGAGTAGAAAGAAAACATTGAGTTTGGCTTTAAAGCTATATTAAACTTTCATGAAGCTCACTGCTGACTGAACTATGCTCGGTATATTGTGGTGCTGCCTGTAGTCTTTTCTGCTGCACAGCAAAAGCAGCATCAGAAGGGGTAGCTGTATAGTAGGTCTTTGACGTGAGCTATGCACATTATAAAAGCATCAGCTGTCAGTACTTTCTTTTTGGTAAATTAAGCATAGCTTTGTGAGGCAGCAAGTGTTCCATCTGTGAGACTGGCATGTGACAGTGAACCAAGAGTGAGCCTGCCTCCTTAGATGGTTAACATTTTAGTCCTTTTACGGTAAGGTGCTTTCATTCATGGCATAATTTTTGACTGCAGCTGTAACTAGTAATTGGTACAGCCCGTGTCCTCAGAGTTGCTGGGATTTATTCCAGCTGGAATTTAAATATACCCCAATGTGCACACAATGTGCCCTTGTCTGATTTTAAAAGTACTTAGCATACTGTGGCAGCAGGGCATAAGGACTCCTGAGAGAAGTGGAGTATGTCTGTCAGAGGAGTCTGTTGCCAATCCTGTGTTTTGCTGCAGGTAGAACAAACAGCACACTAAGCTAAATGCTTGTCACTTTTGAATTTCATTTAAGGTGCCATTATGAAACCGGCAAGGCTGTTATTTTAATGCAAATGTTAGCGATGAGAACACATTCAAGACCTGCTTGCCCAGTGCACGTTAGTTAAATTAGTTGACTTTCCTTGAGGAGCACTGAATAATGCTGTTCTGTTGGTGTTCCAAGGGCAGTCTCAGCTGTACGCGGCTCTAATGTTACAGCTCTTCTCAGAATGATGGACCAGTCTGCTCAGACTTGTTGACCATTCAGTGAATGTCTTTTTATAAAGTGTACAGTTGCTTTCTAGTTAATGCCAGGTGAGCAATTTTTTTTTTTTTTTTTCTGACAGCATGTTCTCCCACTGTTCTACTGTGTGGTATCCTACCACTCAATATTACTTTTGTATTCTATGTTTGGTAATGATGCTCCTCCTATAGAGAGTTGTATTACATGTATCCCTGTTACATGTAAGAAGCTCTGTTGTTCTGTTCTCTTTGCAGTTGTGGTTTTTTTTCCCGCTTGTTCTGGAGATGTACGTCTGGTTTAAGCAGCCATTTGGATCATAATTTTTTTCTTCCTGTAGGTCTTAGTGTCGTTCTTAGGTTTGAATAGAGATGTGAGGATTCTCATTCAATTGCTAATAATGCTGATTTTAGTTTTCCACTCTTCTGCTGACTCTGCAAAGATTTTTAGGTAGATCTGTATATGACAGGCCTCATTATGCTGTGGGATTTTCTTCTTATTGGTTTGTTCTATCAATCTACACGAGAATTTGGAAATAACACGAGGCACTTTTCTGACGTGAGAATACCGTCACTGGCTTATACTTTTGTTGTATCTCGTATTGGATCAGTTCATAGGATAAAAAAAGTCTCTTGTATTCATCACAAAATGAGTCTTCTTGGATCATACCAAGTTGTGTGTCTCATGCCATAGCTCAGAGATGACAATTTTGAAGGCTAAATATTGTTAAGCCTGTATGTTTTTGACTTCCTTCAATTTAAATGGGTAAAGAAAAAGCTCGAGAGATTATTTAGAAGCAGGGGGAACTGTACAGCAGCATTAGAACCTTACAAAACAGTTTACTGATGTGCAAACCATAAAGAATCCAGTTAGTGCTCCTGGAGTGGTTGGTTTGTGCTGATGCTTGTAAACATTCCTGTCACCAAATTAAGCAGATGTCGCGGAACATGAACACTCAATACGCATAAGGTGTCCTTCTAATTAACCTTGTTTGTTTATGCTGGGAGAATATGATCTCTTGTTTTTGTGCAGGTTATCAATGAATACAACGAAGAACATTGCTGCTTTTCTTTTTTGTGTGTCTATGTAAAGCTTACTTCTGAGTTTCCATAAATCAAGTAGTACTCTACATTTTACGAAGTTTCCTCTACTTAATGCCATAATTTTAAGGGAAAATAGTTTATATTGGCAAAAGCTGCCACTTGATTGAAGAACATTAAAGCTGTTTTTAGTTTAAAGAGTGTAATGTATATACTGGAGATAAATAGTTTTCCCAAAAAGGAATGTGTATTTACACATTCTTGGTGTAATAGCAGAGGTTATTTTTACACGTTTCAGATTTACATTCCAATGTGAACATTGAGAAGCAGGATGTTAATTCAGTGGCTTTCAGGGGTTGGTAGAGCAAGCTGGGCTTAGACAATAAATGCTGTATTAATAGTTAGCAGTGACAATTTCATCAACATAGGAATTGCGGGGTATAATTAACATCAGTTGCTTTGACACTATGCTCTTAATGTATGGTTTCAACCTTTCTTTCAGTAGCAGTTAGAGAATGCACTGTGACAAATTATTGCTGATACAAAGTAGGTCAACAGTAAAATGACTGACTTACCATAAAGGAACAAATTTAAATTATTGTTAACTTCATGTCTACTGGAATTTTCTTAGTGGCTAAGTCTGTGCTCTTGTGTTTCTCAAGCATGAACCTTGTATATAGCTTTTCCTAACTCCTTATTTCCTAACCATTTGATATTTTTGTCTAAACAAGAAGGAGAATTTCCTCCCAGCTGCTGGGAAGAAATCCACACAAGCAGTAACTCTGCATGCCTGACAGCAGATGTTTGCCCTTCTAGTACTGCAATTCTGTGACTGCAAAGCTGGCAAGGAAAAATGACTTGCAACTAAGGAAAACAAGTAACATGCTGCATCTTCAAGTTTCACTGAAAGTGACCGGTGACAACATACAAGGAAGGGAAATAGGATGATACTGGATGAGAAAAATCCCAGGCTGAGGGAATGTCGATTATGTTTTTGCAGAGGGAAGTCATCCCTGTGATCAGCTGCTCAGTGTCTCAGCATGGCTTTCAACAGCCTTCTAATGTTTTCTTGAAAGGTGTAGCTTTTACCTTTTAGATATCAGCCTCTAGCTTTCAGGTTCTCCGGGGCATTGTAAAATCCAGTGTGATTGTTCTGTGTGCTGATTATTATATAACTGAATAAAATGATAAACAGGAACCTGCTAGCAGGGTAAGGATGCTGAGGAGGAGAACTTCAGTCTTCTTGGAGCAGCCTTGAATGTGTGCAAAGAGCAGCAGTGTCTGGAGTGCCCAACAACAGTGTCAGGGCTGGGGATGCTGCCCAGCATTCACAGTTGGGTTCCAGGCAGCAACGCTTACCTAAGGAGCTCTAACATGGAGCTAAGGCTTAGGTACATTTCTAACTCACTGATCAGCTTAAAGACAGATTTCTAGTACCAGTGGTGTCATCTGATGACATTGGCTGCAATTAAGAATTTCCTACAGTGCTTGCTTTCCTATGTTCTATAAAGTTCAATTATTGCTTTTTGTAATGTAAGAACATGTAATAATTGGTGGGTTTGGAGTTTTGCTGGGCTCAAGTTAATGAGTTTCTTGTACGTTAAAAAGAATATTGAAAGACAGCATTCCTTCACTGAAGTTTAAACAAAGTTTTATTTGTATGTATATACGGGTATGTATATAATATGTAAATTTCTTCTATAAATGTATATATATGCACACATTTAATTATTAGAGTATTTTTCAGGAGGTCATCCTGAAGTCCCTGCTGGCTATAATTTAATTCAAGTCACTGCAGGTGTTCTGAAGATTGTAATTTTTCATAGGTGGGGGAAATTATCCTCCCTATTCACTTTTTATGCCTTAAGACGTTGGTATTAACAGGAACATGTGTTCTTATTTTTCTCTTTAATTTTTCTGTATGTGAATTTGCAGCTTGACTCAATCTGCTACTCAGTTGAGTAGATTTTCAGGATTTTCTGTGTTCTGCAGCAAATTGTAGGTGTCTAAAGGAATGTTTGCAACATTTTAATGAATGTGATACTGGGCTGACAGGAAATAAAGCTAAGATACTTTTTTACTTTGTATATTCATGCCAATAGTTTGTAACATAGGAGAGAGGTTTCCCTGGTTTCTGTTAAGCAGTTGGTTGAATAATCTAACTGAAAAGGTCCTTTTTGGTTGAGCCTGGCACTTAGATGGGTGCACCAGAACAGTTGCTTCTGTACGGTAACATTCACATTCTATAGTGTGTAAGTTAGACGTTTGTTTACAGATGTGAAAAACTCTATATCCTAACTACAAAATAAAATCGAGGTGCTCGTGGGGGTACATCTAATGCTATAAAGTTATACTAGTGATATTAACCAATTTTGCAGTTCCACCTCTAGATGTAGCCTTTGTTATAATAATTTTGGTTTTAACCCCTATCTTTCCGTTTCCTTTGTCATTTGCAGCCTTTTGTCTAACTCCCTCGCTTGCAGGCAGCATGAGGTCATGCTGTTTGTGGATCAGTAGGGAAAAAAGAAGGCAGTGGAAATGGCAGTATCAGCCTGAATCATGATGACATTAAAGAAAATGATAAATTTAGTTCGATGTTTGTAAAGGACCTGTTTCTGTGTGATGAAGGTACCAGACTCTAAATTTTGACGGTATTTATCATACTTTCTTTGTTGCCTGGATACATTTAACATAGGTGAGACTTTTGCAATATAATTGAAGAAAATCATGTTGCAAATATGTAAGTACTTTTTAGAAGGGACAGCTGAACAAATATATCTGCTTGATTGTTTATCCAAATGTTCCTGTGACTATCTTCAAAGCTTGTTGCTTGCAGAATTGACAAGCCCTGCATCGTGAACAGCAGAACCGTGGCTCTGAATACTGAAAGTGATAGTTTCTGCAGTTATTCGGTAGAAAAATACGTGCATGTCATTCAAATTGGAAATCACTATTCATAGAGTTTACTGAAGTTGAAGTTAATTCCAAGCCAACTTGATATGTGTACAAAATGTCTCCTGAATTATTAAACTGATGTAACCCCATGACTAATTCTGCAGTACAGATATCTAATTTCTTTTTCTTGTCCCTTTTGTTACACCCCCCTCTCTACAGGAACATCCCTTTGCAAGCAGTTTACAAACACTAAAATGAAGATTGGAGTTCCAATGTTTTAAAATATAAGACCTCAGCCTTTGCACATTCCTAATTTTACTGGTATGAGTACCATGAAGCCTTTTCACTTATTCATGTGAATACGTCATTTGCCCTTCAGTATTTTATGAGATCAGGTATGTGTCAAAAGCTTTTTTAGTGAAGCAGAAATGTACTTTTATTATTTCCATAGGCACTGGAAGGCACATTAAGATCTTTATTATTGACTGAAAAGAAACTTTCTTCTTTATTACTGTAGAATAGAGCTAGTGAATAGGCTGAAAAGAGAATGCTGCACACCTACTGCATCATGATCTCATTCTCAACATGATTGCCTCGGTGCTTGGCAGTTCCAATGTTCATGAGTCACACTCCAGTATGTGATTTGCTTAAAAGCAATAAATGTCAGCACTTTTATTTACGATCCACCTTTGAAGATTTGGAAGTCATAACTTCAACACATTTTTTTCTAGGACTGTGAAGGCTAGGAACTGGCTTTACCTTTCTCTTTTAAATGAAAGATGAAAGCTTTGACTGAGGTATTGCTCAGTCTGACCTAGCTGCAGTGGGTTAAGATGTGTAACTATCCAAACCCACTTCTTCCTCCACTTTGTGAGAAATTACCGTTCTGGTAGGTCGGGGTGGCTTTTCTGACTCCTGCTCAAAATTAGCTGAAGTCGTTAGGGTCACTAGACTTGTGCCACGTCAGCCTGAAATGCCTGAGCCACGGTGGGAGCCCGGAGCTGACAGCCTCCGGCAGACGGCCGGCGGTGTTGGAAGCGGGATGAGCTCAGCACCTGTACAGTGAGCTGCTCTTGTCCCCAGCCTGCGAGAGCTGGCGTGTGCTGAGCAAATGCTCCCGTGCTGGAATTTCGGGTAGGGGTCATGTATGATCTGTGGGGGAGGGAGATAAGTGGGTAAGGTGAAAGACCAGACAAATGATCCATATGGTGATTCAGTGGGAAAGAACTAAGTACAATTCCAGCCTAATAATGGTTCATAGCTACACTGTTTATAGCTCTTGAGAGAGTGTCTGATCACATGGGCTGCAATGTACGTGTTTATATGCTGTCTGTGAGGACAAATGAGGGAATTTACAAGGGAAAAAAACCCAACAAGCTTTCAATTTTAGCTTACATCTTTCTTGTGTGCATTTGAAAGTTTCCATTTATTCTAACTCTCATTGCCCCAGGCTCCTGTGCTAATAAGCCTGGCAAATTTTGCTTGTGAACTAAGTGTGCTTGCTAGAAACCTTACAAGCATTGTAGAGCAGCTTTTAGGACACCTATGGGAACATGGGATGTCGCTCTGCACTGTTCATGTTACCTGCTCGCCAGGTAGCACAGCAGCCCTGCTCTGGGGAGCTGGCTTTGCACAGTCACTACTCAGTGGATAAACCTATCCTTCATCCTCATGGTCCTTGAGTTTGGTATGTGTTTGACTGCCTCCACTGTTACTATATATTGCTCAAGTCCAAGATAAATGGCAGTGCTGATTTGCTGGAATTAGGTTCTCAAGTGATTGTTTTCTCTGCAGCCTGCTTTCCGGATGTGGCTGTGGGCAGTGTGGAACCTGCCTGTGTTGCAGATACATGCAGTCAGCAGCCAGGGCAGCTGCAGTGGCGTAGAAGGCAGTTATTCTGGAGGTGGTGGTGGGGTATAATATAAACTATAAAAAGACCTTTTTGGTTGATGATTCCTAAAGAAAGAGCCCTTTTCAGTGGAAATTATTCAGAGGGAGGTAATTGTGGTTGAGCGGCTGTTCCCATGGTGGGTCTGCATACCACCTTCCCTTTTCAAGAATGGTCGTGTTACTTAAAATATTTAACAGTTCACTTACAAGCTGCGTGTATGTAGAGGTACATCCATGCAAGTATACAAGAACCTAAATTATTACTGTGAAAGAAGATACTGGAATGGCATAAAATGTGTGAGAAGTTTCTGCAAATAGTATGATATGGTTAAGCAATTATTATTGCAAAATATTTATGACAAAAAGTGGTGGGTACAACCAAAGGCAAGAAAGTCCCCTGTGTCTTTCTCTCTGGAAATGCAGTGAGAATTCTTATACATAAGTTTTTTATCTGATCTTCTTCCCTTTGGAGAAATGGCAGTCAGAGGAGGGAACAAGAGAAACGGGAAAGTGCAAAGACAAATGTAAGTGTGAAGTTAGGACATGTTAAATGTCATTTCAGAATGCTTGAGCTGTGAACCAATGCCCCTTTATGAACTATCTGTGACATAGGTGTTGTTTGAGTTGACATTACTTTGGTTGGTTTTTATGAGGAGTTGGAGAGAGTGATCCACAGGTGAAGAAAATGCTTTCGGAGAGGCTTTTCACCTCTCTTATTAGTGCTCAGCATCCAGCTGAGAATGTCTCTCCCTGGCCTGTTGTCTCCTCTCTCACAACATTAATCTCTCCAGTAATTTCCATGCCTGAGTCTGACACCTGTTCCCTAGACTCTCCTGATGGTTGATGAAGAGAAGAAACAGACCCTTCATAGGAAAATCCTCAAACAGATTTCAGTGTCCCAGGCTAGAAGGGATGCACTCTAGAGTGAGCACTTGGTTCTCTTCATGTGAAGTGAGCGAGAGCTTGGTCAGATATCACTCACTGTCTCTCATTAGGTAAGTCTCACCCTCTCCTTCTGAATGGTCCATGTGTAATGTACTTTAACTTGCAGTATATTGATTAAGATACCTGTACCTATTTTATTAACTCCTAATGCCCCAAGTGAAGAATAGCTAACTCTGCTCACATGTTCATTTTGAGATGCACTGGAACTGCAGTACCTTAGAGGAAATAATTAGCAGTGTGTTTCCTGAATTTCGGGAACATGTTCTCAAGTAGTTGAAACAGTGGAGATTTATTTCTGAGAAGTTGCAGTGTTTGGCTCACGCCATGGCGTCTTCCTGTGCTCTGTGACTGTGGGCATGCACACTTTTTGTCAGGGACTAGTGTACTATGCTCTAACATACATGTATTATTTTCTTGATGTAAAGAAGAAATAGGTATTTATTTTAGTCCTCATCTCATGCTTCTTTTGATTTTAAAAAGTCAGTTACCAAACACAAGAGGCCAAATTCTGCTGTTTTGTTTCAAAGTAAACTGGAAATTATTGGATTCACTTTGGATTGATGTTAGAGTTAATTGCTAATCAAGTTAAGCTCACTGGACATTTTATGTACAGCTTCCTTGAGAAAAGAATAATAGGACTTAAAC
Source organism: Pachycephala philippinensis (assembly GCA_013397055.1). Classification (NCBI taxonomy): domain Eukaryota; kingdom Metazoa; phylum Chordata; class Aves; order Passeriformes; genus Pachycephala; species Pachycephala philippinensis. The sequence continues at coordinate 293,717 of VWZT01000387.1, forward strand.
ACACTCCTGGTTGGTTTGTTGTTGGTGGGGTTTTTTTTTTGGGTTTTTTGTGTTTTTTTTTTTTTTTTTTTTTTTGGTTTTTTTTTTTTTTTTTTTTTTTGGTTTTTTTTTTTTTTTTTTTTTTTGTTTGTTTTTTTGTTGTTTTTTTTGGGTTTTTTTTTTGTATTAGCTACACTGACTTTACATGTAAAACACACGGGAGTGACTTATTTTTATTCCAACTGCCAGGCAGCAGTCCTGTGTTGTGTACATGGAATTCAGCTGGGCCCCTGCTGATGGGTGGTGGCTCTGTCAGATAAATTGAACCCCCAGTTCAGTTGTGTGGGGTTGTGACAGGAGTATCAGGCTGGCAATAAACAGTTTGAAGATTCACAGGGTAGGACAGGGGACTCGGTGGCATTGCAAGCCCAGAGGAATAGCAAAGCATTGTGTGATAGTGGCTACCAAAGTGCATGGGATGTATGCTCACTGCATGCTGGAAAGTGCCTGGTGAAGGGTCTCTCTTGGCAGTTTAACACGATTGTTTTCTTGAGTCAAACCCCACTGGGTGATAGATGCCGCCTGGAGTACTCTGCAGTCTTGCAAAGATTGGGTCTGCCATTCCCAGTACTGCTGCTGGTTTCTTGGGGGATCTTAAGGGACTTAAATGCTGCTACTTTTGTGTAATAGCTAGAGATCACATACTTGTTTACTTTTTTTTTGTAACCTGCTGATGGAGGTATTAGCAGTTAACCATAAAGAGTCAGAGTAAGATTAAGACTGATTTTTCTTACATAGTTCCAGATTATTGCTATCTTTGTCTTCTCACACGTCCATTTTTGCACAAGAGGGGTGTGCTGCTGCCAAGCTTTGGGGCTCTAAAGTCCAGAAGGCTCCTCCCTGGCTAGGGAGCCAGGACAACTCTAAAAACATCATTATGAAATATGAAATAAATTTTGGAAACAACAGTGGCTGCCCTCTTACCTTACTTTTGGAGACTGCTAGCACACTCCAAAGTGTTTATTTTCTTTTTGCTCCATGAAACGAGGGGGAGGTTCATGCGCAATTGACATGTGAAATAGGATTTTCTCATGGCTTGGAAGATGCTTGGACATTACAGGGAAGAGTAGCCAGGGTCACTAGAGGAGCAGAGAGCAGCAGATAGCATCTTAGATATTCCCTGTTTTAGGTGGTGCACTGAGCTCCACCTTATCTTTCATTGAATATGTTGTAAATAAAGCTGCCTCCTGCTCCTGTTTGCCTGTTCAGCGAAAGCTTCCAAGATGAGTGATGGTGAGAAGGCCCAGGCAATGGGCTCGTCTTCACAGGAGCACACAAGCACTTTGACTCTCGTTGTTTCTCATTAGATTTTTATTTGTGTTTCCTTTGAAAGGTGGGAGGGGGTCTCTTTGTTTTTATCTTGTGCTGTGTATTTTATGGAAGGTGATTTAAACATCACCTTTCAACTGAATATCACAGTTTTTGCATGGCGATCTGTTGATATGATCATGGAATGAATTTATCCCGCCTGTAAAGTAATAGACAGAAATAAATAATTGCAGCTCAATTTCTTTTGCTTAGTTTGGTTTTTCAAAGTAAGTTGCTATTCAGTCTTGGCTTTTTGTCTGTACCTGTGAATGCTAATGGTTATTTTAGTTAAATCCACTAAAAAATTTCTTAGCTGACTAATGTAATTCATATTATGTAGATTGTTGTTCAGATAGATAGATTTAGCCAATATTTTGATATATGTTTATGTATTTGATAAATATTCAGATTGCAAATATTTTACATGGATTACACACATTATTGCTACCTTGGATTAGAGGGAAAGATGTTGATTGCTGCAAATTAATTTCCTCTGTGAATGTGGAAATATAGGAGTGAGTTGTGGTTTAACTTTTTAGATCGTGTCTGCTCTTGCTCTCAACGAAAAACATTCCCAGGCTCTACTTGGTTTCAGAAAGAAGAAGATTTGTCCCTCGGTGCTCTAACATACAGAATTTTCATTTGTTTGGATATTTTTTCCAGTCTTAATAGCTTTGTTAAGAACTGTGTAATGTATCACAGAACACAATAAATGGAGCAGAACTGCCTGTTCTCAGAAAGACTGTCAATGGAGACTCATCACTAAATGGAAATGCTTCCAGTCAGGTTCTACAGGGACCAGCACTGTAAAAGTGCTGTTAAGGATTTTCAATAGTGTTTTGAAAGTTCATATAAAATCTCTGGTCTTAAAATGTCTGTGTACCACCATTTGGAGGAACACAAACAAGGAAAATAAAGTGCTGATACTGAGTGGTCTATAGTGCTTACAAGCAGTCTGTTTATGTTATTTTTGACCTTACTGAAACTTATTCAAAGTCACTTAGGAGTAAGAAATACAGGTCCTCTGTCTAGGCAATGGGAAACTGTGTGCCGTGGCTGGGATGAATTTGCAGCTTGGCAGGTGAGCAAGAGTAGCAGCTAACAACCCAATGTTAGGGCAGAAAGTGAGACCCTTGGGTGTATAAAAATTGGGCAAAGGAAAGGTGTGATTTTACTCTGAAATGCGACATGACAGATGCTGGAAAACTGCTTCTTGTGTTGGTGTCAATGTTGATGTAAGGACTTCAGAAACTGGGGAGAGGGCTGAGCAGTGCTGCCAGAGTGACATCGGGGTTGAAAGAGCTCTCTATCCTGGTTAGCATATCAAAAGGACAGGTCTGAGAAGCCACTTAACAGCCTGAAAGAACCTTCCCGGCATCAAGTACTGGATGATGAAGAATCATAAAGCCTTATGGAAAGGAGATAATGAAAAGTTTGGGAAATGCCTGAATCGAGGCATTTTTGGGAAGTAGGAAAGACATTTTTCGCAAGGAGTTTAATCCTTGGAGCAGCCCACCAAAGGAATCAAGACTCCCATTTCCTGATGGCTGCATATCAAGGCCATGTGACTTTCTGGAAAATATATCTAAGTTAAACATAAGTTTTAAGTTTGTTATTTGAAGTAAGTTTGCTATTTGGAAATCTGTATGAAATGTGGAGGCCTGGATATATTGAGAGGTTGGAACAATAGAAAAATTAATAACATGTTAAATTATTCTTTTTTATTATTATTTTTGTCCTTAGACTGAGTTTACAAATATCTAAGCTTCTATATTTTGGCTATTTTCTCATTTTCCCTGCATTCCTTGAACAGTAACTGGGCATACCGTGCTGTGTAGTTAGTCGTTCTTTGTATATGGGTGTAAGGTTCAGTAAAGGTATGCACGTTTTTTTTGTACTTTCTTTCCAAGCTCTGCCTTATGCAGCTGTCCTGACAACAAAAAAGAAAAACCCCTCATAAATATTTCATAAGAGTATTTAGAGATCAGCCTTTCTTAGAGAGGAAGGACCCTCCTTCCAATGCTATCAGTTATACATACACTTTTAGAGACACTTCCTTTGTTTTCAAGGCTAAATTGGTTTAAGCTCTGATTCTTTAAAAGACTTGCGTGATTAAACAATCTGTATGTACCAATAAACAATGCCTTTTCCAATACTTGGTCTTACTCCACTTTTCTGAGTGTACTCAACTCTTCTATTACTATGAAAGTGAAGAAATGTAAGAAAACTCTGGAAGACATAAAGAGGTACACAGAAGCACTGAAAATGAAGCCTTATATGTTCACCTGAACTGGTATAAGAGGCCTGGAGGAAGGAGAGAGGTTCTCAAAGAATCTTGAAAGGCAAAGGTGTTTTTACTGCTTTTTTATACTGTTGAAAATGTGACCTTTCAAAAATAATATTTTAGTTGCTTTGATGCCTGTTTTTTGCTTAGGTTATGTTATCATTTTGAGCTCACGGTTTATTGGATAGAGGATAAGGTAAATAGAAAAAGGAAACAAAAACATACCCAGAGTTTATATCAGAAAAGTGACTGAATGACTAAAAGGAACAGATGTTTCAATGCATGTTTAAACACGTATGAGACCCTCAAATACATCTCAGAAGTGCAGAGCTTCAGTTGCCACTTCATAGTGGCCACTTCATTAGTTACCTGCATCAGATTCCTCGTGGCTTTGAGCTGTCATTGTGTTAAGTACAATATCCCAGGATGGACCACAGTATTGAAAGACAGAAGTTTGATTGATCCTGTGTTTTATTTTCATAAGTACACTAGTGACTAGAAATAAAAACCCAGATTGTACTCTAGCTTCTAGTAGGAGAGGGTCCCCCAAGTAAGGAGCATAAAAGCTCAATAGATGTGATTGAAAAGCAGTAGCATTTTGCAGAGTTGACCAGAATATGATAGTATGATGTGCTGTAGGGAACAAGAGAAGAACATGGGTTATCCAGCTGTCTGACTGTGGGGTGTGTTTCTTATTTAAGCAGTTACAGAACTCATCTGATTTCTTTTTGCTTAAACACAAGTTCAGACAAGAAGCCTGAATGAACAAGGAACTTTTGTTCTGTAGCTGTACTGGCCGTGTTTTCATACTCTGTCAATCATTATTAAACAAACGTAATTTCTTGTAACCTGGGCATTTTTGTGAGTCAGTCAGATCCATGGAAGTGATCCCTGTGGTCAGACATGCAGGTACTGCATAATAAACATAGGATGGTTTTCCCTGCATTTTACTGTTATGATTGGGAAACAGTTAATTTTGGAAGCTTAGAGCTTCATTTTGGCTTAACGTTAACGTTATGTTTAGGCCTTTTGGTGGCTCAGAATTACGTTATTTTTCTTTGCCAGAAATGTTGCATTTTATTATTTTTCTTAAATAAAAGACGTATAGAGATTTTCATCAATTTTTTGTGAAAGAAACTATATGAAATTGTTCCTGCAAGACAGTGAGGGAAAAGGGCCCACAGCTGAAGGTCCTGGACATCCTGTCCTGTTGGTGCTCCTTGATACAAAATATCTTTGCCTGTATTGGTGTCTTTGTCCTGCTGCTGCAATGGTAAAAGCAGCCACTTACAAATAAAAATTGCATTATAAGTGTAATACTGCAAGAGTTTGATGTGCTTGACTAAATGGATTTCAAGGGCCTGAAAGCTTGTGCAGTGCCATCTTGATGGTGAAAGAAGCAGCTTTGTCCTCTTAGAAGCCATGATCCCGTGCCTTTTTCTGGCTCTTTCCACAGACATGTGCCTTGGGAGCAGCCCTGGGGAGCAACAGCACAAGTATTGCACCAGATTTGCATCACCAGAGAGCCCAGGCTCATTAGAATGCTCCTTCTATGCACAGCTTTGGAGTTTTGCACAGCTTTTGGGTAGCGGTGAGGAACCTCTGAAAGAGGTGGGAATGCCAGAGAGGGCAACCAGCTTGTGCATTCTGCTCCTGCCTTAGGTTCACAGTAAAGATGAATTTGCTGGTTACTCAGGTTTACATACATCTTACGTTGTAATAGATAATCTAAGAATCAAAGTTATGGAAATTATATATTTAGGGATCAAACCACACAATGGAAAAAAATTGTTCAAATTGCTCAAAAGCAAAATCCATTAAAATTCTTGCTGCTTGTAAAAAGCTTTAGCTGCAGTTTGAATGAAAACATCCTACAATCAAAAACCTACATGGTTTGATGAGCAAATATAGAAAGCAAAGGTTTCTGTGTTTCTGATTTTTCCCCCTCTTTTCCACTTGTCAAATTCATTCACTCAATTTAATCCAAATTTGCAAAAGTTGTTTTATCTCTGGAAGATGTTTTTAAGTGGCTTATTGTTTCTTTTGCAAACAAAGACAGGAAAAGAAATCTCAACAACAAAACCTCAGCTGTATTTTACCTGTGTTCTCGTTATTTTCTCAAAGTCCCCTAAGAAAATAAAAAACTATTTCTTGTACCTCATAGTTCTTATAACCTGAAGATCAGTTCAGTAAAGCTTATGATAGTTTCTTTGCTGGCTTTAAGAGATTCTATTTTCACTCTGTAGAGCTTAATGTTAAAAAACTAATGGGAAATTTCACTTATTTGTAAGTGATTTGTTTCTGTCAGTACTAAAAGAGCAGTCTTAAGGTTAATACACCTGCACAGCTTGTATGGTGGTAAATAAAGGAGCTGCCTGGTGTATCTGCATATGTTGTCACAAATCTTAAGCTAAGGTCAAAACCTTAATTTCAAGCCTTAACACACTTCCATTTGCCTTGTTCAAACACTATATAGAGGCTTATATCCTGGAAATGGTGGTGTGAGGCTCATCCAAGGGTCACTCATGAAAGAGTTAGGATTCAGGTCTACACACAGTATAACCCCTGCTCAAACTGACACAGGACAAAAGAGTAGAAATCTGGAATTCTGTCAAAGTTTCCTTCCTTTGCTTTTTATCTGTTCCTGATACCTGGCCAGGGCACCACTGATCAACTGTTCCCAACTAGAAATAGGAAAAAAAAAAAAGCCTATGGGCAGGGCAGGCTCTGGGGAGTGCCAGGTTTTCTTTGTGGGTCTCGTGTGAGCTTAAAACCATTTCTAAGGTGGGTCTCAGGATGGGAGGCAAATATTGCTCAGTCTTTTCTAATATTTTAAATTCCTGAGGGTATAGTTTATCTGTAGGTACTGCCATTTCACATGTGTTTTTTCTTTAATTTTAGAAATGTTGGTGCACACAGTCTGAAAAAATATGTTGACAGTACAGCACACTACATGTAGTGGTAAATGGAGATACTCTCTTAACAAGGCTCGGGTTTTGTAGCCGTATGTACAAGATATGAGAAGCAAAATATGTATTGTGTAGGAATAGCTGTGTTCCCATGGCTGTGGGTGTATCAGTGTGTGCAGCAGGCAGATAACTATCCTGCAAAACACGCTGCAAAGGGCAGCGCCTCTATCTAACTGCCAGATCAGCAGCTCTGCTTCCTCCCAGGGGTGCATCGTCCTGCAGCCTGCCCAACAAGGCCTTATGGCTTTTTTTGTGTGTTTTGTTCCTTATTTGAGTTTTCTTTTTGGGAGAAGGATTTTGTTGACCTCTTATTACCATGCAGTGAATAAGATCACCTGGCATTAACACTTGGAAGAATATTTGACAAACATCACCTCAGAAATTCAGTCCTCCTAACACTGTGGGCCACAAGCACACCAGATATAAATATGCCAAAATGGTTCTTCCATTAACCCCACATCACCAGTCTGTCTTTTTGGGCTCTGTGATACTGTCTGAATATGAAATATTAATTGGGAAATACACTGTACATGGGGATTCAAACTAAAAAGCAATTTTAGGCAGCTTTCTTATTCCTTTTGACTAAAAATTTTGTTCTGGACCTGAGCAACCATTTCTTCCTCAATATTTTAGCAAAAGTAAACCATTCCCATCAAAGTTTCCATTACTATAAATTAACTTTTTTTTTTTCCATTGTGGAATTAACTTCTGTTTCACACTTCTTTATAGAATTATGCAACTCAGCCATAGTGAGGTCTTTGTCAGCTGGGGTCCCAGTATGGTATTAAGGAAGACAGCACATTCTTGTAGATTTGATGCATAGACTTAGAAATTTTTGGTCTAGAAAGCATTTGATTCATTTTCAGGTGACTGACTGGGGCTAGTTCACTTTTTCTTATATCCTGATTTCCATTCAAAAATGGGAATATTGATACTGATCTCATTCATAACAAACATACTGAAGAATGTACAGATGGAAATGCTGCACGTGTATTCTATTTATATGAAATGCGTATTATAAGGCAAGATTGTATATTAAAGAGATTCAAAGATTGAACTTTTCTAAATATTTTGTTTTATTGGCATTCTTAAATAATTGAACCATGTAGAAGAAGTACTTTTAGCTGTCTTGCTGGAAACAAGAACTTGATCCATAGGACTGCGTCCCTTATGGGTCCTTTGGTTCTTGCTTGGAAAATGGCATAGTTTATCCCGAAGCCAGTCCTGTGTTACAGAGTAGGCATCTGATTTGAGACAATTCTGCTGACTGACCACATTCATAGAAGAGTTTTATGGCCCATGAGTGTGATCAGATTGCTCTGATTTCACTCATAGTCTTGTAGTTGTATTTGTTTGCTCCTGTGAAGTGCAGCTTTGGCTGCTGTGAAGGTGAGGGATGGAGGAGGGGTTGTCCTGTCAGTTTACATTAATTGATGATTTTGCCCAACACTCTCCCACTCCCTACCCTTGTCTCTTGGGGTGACACCCTATGCATGGTGTTGACTGCAGAGCAGTAGCCCCATGTTAATGTGCAAGGCTTTATGCAGGCACTGGGCACTGGAGTATGCTATCGGTGATCACTCTCAATATATAAACATTTTTTACCTATTTATGTCTCTTCCTGAATTTGTGAGCATGTTCATCTAGCTAATAAAAACCCCAAAGTATGGCTCTTTTATATCCTGACAAAAAGGCTTTTTGATTAATCTATATTAAGTAATATAGTTTAGTTTATTGTAAACGTGTAAAAACCATTGGTTTGGTTTGTTGCTGTTTTTTGGGGGTTTGGGGTGTTTTTTTTGTTGACATCAAGATTTCTCATTATCATTTTTGACTATGTGTTCGTTCTTTCCAGACACAGATACTGTAGTTATAGGCATTGATTTATCTTTCTTTTTCCCTGATAAAAAATCATGTTAATATGATATCCTGCAGATCTCTGATGTTTACATAGTATCAGCACAGGGAAATACTACTTTCAGTTTGATACATAAAGCCCTCCTTGTCTCTTGTGTCTTTTGTCTGTAGGCTATTATGCATGTGACTAAAGCCATGCATGACTTGAGCAAATGTTTGAATAGGGTTCTTGTGTAGTAGGACTGTATAAGCCATTAAGCATACTCTCTTTAACTTGGTGATGAAAACATTATGGTACATTTGGTCACACAAAGTAGAGTAAAATTGCTTTTGTGGCAGCAGAATAAACAGCATTCTAATCTGTGGGGTTTTTATTGTGCATGTGTGTGTGCGCTGCATATTTGTGGGAAAATCATCAAGCAGGACTGAACATGAAAAGTGTTAAAGTTATTGGAGTTGTCGAGTGAAAGCTGGACTGAAGAGAGAAAAAAATGTATTGCTTTTTTCATTCTGAAATTTGAAATCAGTATTATTCTGTCATATTTGTGATCTGAGATTGAAATCTGTTAATTGACGTGAGGCAGTTGGTGACCATCTTTGTCATTTATAAAGCCTTTCGTAAGGGCATTGTTTCTCTCTATGTGATGAATACTGGAGTAGGGACTTGAATTTTTGCTGTGGGAATGTGAAAAACACGGGAAGCTTCTCTCTGCCAAGTTATTTCCCCAAGGATCTGCTTTACATACTGACAATCAATGACCTGTCAGGTGTAGTTATGCACCACAGCAGTGATATGAGGTCAATCAGATGAAACCAAGGTATGTATTCCCAGCAGATCCCAGCTATCTATTTGACAGTGTCAAACTAAGTTTTCTTTGCTAAAGAGCAACCTCTTTCAGTTTCATTTCTTTTTAGACTTGATTAACTCTGAATTTTCATGTAATCTGTGAAATTCTAACAATGCAAAAAATATTCATTTATTTTGCTTTGTCTTGACAAATACTATACTACATGTTTGCTATTCTGTCTTCTAACATAAACCCATGGTTGTTATATCCGTTTGCAACTCTTCCTCATATAAAGAGTGTGTATTTGATGTAAAAACCCCAAACAAATATGTTTTTTTGCTGTAATGGTGAGGAGATATTTAAGTAATCTCTTTTACAGTAACAAAAATTTAGTGTCTCCTAAACATATAAATATTTCCTTAGAAAAAGCCACCTTACAGATATAACGCATTTGTTTTGCCTTTCAATTCCATATTTGTGAAGCAAAAGATGTATAAATTTAATCTGTAAATCAGTATTTTTATATGGAGTCACTTCTCATTGTGTTATGGAAACCCTGCATCTTGCCAATGTTTCAAACCTTTTGATACCAGAGGAGAAAATACTTTTTTAGAATGGATACAGGATTTTCCATATTTTTCCCTTAAAAAAAACCCAAACAAACAAAAAAAAAAAGAGCTCTGTTTTGTTGGCTAATGACTGAGAACTGCTAAGGATTAAGAATAAACATGCACTTGGTACACTGTGTTCTGCATACGGTGTAACAGTACAACAGCATTTTTAGCTACTGTGTGTATCATATTGAAAGCAGAAGGCAGCAATGGTAACATACAAACTAAACAACTGGATTAAAATGTATTTCTTAACTTACAAGAGAAAAAAAAAAAAAAAAGAAGTGGTGCTTTTTGGGGGGGAAACAAGACAATGAAGTAACAAGAAACTAAACCCAGAGTTTTTTAAAAAAGGTATTAAAAATATCTCATTCAGGAATGCAGATTAATCCTGTCTGAAAGCTGCTGCAAGATTTTGTATGAAAAATCTGGTTTGTTTTCATGATGTAATTCATCCTTTATTTGTTGCCTTGCTAAATATAGTTCAAGCACTATCATTTGAGCATGTTAGTGTATGTCTGCACTGTGATTCCTTTTTTTCTTCAGATATTTTGAAGTTATCTGTTGATTTTCTGTGATGCAAGACCAGCATGTAAATCATGTCAGCAACTATACTCCATGTTTCAAAAACATTTAAAAAGATTACTGTTCTTCAAACAGAAGAAGCAGAGATCTGGATCCTCTGTGGAGTGTTGGAAAAAGAACACAAAGGTGGGATGTAAGATGATACCCTCATCCTTTAATGGGGGATAATTTGTAGCTAACTCATGAAGTTGATACACAATTTGAGGAAACGAGCATCCCACCCATTTTTTCTTTGTGTGCTCTGTAGAATTCATATCCTTCCATTTTTGTTTTTTGTTTCCTTGAATTGTGCCTCATAACTTATTGTCATTGCTCATTAGCTGTTGGTGTGTTGGGAGGGTTGTCCAGACAGTGACCCTGCATGGTAACAGCTGAGCGGTTCAGAAGAGAGTCATAATTCGTGGTGACCTTTAATGAAATATAAATCTAAAGAAAGATGCTTTTAGTTTACCATATCTGAAACAAAGTGAGCACTATTATTATCTTTAGTCTTTGTTATCATGGTGTTTAAAGATACTCTGAAGCAGAGGAAATACATTTTCTCATGGGACGTTACTATTATAATTTTTTTGGTGAATGGGCTACGTCGTTTAAACCCCCATTTACCTCTGACCATCAGATTTAGGCCCTGGTTGACCAGTTCTCAGCCAGGGCTGCTACATGCTTTGACAGGGAATCCTGAGAGCTGCAGCGTGTTTACACATTCCCCTTTCTCGTGGAAGATCTATAGGTAACCTGTGAATGCAGCACCATTTGCATTTTCTCTTTCTAATTCTGTCCTGTTTTCCCAATAGCAGTGAGGAAATACCAGATCCAGTTGCCTTTCTCCTTCCTGCTGCTCCAGATCCTTGCTGTAGTAGCAGTTTGGGTTGTTCCAAACCAGCTGGCAAAGAAAAGCATCCATATGACAGCCGGGCAGAATGGCAAAGGGGAGGTGAAGTTTGGAGAGGACCACGCTCTCCAGGGGAGCTGTTTTTGGGCAAGCTGCAGTCTGCCCTCAGTGTGCACCTGCCTGCGGTGAGGGTCTGAGGGCTTCGCTGCCAGGAGAGACCTGGCAGGAGGGCAGAAAGTGCTAGGGGCCACATCCTCAGCTGCTGCTCTGCTCCAGTGGGACAGTGAAAGCTGGTCCTGCTTTCATCAGGTGAGGAACTGAGCCTGAAGGCTACTTAAGTGAGTTTTTTCCTAATCCAGTTTATCAGGGTGTGAAATTAGCCTCTCCCCCCAGACGAACGTAATGCCAAGACCAAGTGCTCACCTCTCCAGAGAACAAGCCCCTCCAGGAGCCTTTCCCTGTACTTCCTGGGCTGTTCTGTGCCCTATGCCCTGCAGCTCCATCCTACTCCACTGTTTCCCTGCCCCAAACCCTGGTAGAGTGTTGTGGGGTTGTGCTGGCTGCCCATCTCTCTGCAGAAGACACTGCATGCTGCCTCTCCGAGCGGTGTCTTGTCCAGGTGCCATAGCCCAAATGACAGCTTTTGGGGCCACTGGGGTAAAATGCTGCCTGTCCAGCCTATCAAGGGGCCCTGTTTTACCCATTTGGTCCTGAATGGGGAATAAATGTTCATTGAAATGACAAAAGAAGTGCCATCCTATTGCCTGAAACAGATGGGAAACCTACTTACATTGGCCATATTGCTTTTGAGTTCCCAGTTCATCCGCATAAAAATGTCTGTCCCACGAGCCTTAGGCCTCCTGTGGACAGCTCATTTGAGGTACTATACAAATCTGTCTGGTGAAGACTTACTGGATACGTCTGACTGGCTCATATTTCTAAAACTTAGCAAAGGACTTATTTATTTGTGATTGTTCTCTTCATTTGCGTGGTGCAGGGTTGGTTACCCAAGAAGGGATGCCTGCCATGCTCTAAAATAGGGACGATTATCTGGGTGCAGCTTGAAAATAAAGCTGTGTCGCAGCACCTGTTCAATCCCATTACAAAGAAAGCCAGGATGGCAGGAGCAGAGTATATAAGATGCGGTTTTATTTTAAGCGAAATTCAAAACCTACCACTAGGAATAAACTCTTTCTTCATAAAGCAGTAGCAGGGAAGCAGGGAAGGGAGAATATGTATTCCAAGCAAATTGCAAAAGTTCAGGAAATTCTTGACTCACTATTTGTTCTAAGTGATATAAAGGAGAAGGAAGAGACTCCATCCAGCACAAATCATATTTTTAAGAATTTCCCAATATTGCTTCCTGTCTTTGTGCTTGTGCAGCAGATTGTATATAGAAATAAAACAGATTTACTTTATCTTTTCAGAAGAAAGTGTCTGCTATATAATTTGCTGGCTCTCGTTTGTTCATTGATTGAAAAACAGCAGGAAAAGGGCTTTTGTGTTAAGAACAGTCAAGGTCAGGGATTTTTGTTTTTGATGTTGGCTGCCAGTAGCTTGCTTTCTCTGACTACTGTTTCCAAGTCAGTCTTGGATAGCAATTTAGTTGCTAGCTTACAGGGAGATATTTCACAGCTACAGGTCATCTGCAGCGAGTGCAAAATAGAAAGAGATTTTAGGACCAAGTTAAATGTCTTGTACTCAGCTCCTATTCATGCCAATGTCAAATTAAGTTGATCAAGCCTAGCAAAGGACACCCAAATTCGTGACCCTGATGCTGCAAACTCTTCTATATGCACACTCACCTTTAGAAACTGTATAAGCAAAAGCTTTACCTATGTGACTTGGTTAACAGAATCAGAGCCTTTCACACAAGAATTCGCTATAGCAGATACTGATTTTCATGGTAAGCAAACAAAACCAGAAAACAATGTTGTGATTTATAAAAAAGAGAACTAATGTTCTGCAAGTGGACATTTTTTAAGCCATAGTACCTTGACATTGCACAGTCAATTGCCCTCACTCACTCACAGTCAAACTACCGTATTTCTAAAGTCTCAAGTTAATGTTTAAAGGAAAGTAAAAGAAATCATTAGACAAATTATCTATGTCATAAAATGTCAGTATGAAAGTTAGAGCATTTCTTGTTGAGCTTATTTTCCTGGCAGCAGGGCACTTGGGTGGCAGGCAGGCACAAAGTAGAAATCTGCTGTAGTTTATTCCATGGACTGTAAAACCGAGCCACTGTGTAAGAGTGCAGCTTAATCATACTTCCACTGACAGCTCTTGTTTAAGCCACTCACAAGCAGTCTGTGACACATAGAGAGATTTCACTTTTTCTCACCTTTTAATGTAATTCTAAAGATTTTGTGAATATATCAGTTAGAGATTTCCAGTAATGGAAAGCAGGTTTCAAATGCTGGAGAAGTACAATAAATCACCAGCCATATGGGCTTTTGTAATTAAAAGAAAGCCATAATAAGACAAAAGCTGATGTAAGTTAAAACAGCTGAACAGTGGTTTTAGGCGACCTTATGCAAAACCCACTACCTTGGTTTGTGCACAGGAAACTTCTTTAGAAGACTGAAAGAAAATCTTTTTCAACTCTTTATTTCTTGGCTACATCAGAAAGAAAGCAAAGTAAAAGCCATCTCAGTGACGCTTTTTATGCTCTGCTTACTTTGTTTTCACATGAGATCCTGTCTGCTACCTTTGTTTTTTTCCCCTTTCTTTTTAGAGGGTTCCTTGTGCAAAACAATGAAGAGTCCTGATAACAACAGGCAGTTGCTCCAAGGCCTAGTTGTTCAGAAGGATTCACTCCAAGAAATTGAGAGGGGTGTGTTGAGTCTTTTTTCCATCACCAGCCTTTACAGTTAGCGGGCCAGATGGCATGAGACGGGTGCAAAAAATAACGACAATAAATAATACTACAACTTGCAACGTGGACCAAGCTCAGTTACTTCCACTTCATCTCACTGTTTGGAAGTGCCTTTGATGTATAAAAGCACCCCCTAAGATAATGAAATGCGGTGGCAGCTGGCTAATGGCTGGGAAAGTGCAAACCCTGCATTGAACTCTTCCCACCAGGCTATTCAGCACCCAGGCAATGTCAGTCTCAAGGAGACAAGGAGACGGGAAGAAACGGAGGCTTGTTGCTGTGCAGCATTTGGGCTTCTGGGCAGGCTGCTGTAGGTGGGGTGTTATTTGCCTTGCTGAATAGAAGTGATGTGCCCAAGGCAAAAAGGAAAGTTTTTACTGTCTTAACACATTAACCTTGCAGACTCTGTCCTAGAAATGTTAAGTGAAGCCACAGGGTCACACTGCTTGAAGAGACACCGCTCTTGGGTAAACTTTAAAATGGACATTTTTTTTACACTACAATCCCATCAGTCATGCAATCAGGGTTAGTTTCCTTTCAGGCAGGAGTATCTTGTGGCTCGGTTCCATGGGCAATAAAAAAATAAACACATCCAGACTTTTCTCTCAGCTGCTCCAGGCCTAAATGTGGGCCAGGGTAAATGACAAAGATCCAAAATAGACAGCAGACACAGACAAATATGAAACCCCTATTTGTTCAGGAGCTTTAAAACAGTAGGAGGTTTATTCCTCCGACACAAAGAAAAGTTTCTGGTCTCTCTGTTAAATGATTGTGTGTTAATAATATTATAATGGGGTCTGACCCTGCAAATACTTGATTAGATATGCACTCATCTTCATGCATGTCATTAGTTCTGCTAACCTCAGTGCCAAGGTTTGTCACCAGAAAGTTCAGAATAAGCACAGACTTAGCAAGTTTGGGGCTTGCCCCTGCCAAATGTGGCAACAGCCTGTCTCAGCAGGGAGGGTGCAACAGGAGATTTGCAACAGGGTCTCATTGTAAACAGAATAAGTGGTGAAAGTCAAATTTACCAGAATAAATACTTTGGCAAAAAAAGAGATCAGGTTTTTTAATATATGGCAGAAAATTGGGGTTTTTTTATAGGTAAATTTTGGAACATTAATGCACAATTATAAAATTCAACTTGCCAACAGTCTAGATTCAAGGGCTGGAGATATTCTGAAATATTACTGTTGTGGGTGTTATGATCTTGCAGGCAAGGGTCTTGTATGACCAAATGGTCACATTGTGACACTTTAATCCTCAGAATATAAATCCACAATTGTCTGAGAGCTGTAGTAGCCTCCAAATGTCATCGGTTTAGGAGGATGCAGAGGATTAAAAGGGGACATTTTGCATACTTTGTCTCAAGTAAGTACCCAGATCCACGGTCAGGTCAAGGCTGCTGAATCTCAGTGTGTATTTTGATTGACTGTAGGCCAAAGGTGTATTGATTATTGTCACTTGGGCTAAGGTATACTGTATCCCACAGTACAGCTCCAATGTATTTCCTAAGAGTAAACATAAGCCAATGGTACCAAAATTTTTCAGCGCTAAGAGGGAATAGCTCTGTCGAATGCTAAGACTATGGCAGCAAACTTTTGATCTGTTCCTTATGATCCCTTATCCTCTCAATGTGTACTTGCTTTTTAGGAAAAGACTTTTTGTTTCATTAGGTTGGCACTCACCAAGAAATCCCAGCAGGGGTGGAAATATTGGCTCTATCAGTCAGCCTTCGACCGTTCCCTCCACAGAGTTTGTTTTCTAAATCTGGTTTTGAGCACTGTTTGCTTGACAGACTGCTTCGCAGACTTATGATTGTTTGTTTCTGGCTCGTTTTGATTGCTCTGCTAATCTCTAGACTTTGGCCTTGAGGCCATTATTTATTTTGTACTTTTATTGGTGTTTGTTATTTGAAACTTTGCTTTCCGTAGATTTGCAGCCGCTTTCTAAACCACTTTCCTGATTAAATTTTGTTGAAGAAGTTGGTGGATTACTTTACCTATTTTCCCCCCTCGTTTGTCCTCCTAATCATTCAGTTGACAACTCACCTGCCTTTTGTTTGTGCCTGCCTTTGTGATTTATTTTCAGATTAGAAGGAGCAGCTGCACAGCTTTTACTTTTATTCTTCTCAGTGAGTCAGGCAAAATATTAACCACCCATGAACTGCTCTACCAAAACCTCAAGTGAATTACAATAGAACTTTTGCCTCCGCAGTTCAGAAAAAATATTTTTGTTCTTTGACTGTCACTTCACACAGCTCTTCTCTGTGTGTGTGTAGACATATCTGCTATAAGGATAAAATAAGTTAAAGTATCAGAACATGTGAAACTTGCTCGACCTTTCTGGCAATTTGTCTGTTTTTGCAAGAGTTAGAGCATGAAATTTAAATTCATATTTAGGCCTCAACCCTGCAAATTCATATTTAGGCCTCAGCCAGGAGCTCAATAGCATGAATACATGCATCCAGTATTTTGCGAGCATACAACTTTCCAAGGCTTCGTGGTTCTTAGCTCTCTGATTCTTTAGGTTTTACCTACCACAAAATGTAGTTTGGTCCTTTTAATATCTATTAATAAAATGTTTTTTTCTTGATTTGGGTGATCTACAAAGTCTTACTGTTTCTCAGTTATTGAGCATTCTGCCTGTTTACATTTACTTGCTTTGTCAATGCCTTAACCTTAATGGGGAGCTGGCTTTCCTACAATTTACATATAATAATCTCTGATGTGGGACTTCCTTCCTATTAATACATTTCAAATATGTGTTTTGCTTCTCTTTAGTGCTCAGGGGTCTGTGTCAAGGAGGACGAAGGGGTGGAATATACCACAGATTAAGCTGAGCTCCCCAACGGCCAAGTATTCATAGCAAATTTCAGTTATTTTACAAAGTTTAGGTTACTGCATTTCAATTTCTCAAATTTGAGGCTTCAAGACCTTGGCCACACAAGAAACTGGATGGCCACAGAGGCAGCTAAAGCCAATGGTTTCTGCAAGCATTTTATTTTTTTGGGAATAGGACAGGATGTTCAAAACAGGAGCTTCAGTGGGGAAAGATCTGAGTGCAGAACACTGCTGACATAAAAGCTTAAGTGCCTAAAATATGGGATCCCAAATTAACTGGTGCGTAGTTAGTGGGTTATTTTAAAAATGTATTTCTTGGGAAAGAATGGTAACAGTATAATATGCTAGCCAATACTGGATTTGCCCAAGTCTGTGTCCACATAATATGTGCTGAGGCTGATAAAGAAGATAAATAAACTGATTTTCTTGTTAACCATTGCTCTTTCTTTGTATACCATTTTGAATGGTTAAGTACCCCCTGATGGGACCCTGGTCATTGAATTTTGTTTTTCTAACTATGACATGTTTCATAACAGACAGTATATGTGTGTGGTGATTGTGTTCATCTCCTGAGTGATCCCACCCCTGATAAACTAACCCAGGTTACAGCTTCTCTTGCTTTTTCACATTTCAGTGACCAGCAGAGGATTAACCTTGCTCCCCCTTTTATTTATTTTTTTTTTTTCAGTGAGAACTTAGGTTGTTCCCTCAGTTCTACATGGGCTCTTTTAGCTTCATTTCTGTCCAGTTACGTATAAAAAGATTTGCCTCACATTTATCAGTGGTACATTAGCATTCATAATTCTCCTGAGTCACGATTTCTAGCCTTCTGACTGAATGGCTTTCTGGATTCCATTGCTCCTATTTTGTGAATTTTTTGCTATTTCCATTTGCACTTTTATTAGTCCTCTCAACCATCTTTACCTTTTATAATGTTTTAAGTGATTCTTTCGACATCTGGGGTTGCTGAAGTGAAGCACAGGGTGGGTCCAACTCTCTTTTTAGGGTGACATAGTGATGGTCTCTTGAGGTCTGAACTGCACCCTGAGCTCATTCCAAGCTCCATTTCATTCTGCTGCAGGTTTCTTTGAACCACTGAAGCTGTTGTATTAATAACTGGATTATAAGCATAGCTGGTTGTTTGATCCTTCATGTGCTTTTGATGCTAATTCTACTTTAGCACTTTGGGTTGTTTTAATGTGAATACCTTAAATAAAGTTAGTTTCCTAAGATGTGCACAGACTTGCTTCAATGGATCAGGCCCTATTCTCTACATTAATTTTGAGTTTTGTCTCCCAACCAGTGTCTGTCAGAGGTCCATGGCATTTGATATATATTTTCTTTCTCTCAGGAGTGAGATTCAACGTCCACTGTAGGACTGACTTCAAAGTGCAGACTCTGTGGAAATTTAGCCTACTTACACCAGGAGATCTATGAGTCACTATATTACAGTATCTTATCTCCTGGGGTTCACAAAGCATTTCATAGTCTTCTTGATAAACACTGCTTTTGAGTAGTTCATTTCCAAAGAAAAAATGTCATAAAAGCATAGCTTCCCGTGTCCAGTAAAAAACCCCCAAACAATCCAAACCCAACTCAACAACACAGAATGTTTTTTGGATTTTTTTAAATTTTACTTTTTTAATTATCTGGAATGCCTTTTCACACCAGCGTGGTAGGGTACCTTTGTGCCACCAAGTCAGAGTTTCTTCTGGAAATATGTTGTAATTGCCTTTGAGCTATAAGTGCTCCAGAGCAGACCTGCTCTCTCCAAGAGAAGTCTTCAAGGGGATATCTGTTGCTCTAATCTGCTCAAAGTGAGTTGCTGAAAATCTCGGGATCCTCTGACAGATGAAATGGGATTGATTGGAAGACACTCTGTTCTGCAAGGAACTCCAAGCATTCTTTGAAAGGACTTATTACCAGTAAAATGTAGGCACTCTCAATGCAAGAACAAAGTAAAACTACCAGCTGTCAGCTAGAAGAAGGAATAAATGAGGAAAGGAATGAAAAAACTTAGTGTGTAGTTGATAATTAATCTGTAAGGTGCTGCAGACTGCATTTAGCTTTTGTAGTATCTAGCGAGAAAAAGAGGTCATCCACAATCACACATATTCCTCTGTTTTTCTATCAAAAGTTTGTTAGGCCTCACCTGTTCAAAGATTTGTCTACATATTTAATCTTCTGACTTTACAAATGGTAAAATTAGGCATGTAGGTCAATCCCTGCATAAAAAAGATGTGTATTTTTTTTTTTTCACATCAGCCAAAGTAAACTGCAAGAGGAATCAGGGAAGATTTCCAAACCATTGTGCTTAGATTTGCTTGGAGAGATTCCTGAAGTGCATCTTCCTCAGATTTTCAAGAGGAAAAACAAAATTTTCAAGGAAAAAAATGTTCTCACTTGTGAAAAAAACACAGAAAACACACTCATTTTGGAACAAAAATGAATAATCTGCTTTGATAAAAACCCCAAAGCATTTTATTACTCAGATATTAATTTTCTGCAGACATATCTCCTACTTAGGGAGGCTCTGCAGTACACCTTTCCCTTTCAACCCTTGTTATTTGGTGTATTAATTTCATTTAACAACAAGGAACTGAAATATTACAATGTGGAGTGAGGAAAGACAGCCTTTTAATACCATTTGATTGTTTGCCAAACATTTTGCAAGTATTCCTGTTAGGACATATTACGTGAGCATATATAGTACATTTTATATATACAGCAGATTTATATTCTTACAACATGTTTAAACTTCTCAGTTATAAATTTCTTGTATGTCTAGATTCGCCTGGGAAAGCAAACCTGCACAACCTGCCCTTGTCGTTCTTCCTTGGCAGGGTTAATGTAGCTTTTGTCAGCTTGGGGGATCTGGAAGACAAGATCAGCACTCCACAGCAGCTTGCAAATGGGTGTGTTTAAAGGGGAATGGGGGAAAATCAGAGAGGAAAGCTGAATAGGTTGTGTGTGATGAAAAGACAGAAAAGTGATAGTTAGAGATCAAAGGATGTTGATTCAGTTGTATAATTTGGCCTCGCTATCAAACACAGGTTACAGTTCACCAGGGGAAATTTTTCTGCTTGCCTGTTCTCCTGCCAAACAAAGAGGAGGGAAGAGGAATGGAAACAGGAAGCAATTCTCAGATCTACCCCATTGATTTAATTTAACCAAGCTGTAGCAGAGCTCCAGTTGGGAGTATTTGGAGCATTGCTGAGTGACATGTTCCCTGCCTGTTTGGTTTTGTTTTTTCTTTTTGTGTTGTTTGTGAGGGGATTTGTTTGGTTTTGGTTTGGTTTGGTTTGGGATTTTTTTTTTCCCTCTTCCTTTGGAAAGGCTTGCAGTAAACTCTATTAAATATGAATGTTTATCACACAATGCATTTTGGATTTTTGCATCAAACACGAGGCAAGTTCTTCAAGATGCTTTTCTTGGTAAGAAATGACAAAGAGTGCCAGTGGGAATACTTATATGATCCTTTATGTTTTCCTGCTTGAAGTATGTGAACAGTGAAATGGCAGCTGAGAAATGCCAGTAGGAATGCACTTCATTTCTTCTTCCTCAACAAGTTCCTACATGCACCTATTTCTACAGAATGGAGATTTCCTTCTTATGTCTTTGCACAAAACTTAAAAAAAAAAGACCAAAAAAAAGGCAATCAAAAAAGCTTCCCACATTAATTTCAAAACAAAAGGAAATAAGTCGTCTGTAGGATGACTGGTGCATGCTTTCTTAAAATCCTGTTCCTGCTGAAGTCTCTCTGAACTTTTTGATGCTATAAAGCATGGCCAAATTTTCTTCACTGATGATGAAAACATGGCCTTCTATTTCTTTGGAAAGCCAGTTTTATTCTTAGCTTCATCTCATCAAGGGGTTTCTAGAACAGCCTTGCACTATAAGAAAATATCCAATATTTTCTTATGATGTGGACCCATGGGGCCTGATGCTGTATTGTCCTGTAGTGTTTTCAGCAGTTGCAAATGGCTAAAGAATACTGCCCTAAGAGAGAGAAGGTGTGCTACAGGCATTGCCCCTGCATGAACTGATTCCAACAAGCACAAGGCACCAGGGAATTCAGCAGTGTTGTTCTCAT
Source organism: Pachycephala philippinensis (assembly GCA_013397055.1). NCBI lineage: Eukaryota > Metazoa > Chordata > Aves > Passeriformes > Pachycephala > Pachycephala philippinensis. The sequence continues at coordinate 314,804 of VWZT01000387.1, forward strand.
AAGGAGAGCTTTTCCTTGCCAAGATATTGCCTGTTCTCTTGCAGTACCACCACATGGCAGACTCACCCTATGTCATTGTTCAAACAACATGTCTGAAAAACAGATAATTTTGTTCATTGGCCCAAATCTGAAAAGCTAGAGGGGAGGTGAGATGTGAGTCCAGCAGAAGAGAAACTACTCAAATTTTAAGTTAAATTCAAAGCCTTGTATTAAATTTGTGGGATTGTCAACATCTTTTCATTGTCATCTGGATTGTTTTAAAGCATAAAAAACTAATTTTGAAAGGAACAGTAAAAATTTCATTTGTGAAAATATTGAAATAAACACCTCATCCAAACAAGCCCTTCAATTCTAAAAATGTCATCGTAGAAATGTCAATAGTCAATATTTAAATGTTTTCCTGTTAATTTTTGATCTTTCTTGATCGGATTGGTAAAATATGAATTTCTTTCTTTCCCTTAAATTCCCTGGGAGTTGTGGGGAAACAGAATCTTTTTAAAAAGCTCTGTTTGCAAAACATGGGCCAAATAATGTATTTTTATGCCTATTGATTTGCATCCTTCCTGGATAAGCTGTAAAAGTGTCTGCTTTTTTTCCACAGAAATTCCTGTTCTGTGAAATGTACTGCAATCTCCTTTATCCAAAATACTATTACTCATACCTTTATCTAAAAATGGCTATTTAATTTCTGTGAATCTTTCTTCCTGCCATAATGGAAAGCCCCTCAAGTATATTACCATGCCTGCTACTGTTTGCTGTATGAGTTCCACATGCTAATGTAATTTCCTGTAAGAGGAGAGGAATATATTCGTTCTGCAGTGAAATCAGGGAAAAAAAAAAAAAAAAGAAAAAATAAAAAGCTTGACCAGTTCTTTAAAGAGAGTAATCTCAATGGAAAATATCAAATTGGTTCCGTAGTATGAATGTTAGATGTAAAATCTTGCTCTAGCACAGACTCCAGACTTTCTCTGCTATTCTGGCCAGTGACGGATGTTGTTTCTGCCACCTGTTTGGAGACAATTGTGCAACTGGGACTGTGGAATGACGTCCAGTTGCCTTTTTTAGAATATGAATAGGACTTTTGAAATTGGCTGTGCTGAGCAGTTTGGGACTGAATCACTCTGTAGACTTGCCAGAGAAAGCGTTTAGCTGATGGACGTGAGCCAAAGCCCACTGAATCTCACAGCAAGGCTCTCTTTAGCTTCAGTAGGCTGTGGCTTAAGCTCTGTATGAATGACAGTTTCTTCTCTGGAATTATCAAAAAACTTATAATTTTTAGTTTCTGACTTTTTTTTCCCAAGGTGTTTCACGTGTGTTTTTTCAGTTTGAACCACCACTGCCTGGTTCTGCTCTTCCCTCCTCTGAAAGGGATATTAGGTTTGATGGTAACATGGATGCTTCGTCATTAAAAAGTCAGGGGTGAGGTGCAATCTCAGAGCTCAGCTGGCTGAACTGCTCAGTGCCACCGTCCACTTTTACTCACTTTTCATTTCTGAGTGTGTGTTATTTTGAAGTGCCTCAAATACTGTCAGACTCCAAGCTATTTTGGACATGAGCATGTCATTTCCCTTCCTTCTGCTGCAATCACAATTGGATCCTGCAGGCACTTCCCATAACAGGCCTCAGTTATCAACGGCAGGAGTTTCAGTGTATTTCCCTTCAAAAAGACTTTTGTTGCCAGATGGGAGTTGTTACTTGTTTATATCAGGCTGTGAGTAATGCCCTTTTGCTAGCACTGTACACAATGTTTTTTGGGTTTTTTGACATTTTTCCCTTCTGTTGTTAGACAATGTTAGCTTTGCAAGTTGCAAAGAACAATCTTTTCCCCTCAGGTGTCCTTTTTTCTGCATTTTGCTCTTTTTTTTTTGAGATCCTTTTCCAATTTTAAAGGTAAAAAGAATAGACAAAAATAGGAAAATTAACAAGCTTAGAGGCTTTCCCAGTCTGCTCTCACTGCTGTGAATAGATGTTAAGCATAGATTTGTGTGTCCACTTTCAGACTTCTCAGATGCCATTTCTTTTGAGTCTCCTTTACATCTGTTACGGCACACTGCTATCATGCTATTTTTCTTGGTTTTGTGGCATGCAACCTAAATTGTACCAGCCTCAGCATTTCTGTTAAATGGTAGGATGAGCCCGTTCTCTGCAGACCTCGCTCCATCATAATCCATATAATAAGACCTTATCTTGTGGGTCATTGAGCATGTCCTATGAGAAGAACAGTTAAACCATGCTTATTTTGAATATTGACTTTCTGTGCTTGGTCCATCACTCTGAAGTCATAACTTGATAATGAAAACTGTCCATGATAACTTCACCCTCTCTTTCATTCTTTTTCGTTTCACAGATTGATGAAATTTTTTATCCTTCCATCTGCTTGCTGCCCAACTTTTTTCTGTGTTTTTATTCCAAAAAAGTTGGCTTTAGCATGACTGTATAGGGCACTATACATTGCTGTAATGGTGTCAAAACTGTGGAGACACCTTCAGAACCAAATTATCATACTTGTGCTGCATTTCTACATAGAAGATGGACAGCCCATTCATACCAAACCATTTCCTTGTGTTGCTTCTTGCACACAGGTATATAAAAATCTACTCCAATAGCCCACTGTGAGAAAATGTCCCAATTTCACATGGTCCCTATGGATCAAGCTCCCTGTAGACCTGCTAATAAGATGGGTGTTTTTGATCTTCCACACTGGCTAACGCAAAATTGTCTGTTTTGTAAGTTTATGGTCCTATGCACCTTTCCCACCAGAACTACGTGCCCCATTGCAGTGAATTAGAACCTCCCAGGAATGCTCTTTATTACTTCAGTTATTTTTCACAAACCTCTTTAAAATAACCCATAACGTTGAATATATAGGTAACATCTGCACTGTGCATTCTGTGATGACAGTTATTTTAGGAGAAGCTTGTCAGAACTTCTGATCAGATCCCAATTTTATGGTTGTCCTTTTGTCTTTAGCCACTTCTTTGAAGTCTCCCCTGACTTAGGACTGTGGAAGGGTTTGTGAGAGCATTCAAAGAAAGAGATGACTGTTGTTAAGATTCTGCCTTCTCTCTAGAACTAATTCAGCCATGGAGAAAAATAAAGGAAAAATATGCCCTCAGGTGTGCTTTCCCTTATGCATAGACTCACGTGCCATGAAAATATTTATCTGTAAATTAGCAGCTTGGTTTAATCTTGTCTCTCAAGGTTATCTGGTTGCAGGGTATAGCATGCACTTCACAATAAGTGAAAAACAAGTTTAATCACTGGAATTCTGTTATTTTCATCTGCAATAAGAGGCAAGATCAAGGTAACAAATTTTTTTGCCAGCTGGAGCTGCGGGGTAACAGGCTGCTGCTGGTTTTCCCTGTAGACAACAGCAAAAAACACATTTTGTGTCAAAGTAGTTGCACTAACAGGTGCCGTTGAGCAACTGTGTTTTGGTTGCGACACTATTGTGGCTCATTGCTTACCACAAATGTTTATGTATTAAAAAAATTCAGTTCTGCTTTTAAATTCCTATTCAACTGACAAGGAAAAATAGGGTAGACAACGGTGAAGCAATAACTACAGTTTAAAAGGGAGCAAGTCTTCCCATTTCTGGTGGGAAATGTTCTATCACAAGTCCTTCCTCAGGGGTTTATCACAGTAACTGTAAACCGGCCTCCAGCGCTGGCGACATTATGACCTGTAAGAACCCGATGAGGTTGTTGCAAAGGGATACATGCTGATACAATTATGTCACACGTTTAGGGAATAATGCAATTTCACGCACCAAACTCTCCTTGCTGAGCGCTCCATATGCAAGACACTCTTCTTGCTTGCCTTCCTCATATGCTCCACCATGGGGCTTGGCAGCTCCTGCTGCAGGAAGAGCAGTCTGTGTGGGGTGCAGCAAGGGGAGGGCTGGCAGCACAGCACCTGGGAGCCCAGAGCATTTAGGGTGTACAGAAACAGTGTAGGTTGGTGTAGGTTCCTCCTAGTCTTGTGAATCTGTGTAAGATTACTTGCTGAAACCATCACCTGCTTTGTGCTAGGCTCAAGACAATGTTTAATTTGAGCTTTTAAAGGCTGTGGATAGCTGCGGAGAAGGGCACTTGAAATAAATGTATGAGCTCAAATACCCCATGTCTGAGTTGAAAACCTTGTGTGAGATGCCCCGAGGGTGTGTTAAAAGGTTGCAGATATATACACTGATGTAATAGGACAGATATAAGATCTCCTAAAGATGGATTCACCAAATCAAAATTTAACAATCTAAAAATGGGACCAGGGCCTTTAGCTGTCTCCTTAGTGTCCACATAAAACCACTACACACCTCATATTGTCTAACCTACGTGTCTATATCAAAATTAGTGTGTATCTCTTTTCAAAAGCCAAACATTTATGCTTGCATCCTGCCAAATGCATATAGTATAAAGACATCAGCTCCTCACAACAACACACTGAGAAAAGTCTGGGGGCAGAGCAGAAATCCAACAGTGTTGTGCTTTATTTTGTCCAGCATCTCCACTTCTCTTGATACATCTTGTGCCTATACTCTCCGTGCATTGTTGCTCTGCCTTAGCATCTTCCTTGAGGTTTCTTTCTGGCTCTTATTATGGGTAGATGACTTCTGCAAGGACTGCAGTGTTTGGGAAAACCTCCTTCCCATGCTTTCTTCAGCATCCATCTTTTCTGACTTTTCTTTCCTAAAGAATATTATGTTTGCTCACTCGTGGGGGTTCCTTCCAGTCCTGCTACTGCTTTCTTTCCTTCATCCATACACATTAGCCTTATTTTGCTGAGCTTTCCAATCTTTCCAATTTCTTTTCTCTCTAAAGCCAATGATTCTCAATCCTCCTCAATATATTTATTTGCTGTTCATCATTGCTGCACTAAATGTACACATGCATGCTCTGAGCCACTGCCTAGGCAAGTGTATGTACTCATACCCAAACTTCAGTGAATATTGTTTAAGATAATTCACGTTACTTCACATTTTCTAGGCTTGATGAGTGTTCACAGTAATGAAGGAAGTCTGAACTGTAATTCTAAGTTTTGGCACTCTAAGACTTCTCTGTTCTCATTCCTTTCACCTTTAATTCCTTCTCTCTTTGACCAGTAATTTTCTCTTCTTTTGGATTGGTGTAATACCCACACTGCTATGCGGGTATCTTTTTGAATGAATTATTTTAGCTCAGTTCTAAAGATGGAACTGAATTAATCCATGATTTCTTCATGTTACACTTTGTATCACCAGAAGAGTGGATGACTATTCTGTCTGGACCAAGTGTTAAAGTAATGTCACAGAGACTTTCAGGAGGATTCATCCTGGCTCTATTGCAGGGTGCTGTGAAGCCTCTTCATGTCTTTGGCTGTCCCACTCCCAGCCCCTTCATTTTCATGCTTGTGAGAATGAAAAATATTGTCATGGTATGGGATGGTGCTTTCAGTTTGGGAAATATTTGTAATTTGTTTTTCCAAGGAAACATCCCTGCATTTGTGCTAACAGCTGTTTATATGCACGGCTGTGGAGGAAGAGTTCCCTTGTTCTTGTCCACTTGGCATCTTTGCTGCCCTTAGAGCACTCTAGTATGGTGTGATTACCATTGCTTGGTACTCTTCAGAACACGGTGTTTTACAGTCTCTTCGTTGAATCCTTTTCTTACACAATGTCCATGCTACAGGTATCAATAGCACTTGTATTTTTATTTCTTTTTCTTCCTTTTCTTTCCTCCCTTTAAACAGCTCAGTGAAACCACCAAAGCTGTCACGTGTTTCAACTGAATAGCCACAATATTGTGGTGCAGTGCAATACTTTCCCTTTCCTCTCTCCCTACCCCAGAGGTCACATGCCTTTACATATCTAGAATGTGGTTGGAGACTCCTGGCATAGACTGACATTGGTCTACTGATGGGAAACTGCTGAGAACAACTTTCCACCAGGACAAAACTGCTGTATCCAAAGGGATACTGAGGGCATTACTTATCCCCTCATGCCAGTGTTTCTGGCAGAAGACCTGGCTGACCAGTAAACTTTGGTGCTTTTGAAAGGGATTTCCTCTTTTGGGCTCTCTAAATGATTTTGAGGCAACATCAGGCTAAGAAGACCTCTGCTATCTGACGCAATTTTACTTGGTCATTTTTGGGGTATTTGATTAATCTTAAGATATTAATTTTTGTATATAATAAGGCTAAAGTGGACAAAACATGGTACTGGATCTTTTTCTATTCTTATGACTGCTCTTACTTTCAATTTTGTAGAGAAAATCTAATGCTTCAGACTGGGCTATTCTATTGAACTTCTAAAAATTGCCTTTCCCATTGTCAACCAGCATGAGCTTGGGACCTATCCTTGGGTGCCATTCTCAGGGCTGCAAATTTGCCCTGGGCACAGCTATGTAGAAGTCTCAGCTTGTAGTATGTGCATCTCCCCTCATCAAACTGAAAGCCAGGCAAGTTCACTAGACATAAAAAAATCTAGATTTCCTGAAAAGCTTGCATGGATAAAACTGGAGGCATAGAGTGACTAATGAAACTAGATGAGGAGAAAGTGTGTAAATTTTATCATCCAACAGCAAATTTCATGAAAAGAATCTGAGGGACTATCCGAATGTGAAGCCTAAGCTTAAACTTGTGGATTGTGAGACTATATGAAATTAAAACAAAACCAACCAAAGACACACAAAAAGGTGGGGATCATACACTTGGGGTAGAATAAGCTGTCTCAGTCCCTTATGGCACTTCCCCATACCAAAAGGGCTTGTTCTCTGTGGCAGTGGGGCAGCAGCTGCCATCTCACTGCAGTGCACGACAGATGGTGAAGAGAAAAACTCTGCTCTGCTTTTGGTGAGCTTTGGAGCTTTCTTCTTTCTGCTATTTACAAGGCATGGGAGATAAAACAGCCTGATGAAAAGGGAGCATTTTTATGTAGCATTTCATTAAGCAAAATACCTACAAGACTATAACTCATCTGTTTTGTTGAAAATGCAGGTGAAGGACGAGAGGTGATTCGTTTTGGTGAAGTCAAAAGGGAACTGTAACTTCCTCCAGCAGGAAACCACCATCTACAGAAAGAAGGTTGCAGGGTAACATCTAAGCCGGAGATGCTCAGAAGGAGCAGGAGGATGAGGAGGGAGGGAGCAAGGTTGCTCTGGCTCTGCCATGAACTGCTGCTTTTGGGAAGGTGTCAGCCCCGGGACGGGAGCAGAGCAGGGTGGGACATGAGTCACCTGTGGGAGAGGCTGGGGCTGCTTCAGCCGAGCAGGCAGCAGGATGCCCTTGGTGATCTCAGGCTGTTACCTGCTCTTCACCCGTATGGAGGCAGCAGCTGCTGTCCCTGAGCTTGGGTCAGATTCCAAAACAGTTTCAAATGGCACCATGGCACAGCAGTGCTCTCTGTCCCATTTCAGACCCTGGTGACAGGGCTGCTGTGTGCTCCCATATGCCCACTGGCCACACTGAGGCTTTCTGTCACAACCAAAACTACCAGAAGGCAAAAAAGCTCTTTTCTCTTTGGTAAAAAAAATACCTAGGCAAACAGTGTCACATTTACTCCCTTAAATAATAATTAAAAATTATAAGTCCAGTGGAAAACAGCTTCTGTTTTGCCAACTGAGTTAAAATCCATCTGAAGACTACTTTTTTGTGGGGAGGAGAGATCATCTCACATGCTTCTGATTACTGGTCATATCTATGATCGGATTACTTAGGAAAAAAAAGAGGTATCTCCACTGTGTGTGACTTGGCTGTGGCACCCCTGGGGCATCCCCTGTGTGCTGTGAATGTCCCCATCTGTGGGGCCGTGCAGCGTGGCTGGGAGTGGGGCAGTTGTGCTCTGCAGGGATGAACACTCTGTCTCTCCTTGGCAACAGCTGTGCCTGCCAAGGGGCTGCCGTTTGCTCTCAAATCCTGACCAGGCAGGTGCTGGTGGTGGAAGGGAAAAGAAGGAGGGGAGGGATGGTTTGCCCAAAAGAAGATAGTTACTGTTTAACTACACAAAATCATCTGCTGCACACCTTCGTGTGAGAAGTCCGCAGTTTTCCTGAAAATGCTTTTGCTGGGAAAGAGAGAGGCTGCTTAGAGCCTGTTTCTCTTTTTGGCTGCAGAATGAGCATTCACCATTCCCTCTTGGAATTACTCCTTACCTGACACTGAGGAGAAATATTTATTTCCCTTTGCCCTGGACCAGCACATGTGGCAGTTACTTGTGCAGACCCTTCCAAAATTTCCTGGATGAAGCAGGACTTGACTCTTACTCAGGAGTGGGTCAGCACTTTTGAGACCCTAGTTCTTTAACTCAAAGGGTTTTTCCTATCAGAAGATATTTTCTGGCCAACATTTCCACTTGCAGCCTGGAATAATAAATGGATAGCTTCAGCATTTTGCTTGTGTCTCCCCACCCCCACAAGATTTTAAAAAATCAACTCCCAGTCAGGAACTATTGAGATACTTAATGTTTAAACAGCTATTTTCCTATCAGTGTCCTTCCCAGTGGTTTATTCCCACAAACTGTCTGCTTTCATTGTTGTGCAGGGTAGAAACACAAGCTGACAGCCAGTTTGTCTGACAGTAAAACATTGACTGGAGCACTAACAACCAGGTAACCTGGCATGATGCAATCCACAGAAATCCCTCTGAGATCTTAGCTTGGGGCTGGGCAGAGAGGTGAATAGCAGATGTACCTTCATGATATTTAAAATTCAGATGACATTTAAGATTCTAACTGTTTTCTTAAACTGATCTAATCTGGTATTATGTTTTCTAAATTTTAAATTCAGAACAAAGACATCCCTGAGCTCAGAAGAAACAAACAATTTTCCCATCAAATTCTAGTAGTGATGGGTACTTCAGGGTTTTTTTGTTGGTACAGCTACAGCCTGCTCACCCCTCCTCCTTCCTCCCCTCCTGCCAAGTGTGCAGTTACAGAGTGATGCCAGGTTGATATGGAAGATCTGTGCTCATGGGCAGTGACGATGTGTTAGAAGGAAAGCTGGGAGGGTCTGAAAGTCAGAACTGCTCTGGAAATTAAAAGTTGATGGGCTATGACTGTAGCTGGATTATGGTTCTTCCTGAAAACCGAGAAAGTGGAAAGCGATGAACACAGATATTAATTTCCTGTGAAAGAGGGAGGAGGTTTATATTTCTGTACTTATGGATGTGGGGAAAAAAGTTCATTTGAAGTACGTGAATATCCAGCAAAATCTTTTTCTCTTCACTCATGCAAGTTCTCCTGCTAGCACTGGGGGAACTATGTGTCCCCGGTTCTAAATGAGAAAAAATTGCACATGGTGTTGTTTCAGGGCATTCGTGCTCAGATTTTCTCCCAGCAGAATCGATGGGGTTGATGTCGTTATGAAAGCAGCAGTGAGGCTGGCTGCTTCTCATCAGATGATGATACAGAAATCATGAAGAAGTCACATTTTCTCTTCTTACACAAGAGACAGTGGCAATCACATTTTGTACTTTGCCTTTCTTTTAGCACAACTTTTCTTTACTCTTCAACTTTGCTCAGCTCTGTGACAGCTAGTTCATTTTTCATAAATAAAACACAATTTTTATCTTGATCAAGTCAGTTTTCTATACTGATTGCTGGGCTTAAAATGCTACAGGTCTCTGCATGAATCACAAGGAGACAAAATACATCTCAAATTTCATGGCTGTTTACAGTAGGGCTAATATCAAATCCTTTAGCCAGCAAAACACATTAGCTTAAAACTCAGAGGACTAGAAAAAATTACTTTGCTTGATTAACTTTAAGCTGACATGTCTGAAAACATCAAACAAGAATCAGTCTGCTTTTGAAATTTGTTTCCAGTTATAGAACATGACCTTCTGGATTCCCAGTGGCATCGCATCCTAACTTAAAAGAGCTGCACTTTCCTCTCACCACAAAGGTGCCCCCACAGATGTTGCAGTGTTGGGTGACACCACTGGAGACCCCTGCTGAAATCCTCCATCCATGTTAAGAGCTATGGGGAATCAGAATGGTCTGGTGAAAATGTAGAACACAAATCCTATGAGGAGCGGGTGAGGGAGCTGTGGGTGTTTAGCCTGGAGAAGGGGAGAATCAGGGGAGACCTTATCACTCTCTACAGTTACCTGAAAGGAGGTCGTAGCCAGGTGGGGTCAGTCTCTTCCTGCAAGGGACAAGCAGCAGAACAAGAGGAAATGGCCTCAAGTTGCACCAGAGGAGGTTTGGATTGGAGATTAGGAAAAATCTCTTCACCAAAAGGGCTGTCAAGCACTGGAAGAGGCTGCCCAGGGAAGTGGTTGAGTCACTGTCTCTGGAGGTACATACAAGACGTGGTAGATGTGGTGGTTGGGGACATGGTTTATTCGTGCACTCAGCAGTGTGAGTTTAACAGTTGCCCTTGATGGTTTTAAAGTTCTTTTCCAACATAAGCAGTTCTATGATTTTTTGATTTTATAATTCTATCTCCTTGTCGCCCTCACATCTAATGCTTTCAGCAGCAGACTCACCCAACAGAGAAAAGTTGTACTTGAGGTGAAGGACATTCCTTCAGCAGTCATTATCTTGGCAATGGAATTGTCGGCACTGTCCCCAAATATGGGATTTTTCAAATGGACTTTTAGGATATTCTGACAGAGTTTCTCTTTATCTGTATATGACAAAAGCCAAAATTTGTACTGTTTACACAGTAGACAGGCAATGAGTGGCCTTGTCTGAGCCACAACAAGGGGCAAGGCACAGACCTTCTGGCCCAGGCAGACTCATAAACCAAACTGGGAGACACCATCTCCCCATGTTTTTTTCTCACTGCTGTCTTCATGTGAGAAGACACAGTCCTCGAGAATGAGAGCTGGCAAGACATCTCTGCCAGATGTAGAGCGCTGAGTATTGAAACAACAAAGGTCCAAGGTCCCAGCTCAGAAGAGGGAACAAAGATTTTCCTGCAAGATTTCATTCACACATTTTGGGCTTGCTCAGGGTCTCAGTAGGGAACGTAGGAGGCAAGCTGTTATGTGAGAAGGAGGTAGGAAGGGAAATAACAAACCTAAAATGATTAGGTGTTTCTTTTTGGGGCTATGAAACAGAACTGTGCTGATTTAAAGTGGGTAATCTTCTCTCCACCCTGCATATCACTTCCAAACAGGTGACTTTAGCTCATACAGATTTTAGTAGACGTCATATAAAGAGTCAAGTCATATAAAGTCATATAAAGAGGCAAGGACCAAGACTGTTCCAGCAGTTTACACACTCTAGAACAAGCATCCAGTGTTTTTGAGGTTTTTTTTTTCAGTGAGTATTCTGTGTGTTTATTTTTCATTCCTTTTAGCAAAAGTATCAATGAACAGAATTTTAGAACCAGGCATGAATACACTTCTCTCAGACCCTTACAAGTGATATACTGGTATTTACCCAGTCAGGATAACCAGGTCAATTGTTTTTGGAAGAAATCCATAAGCATCAGTTCCTCTGTCTGGCAAACGCTGTTTTCGTAGCAATCGTCGGGACTGCTGTCTAGTCCACTTCCAAAACATCCTGATAGAAAACAAGGAGCAGATTTAGCAAAACAGTCAAGTCCACATAGAGCAAAGGCAGTCATCTGAGGCAGGTGATTTCCATACACATATGAAGTAGTCCAGTGAACTGCTAAAAATATCTGCAAACCAAATATATAACTCCAGTTTACAATAGGTGGAATTTTCTCTAATGCCGGAGTTAAAAAGTGGGACCTATTGTACATTGACAGCAATCTTCAGCACATAAGGAATTTTCATGCTATGACCTGCTTTGGTTTTGCTCTTATGCTTTAAAATTGTCTACCAAACTTAGCTATAACATCCAATGCTTGGATGGAATATCTTCGGAAGAAGGTATATGGAATATAACTTATTTATATATTGTGTGGGATGACAGCTCATGAGTTACAAGAAGTGCAATGCCTAATGCAATCAATTCTCAACAAATAATTAAGGTTAATTTTATAATCAATTTATAATCCTTACACAGATAGCAATAAAAAAAAAAAGACTAAGCTGTCACCAAGCTTAGAAGGATGTCTGCCTTAAATTTTAGTCTTGAAAAGGAAGCAGACCTTTTTTAAAGTAACGTGCTGTGCTTCAGACAACCAAGAAAATGCTACAAAATTAAGTTTTCTAAGATACTATGTAAACTTTTCCCCCTGAAAACTGTTACCAGATTTTAGGCTGTAAAAGTTGTCAAAGAATGAAATAAATCCGTATTCCAAGGACTGGAAAAACGGCTGGATTGCATTTTAATTTTAGGCATGATATAAAAATATGCTTGAGTTCTGTATTTGCACCAGTAATTTAATAATCTAAATCATGCTTACATGATGCTGAACTAGAAAGATGGTTGTTACAACTCATGAAAAGGATCTTGGAGTTGCTGTTGCCAAAATCAACTCAGTGTGCAGCATGGACAAATAAGCCCAAAAAATCTTGGGCACCATCAGGAAGGATGTTGAGAACAGGAGATGCTTTTTTTTTCTGCTATTTGAAATCTCGTGTGTCCTCATCTTGAGTATCTTGTGAAAGCCTGGTCTCTCATCTCAAGGAGGATTTAGTGTAGGTGAAAAAGGGCAGCTACAATGTTCAAGAGGGTAGAGCAGCTGCCTTAAGAGAAGAGATTAAATATCTGGGACTGTTTACTTTAGAAAACAGAAAGTTTTGTGATAAAATGAAGATGGATACATTGAGTGGACCTGTGCTACTTGATCAAATTAGCAGAGGATCAACTTAAAGTTAGCAAAAGGAAAGATTCCTTTTTTCGTTGGCCATCAAAGTTCTGGAACTTGCTGCAGATGTTATCAGCAGGTCAGAAAGGGATAAGGCCCATCTGTGAATACTAAAGGAACAGGCAAGGAGGTGCCGTCTAACACCCCCAGCAAGGGTAAAGGAGTGAAGAACGTGTCCTCTCTCACATGCGCTTCCCAAATCACATCTGTTTTCTCATTGTTGAAAAGGAATACCATGCAGCATGGGCCAGTGGTCTGACTCAGTAGGCACTAGTTGCGGTTTTATGCTGTACAGCTGGTCCCTGTGCTGGAGAGGATTTTAGTGCTAGTTGTACAATGATTTTCTAAAAACGAGAGCAAACAAGCTGACAGTGCGACAGGATGGGTTACTGAAATAGTAGCTGGAACTTTTCCCTCCAGGAAAGGTGAACATTCCTGGAAACGCTTAGAAATTTTTACTAGCAACACATTTTCCCCCATTTTCTCACCATTGTTTTGAAACAATAAGGAGTGATACACAAGCCATCCAAATGTAAGGAAAGAGGTGTTACAACACCGTATGTGTCCATAAAATACAGATAAAAATGTAACCTGCATGAGTAGACAAGTCCTTGTAGAGTATTTTGCTTCTTGTTCTCTTTTCACATTTCATGTATCTGTCCCTATTTTATGTCAACAGTACTCTGTAAGTCCTTAGTTTTCATTTGTCATCTTTTGTAAAAACCATCCAGTCTCATCTCCCTGAGTGCCAAGGCAGCTTGCCAGAAGATTGTTGCCTATCCTTGATATGAGATGAAAAGTGGAGCTTGAAGAGTGAAGAAGCCCAACACACAAGTACCTGTTAAAATCTTCATTGCTCAAATATGTCTCCTGATAGTGTTTCCAGACCTTTATCCTTGAACTTCACATCGTCAAAATTGAAGAGACTCTTTGTTTCTGGACAAAGAAATTCACACTATCCTGTTGTATGAGTCCTGTAGGCAGCATGGGAGCTTCTAGAGTGTGAATTGTTTGCTTACAGGCTTTTTCTTCATGCAGGAGGTGCACACGGTCACTTCCATTTTTTCCTCTCATGCATGCTGTACCACTTATTAAATGGAGGATGATCGTTGTAGAATTTTCTCTCTGCTGCCCCATAAATAATAAATAACAAACAAAGATGTGTGAAGCTAGGCATGAAGGATATTGGTGGTTTGCCATTTATCTTTCAAGCAGCAGCCAGATATCTCCTGCCAGTTGTTGTGCATTTTGCCAGGTAAATGTTATGGTTCTCTTATTGAATATTCTGTGTGTTTGTTCACATATATGTGGGGACCACTGAGGTCATTTCAGGTGAGGTGCATGTGGGTTTGCAGACAGAGACCAGCTGAAGGCAAGACAGTGAGCAGGTAACCTGGATCCTTAACATTTGCTATGTTTTTTCAGACTTTTGCTAAAGACCCTTGATTTTGCAACTTTCTATTTCCAGCCTGATGGTAAGTACTATTCAACCCTTTTTGTCACAGCAGAAACCCAGAGCTATGAATCTGCATGCTCTTACTCCCAGCTGCAAATATCCTTACACAGTCTATGGTTCACTGATGCAGAAGTTGTAGTCTATGGTCTATGTCTATGTGGTAAAGAAATATTTGAGAAATTAAGTTCAAAAGAAAACATTTCACGCTTCTGACCCAAAGTTGTCCCAAAAATAAAAGTTGTATTCATAAAGGCTGGGCCTTCGTATATGAAATTTCTCAAAGTATTCACTCCTGTAATGGAAGACAGCAGGTGACCTACAAATTAAAATTAACTTACAAATCACTACAGCGTTCTTCCAGTTCAATGGAAGACAGCAGGTGACCTACAAACTAAAATTAAGTTACAAATCACTACAGTGTTCTTCCAGTTCAAGCCAGTGTTTGGCTTCTTTTTTTGGGTTTTTTTCATTGTTTTAGTTGCTGCTAAACAAACCATTAAAACTTTTGGGTTTTTTTGTAATATAGTAAATGTTGTCAGATTAATAGACATAGTTACTCTGTCAGTGGTTGGGGAAGTAGAGCGTTCTGGAGGCCCTCGGCAGAGCTTGTGACCACCAAAATTACTGAAACTGTTCTTCAGGCTTCCCTGCTACAGCTGAGAAGGAGAATAGTAGCAGGACTCTAAGGAATGTCCATGCAGAGCAGCTGCCAAAGTGTCATAATATGTTTTACATATTTACTAGGTAGTTCTGCCAAGAGCTGGCACAGTGAGGAGATAAATCTGTGATTCTTGGAGCAATGCAAGACAGCGGCCTTGCAGAAAAGATCTCTGGGTTGAAGTGGGGCTGCACAGAATGCTTTTCACAGGGGTGTTCATGTCACATGAAGGTAGTTGAGAATGTTATACGGTCTCTGCTGGTGCATGAACTGAACTTGTTTTCTGTTTGGCCAGCTCCTGCCTTGGGACATATCTCTCGACACGCTATCTTAAACTGCAGTAGATCCAATGAATGCAGAATCTGGCCATCTGGATGCTTCAGGTGAGATTTATCCCTGAGCAAAGCTAACAGAAATCTCAGACTTACGCCTTTCTTTGGAATTTCACTGGGGCTTTTCAAAACCAGCTCAAGGCTTCTTGGCAATGACACCCAAAATATAATAATAATGCAAAAAAATTTTCTTCTCGACGGAAAATAAAACTAGAGGCAGAATGAACATGGAATGGAGACAGCTGGGGAGTGCTGCGGAGAGTCAGCTTGCTGCTCTCACTGCTGCCAGGAGGACAGGGGCACCTGCTTCTGAAAAGACATCGTCCTAGTCTTTCTCCTTTGCTTTACAAAAGTAGCAGACACAGCTGTCTGTGGCACAGCTGAAGCTGCCGAGTATGTTTTGTTGCTGCCCACAGTATTTTGAGGCTTTGTTCATAGTCAGAGTTCACTGAGGTGCTCGGGCTTAGAGATAGAAATTCTTTCTAGGGTCTGTTTAATCCTGGCTATGTGCAGGTGCTCATTCCACATCATCCATGGAAGGTTTTTACAGCACTGAGGTTTGTTTGCCTTTTGGAGATTGGTTTTCATTGTTTCTCAGAAGTGTCCTTTTCTCTTTAGGTTTGTCATTTGGCAAAATGATTCATGACCACTGTCTGTGTGGATACAAGGACTGGACCACAACTTGCAATTTCTGAGCTGATTTCCATCACAATGCCAGAGATTTTATGCATAACTTTAGGAAGTTATTTCAGCTCATCGAGGCATCACTTCCCCACTTGCATGTAGCTTTCCACTTCAGGGGAGATTGCTACTGTAGCTCAGCTTAGATGTGAATATGAAGCAGAAATCATGACTCTCTGGTACTCAAATTATTATTTGAAAAATAATGTTCTCATTAATGCCTGTGTAAAATGTCAAGCAGTTGAATAGCAAAGGTCAGAGTGCAGCTTTAGGTGCAGGCTTTGTGCAAGCACTAATTGCTTCACTGGAAACTGTTACGGCTCCAGTAGGTTTGTCCCTCAGCTTCCTTCCCAGTTAAGCTCTAGAAGTTTGAACCAGTCACTGCAATGCAAGCTGCTGACAGAATAGCAATAGTGTGTCTGTCCCTCCTTGCCAAGACCAATTAGATTCAAATGTCGCAAACATTTCCAGGAGAATTAACATGCTGGCACTAAGCAGGGGTTCACAAGAATTGCACAGATGCAGCTGGGGCTTTTATAAGTGCCATGGCAAAGTAGGCATGTGGCAATGCAGTAGGAGAAGGCTGACATTCTGGGCCATATGACACCAGGAGCCACTGGAAGAAATGTCTGTGGCAATGTGCCAAACTGGTGGTGTTGAACCTGTTAGATAAGATGTTTGCAGTTTGCCAAGATGCCCCGTTTGCTTCTCACTTTGTTTGTTTACTTTTCCTCTCTGCTGGATGGATCTGGCTCTCCCTGCCTCTTCCCTTCCCCAGCAGTGAAGTCCATACTCTTGGCACACGCTGCCCACAAGTCAGAGATGGTTTGTCCCCCTGCAGCTGGTGACAGGGAAATTGTTGGCCCTCAGCAATGCCATCCCAAGTGCATCCTCCTTTTAGCACCTGCAGCAAAATGCACGCTGCCTGTGTGGAGCAATCAGGTGTGTGTCACCAGGGAAGAGATGAGGAGCCATACAGGCATGGGCTTTAAGTGGAAGTCATCATTCCAGCTCAAAAATCCCTGCTTATTAGCTACACCTTTGGGGCCTGGTGCTGTTTGTGTGGGTGCAGTGCAAAATCCTGCTCATGAACACAAGCAGCAGGCCAATCTCTGGCCTTTCTGGAAAGAAGATGGAGCCCATCTCACTCAAGTCTTCATGTCTACAAGTGGAACTTAGAGGGTTTGGACCATGGTGATTTTTTCTGACCCAGAGAAGGCTGATCTGGGGGAAAATGCACAGCCTTCAAGATATAAAGCAACATCTTGCTTTGAATACTTTTGGTGGAGGGAAGGAGTGAGGATTCATAGCTAACAAAATATTTCTAGCATCTCAGTTTTGAGGGACACTTTCCTTCAATGGATTCCAAATCGCTCTACAAATGAGTTTGTGAAAATTTGTACATAGGGAGATCTCTACGAACCAGGAGAGACAAGATCAGAGTTCTTTTGAAACTTACTTCATGTGCCACTACTGATCCATTGGTGGGAAAAAAAGCCACTATTTTAGCATTTGGCATTGAAAAGCCTCCCTAGAAAGATTACAGATTTTGCCAATATTTTCAAAAATGCCTACTTATTTGGGATTTCACAATTCTCTCTGTATCTAATGTCTAGTGTGAGCAATGCTTTAAGAATCCTGACTTTCTGAAAGTCCTTACATTCATTCTCTGAAAAAATCTGTTTTTTTTTCAGATGTACAAAGGTGTGGAAAACAGTCCCTTTTGACTAATGTTTTGAAAATGTCTTCAGACTGGACAAGGCATTGCTGATAAAGTGTGATCTGTAAAGCAGCAAGAGCAAATCAAGATAATATTCTACTTCACTTTTTATGAGAGGTATGATGAGTACCTAGAAGCAAAATAAACCATAGAATTATGCCTCTACGGCATGAGAAATGTTGCCCCAAGGAAATTAAAAGCTGCACACAATTGCAAGTGTTAATCCCCACCTTAGACACTGAAAAGACCCTTGAGTTCCCCTTTGGCAGAGCTTCAATTTCTAGAGGAGTTTTTGTGTGTGCACAGTGGCGCCCTGGTAGACACACACGGATCTGTGCCCTGCCTGTACCTGCTCAGCAGGAATGTAAAACAGACAGAGACCCTGCTCCTTTTAGCTGCTTGGTCTCTTGAAATCACCCAAGGAGAAATCATAAGAGTGTTTCTTATGTCTGTATGCTGTGTGTGCATGTTTTGTGGCAGAGAAAGGAAATTGTGCTCTTTGCAAGTGAGCCCAAGAACAGAGAATAAACTCCTTGTGACTCAGAGAAATGAGAAGTAACATAAAGCAAAGGTTAAATCTGCAAAAGTGTCATTCATTCACTCTACAGCAAATGAGGCTGGGGCAATCTCTGAGCAAAAGCATGCAAGACAGATGACATGACTGCAATCATGTATGTTGGCGTTTGTCTTGCCTAGTTAAAGCTCTCATGCTATCCGCATTGTGCAAGAATTGATATGGAAAGGTCAGATACATTGCAGAGCTGAGAAGAGAGCAACTCTGGGGCATTTCAGCACGTTGCAAATGCTTACCAGACCAAAAACTGCACAGGATTCCTGGGGAGCCCACCTCATCAAACCTATTTAATGCTTACTTGGTGCTGCCATACTTGCTGTTTTTTGTTGTTTGAACTGTGTCCTAATGTCCTAAGGAAGGCTGTGAGAGAGGACATCTATGGCTGATTTCTGGTTTTGGTTACTGTCTCATTTTGAAAGACCTCTGCTTTTCTTGTATCTGACCCTCAGTTTCTCCTTCATTAAAGAGATGTCACTGTATATGTGTGTGTGTATCACAAGACTTAAATCACTCTTTGCAAAGAACCTTTATATTTCTTCCTTTCTCTGGAAGAGCTATCAGATGGTACACCTCTTTGGCAGTAGGAACAGTGCAGCTGCCAGCTGTGGATTTCTCCACCATACCAGTGCTATAGTAATTATTAAAATGACAGATGTACAGCATCCATGTTTGCTTTTCAAGCCTAGCATTGAGTAAACTCGGTACTGACCACACTATAAGTTTATGAACTCTGTTGACCCTTGCCTGCACCACTTGGGAATGCAGTGTACTTAATTATTGTTATTACCTGGAACAGAGGGTTTGATCAATGCAGGATTAGTGAGAAAAGTCACATGTACATACAGGGCATAAAACCCTGTTCCTATTAAGAGCATGGTTTCCTCATGATGGGAGTACTGACAGTTTTAGAATTACAGGCAGGGTTAAACCCTGCACTAGGTCAGACTGTGAAATTCAGTAGTAAAATTCAATACACTTTTAAGCATTTTCAGGTGTGGGATCTAAGTTCTCTGTACACTAGTGAAACATTGTTTTTGAGATGGCTGGGGAGGAGGAGAAAGCACGTGTGGCTTTATTTCTTCAGTTCTGCCACATGACAAGAAGTGGCTTACTTTACCCTGTCAGGTGGAGAGCAGGTGGTGTAAGTTATACAGCAGAACAGCTGATTCCATGAAATGCATCTCAAAATTAGTTTAACAACCCAAGACAAGCACAGCCTGTGGTTTAATGACAGCTGAGTGAAGGTTTGCATTGTACTGATAACATCCTGTGTCTCTGTGCTGGTGGTGTGGTGTATGCACACGTACTCCTTTGCAGCCAGTAACTTCTCGACAGATTTTCACACTGGCTGATTTGGCTGTTATTTAACAAGTTTATTTTCCTCTTCCTGCCGTGGCTTTATTTTTGTTGCTGTTTCAGTAGTAAAACAGTCCCTGATATTCTCAGAAATTCTTCATAGTGCTGCTAATGTTTTGATTGATGTTTTGCTGAAATTGGTTTTGCTGCCATTTTTTTAAATGTCACATCTGTTCTCAAAGAGCAGTTACTTAATTGGTGTACAGTGCTGGATTGGATCCCGTACCTACGCACATATTAGCAAGGTACAAAGCTGCACGGGTTGTCAGAACATACTTGAAAAAGAAATGGGAGCTCAGCTTCCTGTGGCAGAAAGGTGACAAGCTCTGCTGATGGGGGAGGTAGTACAGCAGGGTAATACCCAGGGCATATCAAACACACAGGCCCTGCTGAGTGCTGAAAAACATGAGCAGAAGCCAGGGAAGATATCTTTGCAGTGGAAGAAGTCCTGCTTTTGGAGACCATTCAGTGTGAATAATAACAAAATCAATATTATTGGCATCTCCTATAACTTGTCTGCTATCTTCTCATGCCCATCTGATTTCTTACACACAGGTAAACACTTTATATATAACATACAAATAGTATACCCCAGTTTTTCCATAATGCCTTTGTAATAGATAGCAATTTACTTAATCAGTGAGATCATACATCATTCCCATTTCATGGCCTGGGGCACGGAGAAACAGAAATAAAATGGCTTGACATAGAGGCCAGAAGTTCAGCAGCAAAACCGTGTATAGAATTTAAGTTTCATTTGCTGTAGCTCAGTAGTCTGTTTGCTAGGAATTGTTGGCTCCTTATTTTGCAGTATGAAAATGTAAAAATATGGAGCAATGGTATTAAAATACCAGAAATAACTCAAAGAAAAATAGTAGACAATTTAAAAAAAAAAAATCGGAAGTAAAATATTTTCTAAGTAGATGCACAAAATGATCTATTCAATTGTTGCTGTCACTTTCCACTCTACTTGTTTTTCCCAAAACAATATCTGATCTACATTCGTGTGTGTACTTCCAGTACTGACAGACTCGTATTTTTCCAATTGACAAAAAACCAAACCAAAAAACAAACCCTTGAAATTTTTGACTCACTTCATTTACTCTAGGAGAGTGAAAGGAAAACATGAAAATACAGCCCTCGAAAGACCAGTTGTTTTGGGGGTTTTATTTTCCTTTTTTTTCGTTGTTTTCCTTTCACTTAGTGGACTTTACAAGTGTGCTGTAGGCTCAGTTCATAGTAAGAACACATCTTATCTGACAAATAGTAACTGATGCAATATGATTTAAAAGTCTCCCCCATCATGTAGAAATTAAAATCCTCTTTCCAGGGACATTCCTCAAAGCATAAAGCAGAGCCCTTCTCCACATTTAAAGCATTTTGTTGTGTGAGAAATGACAATGAGCCATAAAATCTGGAGGGAAATGATTACTGAACACTAACATATGCCCCAAACGCGTGGAGGCTGTCAACTGCACTTCAGGCCAGGGAAATGAGTGTCTTGATCTTGTTGGGATGGAGGGCGATTTAAAGAGATGTTGCTAACAGAGTACTCAGGCCCTGAAAGCCTGTTTTCAAAATAGCAGCAGCAGATGCAGCAGCCAACAATGTGAAGGTGCCAGCTTGTTTTGTTTGCAAATGCACGTCTTATTGTCCCTTTACTATCCTGGCATGCTCTTTTCTTAAAAGAGATGAGAATAATTGTCTCCATCATTATTATTATTATGTATAAAAATGGCATAAAAAGAATATAAAGGTTGCCTACTCAGGCACTCAGAAGTTAAAAAATAATGGGATTACTGTTGCCTTGGCAACATTTCTCTCTCTTTTCCCTGCCCCCAGTTTCATTCTTGGAAATGGCTAAACCACTTCGCTGAAAGTCTATCAAATAATTAAATAAAAGCTTCAGTTGTGGGGAGGCAAAGAGCATCAAAAACTTCCTCTTGCTTTTCCCAGAGCTTGACAAAACTCTAGCCAGCTGAAAACTAGGATTTTATGACGAGAAAGATCAGGTATTGCCTCATACCTTGATGGCACTTGTAGCTCCACCTGCATTTTCTCCTTTAATTTAATTTATTTTATACAAATCCGTGAAGACCACATTTGATGTGCACCCCTTTGTGCTGCAAGAGGTAAGACCATGTAAGCAGCAGCACGGGGACCTCAGTTCCTTTCAGCTAACCAAGCAGGGTGGGCTTCCACCCTGGTAAAGTGAAGGCTAGGTGGGATTGAAGCGGGATGAAATGATGCTGGAGGCAACACTTTGGTGTTTTTAGCACCGTGCATCATGTTTGGATGACCCAAATTCAACCCAAATTGATATGTCTGGCAAAAGGAAACAACTCTGCCCCTCTGGAGAGCATTGGAGGGTCTGCAGAGGTCCTGAGCTGGCAGCCCCTGTGGGCAGGTGACAGTGCCTGATGACATCAGGCTGCTCTCTAGCTGAGCTCTGGATGAGGTCAGGCAAGAGGCTGATAAATGGCCCTGCCTTGTCAACACTGCTGTCACTGGTGCCGTTATCACCCAGCAAATGGGAGCGTGACGGAATTTGTATTCTGCTCTCTCCAAAGCTGGAGAGCAAGTGGGAACAGGAGCTGTGGAGGTGACTGGGTTTGCTCATACCACTTACATTCTCCTGCAAAGATGCTCAGTGTTTGGTTTGTCACCAAAGGGTCTTCGTAGATGATTATAAAATATTATGCCATGGTTCATTTTTCATGCTAATTGAATTTATGATTAAGTTTCTTTCAAAGAAAGTACAGAACATTTCAGCACACACTGGCATGGCTGAAATATTAACAAACCACTGACCTGGTGCAAAGCCCAGAAATACTGTTATTCTGCTTTCCTGATGTCTGATCTAACAAATGTAAGGTAAAGTAGCATGCATAGGGGCTGGAAGTGGACCCAGCTGACCAGCACAGTGTGTGACAAATGATCTGACAGCACTGTGACAGGGGGAGAACTGCGGTTTATTTAAAAACTGATTTCTCTGGGGGAAAAAAAAGCATCACTAAATTTGCATTTAATGACATATATTTTAAAACCAAAACAATTGCAGCTGCATTAATTTTTCTTCCTTTTCTTTTGCTTGGAGCATAGTCAGCCCTTGCTTGTTGCTTAGGATTCCTGCTGAACGCCTTTCTGACTCGAATCAGAGCCCTCTGGCAGGCAGCTCCTCCATCGCCTCTGTGCACAACCAGCATCACTGGTGGTGTTTCATCAGCTCAGAGACTGGTCAATCAGGCCTATCAAGCCCTGCTCTGCAATCTGTACTCAGCCAAGGGGTACCAGTGATTGGCCCCACAGGTCCTAACTGGTGTGTTTGTGAAAATAGAATCTAAAGTCACAAGCAGGGTCATCCATGGCTGACTCATGTGAGGTGACTGTGTGGCTCATTCCGGTGTTGGGAGTGCTGGGTGATGTGGCTGCCTGTGACCTCTGACAGAGGACTAAGGCCTTCTGGTTCGAAAGCTTCTTCTTCAATTAGATATTTTGTTAATTTGTCAATCTTGGTATCCTGTAATAAGTGTTTACTCTCAAGGGAGGACACCTAAAGGAATTTGATATGTCTTGTTTCTGCAACTCTGAATCAATCCCTTTTTGTCAGGGAGCTTTTGTCAGCACTAACTAGCACTTTAAAAATCTAAAATCCTTGGGTCAGTTATGCGTGGATGCAAGACAATCAAATACAGTATTTCCCATCTGTCCTCAATCCCTACCCCTCTCATGCACTCATGTCAAAAAAAAGACAGTGTTCTGCTTTCTAAGTGTTAAAGAGTGCTCTTCTCTGTTCCAAATACCTTATTTATAAATATGGAAGTGAGCAGTATGTTAAGGTCAGATTGCAACTTGTGTAATACCAGGGAGCAACCTCAACAGAGCAGTCCACATGTAAGCCAGCTAAAGATCTGGCCAATAAATTGATGGTTAATAAATATGGAATAACAGGTTTAAGAACACCAGACTACCAACAGCTGCTATAAAGTGGAACTGGTTATTCAAAATCCTCCAAATACATTAGTGTGCTGCTTTGCATTTTATTGCAGAGATGGATGATTGGTCCTGCTGGCCAAAACCCAATGCTTGCCACAAAGGAGAATGATCTGCAGCTGAATTACCTCTGATGTTGGTATTCCATATTCCTTTCAATGCGGTGACCATTTTGAAAGCATAATGCAGTTTGGTCATGCATGACAACAATTTTTGCAGCAGAGTAACACGTGAAAAATCTAAATCATGCTGGAAATTTGAAAGGAAAATCCATTTGATTAGGATATATGGCCTGGGAAATGCTCTCTCTGTTGTATTTCACATCAATAAAAGCTTCTCTTGATTTGATTTGTGTGTAGCAAAGTTTCACCGGAGAGATTACAGGAAGTCTTGCTGCAGAATTGAAGCCGAGACATAAGCAGTAGATCTGTAAGGGTGGATAAGCATTTTCAACCAAAATATTATTGAAAAAATAGTTGGTTTTGCTAAAATTATTTTCCTCAACCATGACTTCTGTCAGGGAGAAGTACAGGGTGGCGTTAAAGGGCACTCAGCAGCACTAAATGCCACTACAAAGCAAAACACTGTGTACACTGAAGAGGAAAAAAATAAATAAATGACCTGGTTAAATTTAGGCAGAAAAACAGGCGTCACATCCTGCTTTTCTGAAAGTAAAAATGAGAAAAGGTTTGATGCATAGACAGTAAAGAGGGCCTTGGCTTTCTGTCTCACCCAGGCACCAACACCTCACACCACACAGTCAGTCATCCATCATGGTCCAGCACAGCCCTTTCTTCAGTCCTGGCTCAGGGGCAGGAGGGGGTGCTCAGAGTCACCCTGCTCCTTCCTGCAGCCCTCCTGCCTCCTGTGGGGAATGGGCTGGCAGGAGTGAGATGTACATCCTTTGAAAAACACCAGTATTTCTTCTGGACAATTTTCTTTTCCACACCCCACTTGTACTTCCCTTTTCTCTTTTGGTTTTTTTCCACTTTCAGGTTTTGTGATCCCTTTTTCATGGCTAGCCCACTGTCTCCTTTTTTTCCCTGTGATTCTCCAGTCAGGGCTAATCATTCATGTAGGCAAAGGACCTGCTGAGGGGAAGAAGCACCAGACAGATGCTGCTGGTACCCTGTAGGACCTTTGCACAGGGTGGGTCCCTGTTTTGCTGCTCTTCTGTCTGAATTCATACGTGAGGCTCCCTGCCTGGGAGAGCCCAAGTCTGTTTACTCAACATGGGGCTAAAATAATTGATTTGCACTTTACAATATTGAAGGGATTTGGGAGCAATTGCCCACCTGTTGTTAAGTCTAATGGCAATTCTGTTTCACAGTCTTATCATTTGTACCCTAATTATTATCATAACCAAAGAGGTGACTCTGGCTGGACTTTGAACTTGCAGCTGTTTGTTGCCATCTCCCAGCTAAGAGGCAGCTACCTGCCGTATAATCCCTCTTAATGTGTCTGAGAGCAAAGTCACACAAACTGAAATTGCTGCTGAAGGTTTGCTTTTTTCATTTCATCCTCACAGGGGCAAGGAGTGTTTGTACAGTCAGTCATGCCTGTCAGCTGGGAGGAAGCAAACACCCTCTGGGAAAGAGCTGGGAGCAGATATTTTAGCCTCTTTGCCAGTGCCCTGGCCATGTGACTGCTCCATATTCTCATGGTTGCAAGGTCAGAGAGGCAGGATCAGACAACCACTGAAGTCTGCTGACTTTGCACAGAGCGTGGGAAGTGCTGCAGGCACCATTGCCCACAGCAGGGAGATGCTCTGGGAGGCTGCTCCTTCCTGCATCCATGGCTTTGGTCACAGCCCCCTTGTGGAGCTGACACCACCGTTTGGGCTGTGGGAGGCTGTGGCTCCAGCTGGCCCAGGAGTCCTGCCCGTGTGCAGCTCGGGGGTGCCTGGGTGGCCCCCATGTGCTCCTTGGGAAGACAGGGACTGTGTGGAGTCAGCAGACCCATGGCTGGCAGAGGGTCCCTGTTGCAGTGTGATCCTGAGCAGTGGCACAAAGATGTTTCATGACTCAGACTGGTTGTTCTCTTCTTTCCATGTTCTGCCAGCAAAGTTCCAAGCTGAGAAACACCACGTCCTGATGGTGGCTGGCAGCCAGAGATATGCAACCCTTGGGTAGGCAGCTGGGATCAGCAGGTAGGATCACACAACAAGTGTGGTGACACACAAAAAAGCGTAACTTCAAATATGAAAAGCAAATGTTCATTTAACATAGCTATCTAGGATCCCAAAGAAAGCTGGAATAGAGTGAGCCATTAACTTAGTTGTGAGGCTTAGCTTCTTGAAAGTTATTTCAAGGATTTCTTCTTGAACAGGTACAATAAAAAGCTTCTTTCAATATGCCCAGCCTGGTTTTGCTGTAGTGTGCAGTGTGTCTTACCTCTATTTGTCTTTAACTATCAGCACTCTTCAAGCACTTAATTCTACTCTGACATCTGATTTCTTTAACAAAAATATACAAATATACATCTCATCCACATCTGAGGAACAAACCTTCCTCAACCGTCAACAAAGAAAGTATGGTAACCTAAAGAAAGTATAGATTACACAATTTGCTTTACTGAAATTTAAGTGCAAACTGAAATTCTCAGATTATTAAAGAAAATTCTTACTTTTGTCACAGGAACCAAAGGTCTGAAGCCCATCAAGGCCAGTTATATGCTTATTGACTTCAGAGCAGTTTGAACTGGTGCTACAAATAGCATCATTAGTCCAAGTGGCCCAAGCACCTCCTCTGTCTGCATGCCTTCAGCATCCATCTACACTCCTCTGAAGATGCAAGCTTAGCTTTGCTCTCATTTCTTTCTGGGTGAAGGTGAGATCACAAGGGATTTATTTTTAGATGTCATATAGCTACATTAATACAAAATGTACCTTTCATTTCACACAAATCTACAGAAGAGGAAGTAGAGTGCTCTGCCAAACACGCTGAAATTTCTTGCTATTTAACAGCAATATGAGAGAAGAAACAATTAATTTTTTAAAAAATTTAATTTAATTGTCATCTGATTTAATACTCATCTAATGGCTAATGATGGCTAATTACTTCAAAAAGTTTCTACTTCTGGGTCACAAAATTTACGAATAAAATATGTTCATGTGCACTGCCTAGGCCAGGTGTCACAACTCAGTGCAGATATCCACACAAGAAATACTTCTGATTTTAATTACTGTATGAATGGATATGCTGATGATGCAAAAAATCAATAAAATACTAACCAGACACAGCAAAATACTAGGTGGTCAAAGGTATCAACAAGACATATGTCTGTACAACACAAACATCTCTCTGCAAACGGGTGGGGCATGCTCATGTCAACACTAGATATTCTATGTCACTGAAACAGCCCAAGTCACCAAACTGTCACCATGCAAAGCTGTTTAATTTTTAAGCAAAACTAGGTACATCTTCTTTTTAACCCATTCAGTGACTGACTGGTCCTGCTTCCTTTCTGGAAACACACTTTCCAGGCAGGTCAATGGAGTTTCTTTCTGCCTGAGGTGACAGATTGAAGTCACTGAGGGCAAAGTAGGACACCACCCACACCAAACCATACCAAGCCAAGCCAAGCCAAGCCAAACCAAACCAAACCAAACCAAACCAAACCAAACCAAACCACACCAAACCAACCCAAAACTTATGCTTCTTCCCACAGCATTATAGTGTGTTATAAAGGACTCACACTTTTTTGTTTCTTTTTGTTTCTCTTTGGAATATCAGAAATACCAAGATAGTGCATGCTCTTGTACTGTGTCCCAGACCTTCTGTGCATGGCTGTTGTTTAACTGCTTCCAAAATCCATCTGTGGTTACAGAAAAAAATATTAAAACTGGGCCTGAATTAGCCAAATATAATATGTAGTTTCTTACTTCACAAGCAGATATAGAGCAAGCAGTCTTGACCTCTTAGATACCATCGCAATTTGGGTGGCTGACAAGAAAAACTTATTCATCAGTGACTAGCCAAACACATTCAGCAGCATCCTGCACTCCAGGGCCGGGCTCTGCTCAGTAGCCAGGCTTCTCAGAACAAGGAGGACCTTTTGGTGCAGTTTTGGCACCCTGGGTACAGACTGTCATGCAAGCCGAGTTACTGACCTGGAAATATTTCCCTGGTAGTATTTTGAGCTTTGGGCCCTTTCCTGTGCTGTGTTTTGCAGAGGAGTGGGGTCTGGAGTGAGACAGGCTTTGTTATTCTCATGTGAGGTCAGCTTTCCTCCCATTTCCCTTTGCAGATCCCTTTGCAGGATATGTTTTTATTGCACCCTTGCTCACTTTGGTTCAAGCAGAGTTATTCATTTCCTGACTGTATGTGACCATATGCGTGGCTGTTGTCAGTGATGTAAATTCTCAGCCTTCAGCGGAACAAAAAATCAGCCCGTGGTGTTTGGTGTGCTGTGTTAATGGGACACGGCTGTTTTGAGATTTCTGACTTTCACAGAACCAAACGTTTAATCTGTGCCTTTAGGAAATAGCAATAACTCATTAAGGCCATGATGCGCCAGTGTTCCTTTTTAAATACAGATGCTATTAAATATGGAGCTCTAGACTGCTTCTGAAAATACATTTTCTGTTCCTTCTCTGCACAGAACTGAATAATGTATCTCCCTGAGTCTCCTTTCACTCAAGCAGCAAAGGTTGCTCTGATGTCAGCTGCACGGGTGAGATGTAATGTGGATAGCTGTGAAATCCCCTTTGACAGTTACAATCAAAGTGAAAATATCCTTCCAATCCAGAAAAGTCTTTCCTCACATATAGGCATCTACTGTTTTGTAATTGTAACTGCTAAATCTGAGCACTTCAAACTACTCAAGAGAGACACAAATTCTTCCCTGGAACCTTTTAAAATTCGGAATATAAAAGACATATCCCTGGGAGAATGCAGCCAAGAGTTGCCCTACCAAAGGCCAGTGGAATCCAAAATAAGATAGGCTGTGGAGGCAGGTAGTCTGTAAGGGCCCCTTGTTTCCACTGGTGCCTGGGAGAATTGTAGGGTGTATTTGTGAGGAAAGGGAGTGAATGGAGGAAGAATACCAATCCCCAAGGAGCTCTCTGGGGGAATCTGGCAGGCATTGCCTTCCTATTAGTCCTTGTCCCGGTGATATATGTCAAGAGAGGGTACAGAAAGGAGAAGGGAACATGTGGATAATAAGGGAGTTTTCAAAAAATGTTGGGAACAGTTACTGTGACTGCTTTTGTGGCATCAAATCTTGTACTTTTTAAGGGTGGTGACAGAGGACAACTGAGTTTAAGATCCAAAAGCCAGCTACTTAGGCAGTGGTGGTCCCAGAAACTGAATCCTGGCCATCTGAGGGTCAACCCCAGGAGCTGGGGAACAGCTGGGTGTGGGAGGTCTCTCAGTGCCTTACAGGAACCTGGAGCCAAAACTCCCTTTGAATTAAGTCAGACCACGCAGCGAAACCAAGAGACTGGTGATCCTACCAAGCTTTGTCTTAAAGTACTGGGATACCTTGGTTCTTAACTACATCTATTTAGCACAAAGCTTTAGGTGTTTTCACCCTGCTTGAGCAATCCCTACAAATTAGCTTTTTTGGAACATGGAACCCTATTGGTCTGTGTAAACAAGCCACATTCAGCTGAATGCAAAGCCCAGTTACAGTTTCAATTTCTGTAAATTATGCAAGGATATGAATGATGGGTATGTCAATAAGCTAGACCAGAGGCTGATTCATTCATGTATTGATTCATGCATGGTTTATCTTCATGCCTTCCAGAAAGAAAAAAGTTAAAATGGTTACACTAAACTACAGAACTTGAAAGTGGTGGTTGAGGGGGAAAAATGATTCTCTGGCAGAAGAGTGGCAGATGAAGCCGTGATTTGTATAATAACCCTTTTTTAATAATTTGCATCACTTTAAATGCTTCTTAGCTATGTGTGACCAAAGTAGAAAAAATAATAAAATTAAAGTATACAGGAAATTCGCTTTATATTTTTTTTACTTTATTGCTATGTGTTTGTTCAGTGCCTTTCTTCCTCTGCCTCAAAAAGCAAAGCCAGAAAAAGATGCTTTTTTTTGTTTAAAAAAATTTTGTGTAACAGAAATAATAGAAAAAAATCATTCCCATGGTCTGGGAGTGTTACCAAGCACCTTTGGTAAAATCCCATTAGAGGTTTTAGATGGACAAGTGGGAAAACCAAGGAATGAGGGTGTTCAGGTTTCCTAAAAACAAGAAACAAAAGAAAGGAGAATGAAAATATATCTATCCCTTGCAATCTTCAGCCAATCATGGTGCAGGAATGACATACAATTTTCTTCGGTGTGTGGGCGAGTAAACCATAATTCTTCACTCCCGTTGTCTTTGATGATAAAATGTAGCTATATGAAGGGCTTTTTCTTTTCTTTTTTATAATCTCTTGAGAAGCTTTCAAGAAACAAAATATTGCATGAACAGACAGCATACAGGCAGTTTCTTGTACCACGGACTGTTTATCTGTAAGCTTGAACACAAATAAATCCGACTTACATAAAAGCAAGCCACGTAATGTATCTGCTGCTGATCCTTTCAGCTTTTGTTTTAATTAGCTGGTGCAGACGCTGAGCACACGATATGCTGCTTGTTTTTAAGGATGCCTTAGTCATCTGCCATTTTTGCACTTTTTTGATTGGCTACTGCTAAGGGCAAGGAAAGCTCTGTTGTGGTTGTACGTAAGAAAAATAACTCCAATATAATGCTGTGAAAAGCTGTTCTTTTATCTAGCTTCATCTTTGCCACCCCCATGTCATTAAGTTCTTTACCTTGGCTGAAAGTTTTAAGTACATCATTAGTAATATCTACTTTCATGTACACAGCTTTCAATTCATAGGTTGACTCTCACTGTAACTCTGTTTATTCCAGAATAATACACCTGGGGTTGTTTTAGCCTAGCGTGACAAGGTGTAATGTTAAGTAGTTGCTTAAATTGTAATCAGTTTGTGAAATTTTACTGCCAAAACTGAATCATAGATGAAATTTATTTCATATATTTCTTCTCCAAAGGAAGAAATGAAGTAAACTTATGTTTAAAATAGGAAAATATATCCCTCTGCTCCTTCCCCCCATCTCTTTTTTTTTTTTTTTTTGGATTCTGATAAAAGCTGAGAAAATAGGGCTGAAGTTGGTTGGGAAGTGCACATGGACCTCCCAGTCCCTGCTGCCCTGAGGAACAAAGCAGTCTCACAAGCATTGTCTTTGTCAATGTTTGAAATGGAGGTCTCTCATGGCAGTTTATATAATTTTTTTTCTTAAAAGCTGGGAACAGCTTTTCAGAATGCCAGCTGTCCACTCTGAATGCATGTACAGATTTTTGATAGACAAGGAATACAGCATGTCTTTTCATTTAACCTAGCAAATGTGTATAAACAGACTATGTGCCTAGAGTGGTTCAGTTTTATCACTCACTCGTGAATGGTAGAAGTGACACAGTGGCAGCCTTTCCTTTCTCAGCAGTGTGTCTTCCAGCCGTAGGTGTCTGTGAACACTCTTGAAAACCATCACTGTATTTTTAATGATACAATGGAATATATCCGCCTCCCAAAACATGAGATAAAGTCAACTAAGAATATCCCCAGTTAGCGTTTTTCCTCAACCCACAGAAGAAAAAAATCAGTTCAATCCTGTAGTTAGTGGTTTTGCAAATTTCTCATAATTAGAAAAAGAAAAGAAAATGCCTGAAGAGCAAAAAAATCTGAACACCAAACCTTTGATCCTGGATTTGAAGCTAACCTGTGCAATTAGCAGTGGTTTTGTCACAAAGGAAAGAGTCACAGGAAGAAAGGATGGAACCCTGCACAAAGAAGTGATTGGGTAAGACTGAGAAAATGATGCTTAAATCATTTACAGAGTCACACAACTCCTTCCTCAAGAGTAAACAAAACACATGAAAAAAAAGAGAAATAAAGGAGAACAGCATCAAACAAACAGCATCAAACAGAAACACTTCCAAACAATTCCCTCCAAGTTATCTCACCCAAGAGGCAAAATTTAACGCCATCACATCTGGGAGGCTGTGCTCAAACAAGGAGCTTCCCAGTGTGTAGGAGCCATTATAGGGATATCAATATGGCTTCAAGCTGTTTTTTGGCTTCATATGAGAGGTTAGTTACAGCCCAAGAGAGTATTTGATGGCTATTTGATCATGCACATTCCCACAGCCAAGAAGAACGTTTTTGGCCTGGCAGACCCAACGCAGCCCTAGATGATGCCAGAGAAGGAGGCAGTTTAATGCCTTTTCTCTGGCGGGCCATAAACACCCACGTGAAGAGAAACCCATGTGTAATGGTCCATAGGTATCAATAACCTTTTCTTATGCTGACAGAGGGCTTACAGGAACAAAATCAGAGTCTTGCAAGAATAAAAAAAACCCCAAAACCTAAAAAGATGTTTGACAAGCAAATGTCCTTGGTCGAGTTACAGTCCTCTGATCCCTTGAACCAATCAACATTGCTTAGCTGATTACTCACACTAAGCTCACTGGCAGTTTCTTGCCATTTACACAAAGGATGCAGTAAATTCTTTGACTGTGGATCATCGTTGGGGATAGCCTACCTGGAGAACTCCACCATGTAGTACTGGCTTTGGAGACCTGCTGCCAGCAGCAAACCACAGCTCCACATTACTAATGATCAGGTGGCAGGGAATGGCTTGAAATATACCCACAAATGCTCATGTGGGGGTACATTTGCCAAAATGGTCTCATTCAAAATGCTTCCTGTGAAAAAAAGATGTCTCTGAGGTGGCATAGAGCGAGAGGAGGATACCAGCTCTTCATGATTCATGTTGGGTTATAGGTAGACAGAGCTTTGTGCTGAGGCTGCTGCTTGGTTGGCAGAGCTCCTTTCCTTTGTTGACAGCATAACTCAGTCCGTCGCATTTCTGATGCCAACATCTTTCTTCCAATACTCCACAGCTTACCAACAAAGGCTCTGTGATCCCCTCTGCAGTACTGTGAAACCGATGAATTCTGCACCATAAGGTTTTCTGACTACTACTACAGAAATGAGGATTGGCTTTTCTGGCAGAGGTTATGGGATGCATGGAGTGGGAGGGAATAGACTCCAGGTTTCCAGAGGCAAGTTAGGGTGCCCAGAGATGAGAATCTGCAGATGAATCCAAACTGTTCAAAGCACATTTAGATATCTATGCACAGTTCAGATAATGAACTGATGTGTGCCTCTTCTGGTTGGTAAAACCATAGAGGCTTCAGGTTTGCAGAGTTTTTTTATATATTCTGCACATTCAAAAATTATGATAGCACATGATATTTGAAATTTCCCATATATTTAATCATAACTTTGAGCTTCCTGGCTTTAAGAGTTATTTTTAATAACTGGACCAATTTGAACAAGGCTTTTTGCCACTGTGTTATTTATTTGTGCTGTCTAATGCATTACAGGTTAATGAAATTTGTCATCTACAATATTAATCATTGTAGGAAATCTAAAATAACATTTGGAACGTCTTTGCAGTTTTTTGTTTTCTTGTTTTGTGTTTAAATTGGTTTTCTTAATGTATTTTTGTTTGTTTTCTCCCAAAGTTTGTTTGCTTAAAATTTCAGTTTTAACCCTACAGAAAATTTAAAGTGCATTTTTTCTTGATTTACTCATCAGGCCCACTGTATCGCTCCTCATATGAGGCAATATGGCAGCTAGATAAGACTTTTGAGGATGGCTTCAACAAACCATGGAATTTCTGAATCTCAGCTTTCTGAAAAGTAAGCAGTTTGAGGTGAGGAACTGACTGAATCAGGCACAGATTTACCGGAGGCAGAAGCATATCTTGGCTACGGCTGGAGAGGTTGTGCATGATGAAGTGTTCGAAAAACGTGTGGATGCAGCATCTGGGGACGTGGTTTAGTGATAACATGACAGTGATGGGTAAACAGTTGGGCTTGATGACCTTAGAGGTCTTTTCGAACCTTAACAATTCTATGCTTCCATGATTCTATGTGGTAACTCTTTCCTGCATCAACACTTTCCTTGCTGTGGCACCCAGGAGTGGTAGCAGAGACTCTCTGGTGCTCTGAACCTTACCATAATCTCACTTATCACCTCTGTTCCTTTGTCACCTCCCAGGAAATAAAAAGAGCACGGACTGCATTGGCTGCTAATATGTGCTTGGTTATTGACCAAATGTACAGGGTGCAGTTTGTTGCATCTTTTGAACAGTTTAGGCTTTCTGTAATTGGGTCAGACTGGCAGCATTGTCTGAAAAGAGAAGGAAAACAATGTTTTCATTGCAAGCTGTGGTCATAGCCAGCAGGATATTCTGCATTGTTCTGAGGCAAGGGATGCAGCCTGGGAATAACATATGCTATCTTTTCTGCTCTGCACCTGCAGAGATTATTTTCTTCATTAGGTCTGAAGTTTCATGGCAGGGGAATCAGTGACAACAAAACCAAAGGTTAAGAACTGTTTGGTTTTACCTTTTCCCCTGCTTGTGTTTATTTAGTTGATAGACAACAAATAGCATAGAACATCAGAACAGGGACAGAGCAGTTAGCAGGAAAAATTAAAAACTTGCTGTCTACTTCCACTGCCTTTGGTATCAAAACCAGTGAGTGCAGAGTCTAGCTGGGTGTAAGTTGAGATGCTATGTCATAGCAGAAGGATATGTTTTATATCTTGTTAATGTATATGGACGAGGAGGTGCAAAGAACGTCTTCATCTTTGGAGAAAAAAAATCACATAAAAATGGGAACTCAGTGAAGAGGGTAGGGTGTCATCCCATTTCACATGTGAATACTTGGCATGCTTTAGAAGGAAAATCTACAAGGATGAACTTTAGTTATGGACTAATCTCCAATGAAAAAAAAGATCCTTATGTAGGGACAGTCTGAGGAGGCTCTTAATTTGGGTGCTCTGAATCTTGCACTGGGGAAGTCAGTCTCTCCACTGGCATAGGAGAAAGCCCAGCAGGACTAGAGCCTTGTGCCTGAAGCCAGCCTTTGGGAAGACTTAGCCTGTATTTCTGTAGCATATGCACATTCAACGCAGTAGTTGGTGCCTATGTCAAAGCCTGTACAGTTTGCTGTGCATTTCAGCAGCATTTGCATTTAAGGTAGGTAAATAATGTTGTCAGAACAATGAACCAATAACACTTCCTAGAAATACCGTGGAGAACATGATTCTGGCATAGCCCTTGATTTTTAAGTTTGGAGAGTGAGATTTTTTTCTTTTCTATTTTAAAACAGTTTCCAAACAGTAACTCATGCCAGGAAAAACAGAGCCATTCTCTCAATGACAACAATGCTCATTGTGTTTTCTGTAACAGATGCCAGGTTTTTATCACCAGACCAGACATTAACCCCCTTGGTATCATTCTGAAAGGAAGCATCCGTGCACCCCACTGACTTCTATTCCCTATGGGGCTTCATTATGCCTCCTACCTTTAAAGCTTCATGCGTATTTCCTTGCCCAATATATCAAGAAGATTTGCAGAGCTGACCTTATTTTTTTTCCTCTCCTTTTGAAAGGTAGAATTTGTGCTTTCTGGTTTCNCCAGACCTTGTCCACAAAGCACACATTTTTCCACAGAAGTATCTACTCAAGTGATATCTCTTCCAGTTAATGGACTTCAGCATGTGGAAAACTGATACCGACAATTATATATTTATGGCGTGGAATGACTCACTGGAAGTGCTCCTGAAATCCCTTCAGTGTTTCAGATACTGAAGTCACACAGTCTCAAAGATGTGCAAGGAAAGTCTCTGCTGATAATTCCCCGAGCACCACAGTGAAGAAGAGAGGCTGATCCTCCAGCTGCCAGTGATTTCCGAGTGACATGGATGTCCTCCACTGATGGCATGTTTCTCTGTGTACTTTGCAGTAGTGTTTATAGAGCCAATTCTGAAAATATTGCAATGACCAGTTTATGCAGCTACTACTGCTTCTCTAAATGGAATTGTGTCATGGTTTTAAGCCCAACTGGAAATGAAGCACCATGCAGCCTTCTGACATGCAAAATTGTAAGTCAACACTGCTAATTTACTCAAGAGCAGCTTGTGTAAGACCATGGCCAGGTGTAGTTACAAAGACAAACTGTTGTTGTTAGTTACCATTATTACTGTGTCCTCATATAGTGCCTTCATTTCAGTTGCAAAAAGATGGATCAGACCTATCTGGGTTATTGGTGGTTTTGAAAGGAAAGATCTAACAGCATGACTTTTGAATAGAATTATCTAATTACAAAACCTTTTTATTTTGAGGAGTAAAGAGGTAAAAATGGATGCCATGGAGGCATATTAAATGATCCGTGTTATAGAGACTATTGAGGACAGCTGGAATCTTCATCTTGTACTTCTGAAAAAACCAGAAATACACGGAAAAGAAAAATGGGTGAAACTGAAACCTGCTCATTTAGATCCGCAAGAACAAAACCAAATGCAACACCTTAGCCCTGGGAACTCACAGTCACAGGGTATTACTGAAAAGAAGCAATCAGTAGGATTCAGAAAAGACGGCTCAGGAATAAAAATATCATTTGCAGTCGCACTGGGTAGGATAAAAATTATCTGTCCTCATACTTCAATATATGTGAGCTGATAATCAAGTGGAAAAATTTTAAATTTCCCCTCAAGCAGTAATATTACACAAGTGTCAAGTACACTATAGGGAATTTAATGTTTTCCTCTGGAACATCTGCCATAGAGCATTGCCTGAGAAAGGATATGGAACCAGGCAGATCACCAGACTATTAGAGTGGTAATAAGTCCCAAAATAATTCTAGTATGATTACGTATAAAACTGCTTTGCAAACACTTGGGATGAGACGGTCCAGATATGGATGTGAATGTGCACTGTGGTGTGGATGTTTAAAAGGGCTCAAGAGGTTACTTTGGAGGAAGATATTTAATTTCATTTTTATTTTGCTTTTTTCTAAAATCAATTAGAAGATATTTCGGGCTTTTTTCAGGCATACAAAAGGACATTAATCTGCCAGGTTAATATAAAAATTCAGATATGCGATCTTAGCTGTCCTTATCTCAGGGAGAAGAAGAAAAGATTTTAGAAATGAATAATTAAATGAGCATTAAAATAATATAGCTACTGATTTTCCATAAATCTATTGATATTGTTACTATTGCTCTTATTATTTCTACTTAGACAGATTGATAGCAGCTTTTATCATCCTTCTAAGTGTCCTATCAAATTCTGGTGTGTGCAGCAGAGCTGATAAGAGATGACAAATGCCACCCCTGGGATCTCCATATATTATTATATTTATGCATGGCTGTTCACTGACAGCCAGTCCCAGAGAGCTGGAAAATAGTTTTATTGTTCTGGTGGGGCAGCTGCTATTCTTCTTCCGCCAGCAGAGTAGACAAGGATGCACCTGCCATTGTGTGAGAAATTGAAATTTAATTTCTTGCTATTTTAAAACTGCACTGGTGTGCAAAGAGGTCATCATCAGAGGAGCCAGAGGCTAATGAAAGGAAAAAAAAAAAGGAGGGAGTAGATGAACTCCAGCCTTGGAAGCTGATGCTGAAATATGAAGTAGGGGGCACACAAGAGAGCATGCAGGGACTTAGTGGATAAACAGATCTCTGACCGTGACTGGTGGGAAAGCACAAAATAGTTCACTAATTTTGTCTTGTCTCAGGGACCTTTCATGCACTCTCATCCTGGCAGGTGGGAGCTTCCTGCCTCCTGGTGAGAGAGGTGTATGTCTAGAGTAACTCCCTGGCTTGGCAACAGTGCTGAGCAAGAAAGGTCTGCAGCACCTTTTCTTGCCACCATAAATCTCTTCCGACATTCAGCCTTGTTTACTGTTGTTCCTCTACTTAAGGAACAGAAAGCAATTATGACTTTTACACTTTCTGCTCCTGTCTGTACTATGGGCCCAGGTTGCCTTCTGTTACCAAGATCTTTTGCTTGAATGGGACTTATTTTGAGAACAGCTGGGACCGTTGATCATTTGGCAAGATCTATCAATATCTATCTTTTCACTTCTTCATTCTTCCAACTGCTCTTGTTCATTTTTTCTTCTTGCCTTTCTCCTTTAGATTATTATTGCCAAGATGCAATGAAGAAATCATCAAAATATGACTCACATATCCTCAAGGCTCAGCAGCCATGAGACAAACAAAAAGAACCTGAAGCATATATGTCAGACAAAAAACCAAAAAATCCCAAAGCAAACCCAAGTTCATATAATGATCAATGAATCGTCAATGAATGTCAATTCATGTATTGACAACTTTAGTTTCACTTTCCTTCCACGCTTGCACTGACTTTATGGATAGTCATATATTTAAGTAGATTCATAAATGAAATGCAAAGACATTTCAGGGAAATTAATAGAGCAACAATTTAAAACCAAGTTTGTAATTGGTGTAAGACATTTAGCAGAAAGGTAATATGTGTGCTATGCTGAAGAACTTTACTCATTTAATTGGCTAAAAAATAAGGAGCTGGACTCTTTATATCTTTCTATATTTAAAATTAGGAAATGGTCATGTAAGATAGTGTGGTTGGCTGCTTCTGAAGTTACGAGCTAAAATTATATTGCCCACTGGTTAGGCTGAGTCCTTGCTTGATTTTATGTAAGCAAGACTGATCTCTATTTTTCTTTTTTCTTTTTACTTTATTACAAAATAGATCATTACCTCTATCTATAATCTGGATTGTGATTATTTGTCAATAACATTTTTCAGCCATCAGCAGCTGTACATAATTGTATGTCTTGGGTGGATATGCCAGACAAATTATAATACCTAGTAACTGGTTTTGTGTACAGTCTTGTTGTTTTTGCTTAACCCCAGCTGGCAACGAGCACCACACAGCCACTCGCTCACTCTTTCCTCAGTGGGATGCGGTAGAAAATCAGAAAAGTAAGTGAGAAAACTCATGAGTTGAGATCAAGACAGTTTGATAGGTAAAGAAAAACCCACACATGCAAGCCAAACAAAATAAGAAATTTATTCACCACCTCCCAGAGGCAGGCAGGTGTTCAGCCACCTGCAGGAAGGCAGGGCTTCATCACATGTAACTGTGATTTGGGAAGACAAATGCCATCACTCTGAATGTCCCGCCCTTGCTCCTTCTTCACCCAGCTTTATAAACTGAACATGGAATATCCTTTTGGTCAGTGGGATCAGCTGTCCTGGTGTGTCTCCTCCCAGCTCCTTCTGCACCCTCAGCCTCCTCCCAGGTGGGGTAGTGTGGGGGGCAGGAAAGGCCTTGACACTGTGCAAGAACAGCTCAGCGATAACAAAAACATCCCTGTGTTATCAACACTGGTTCCAGCACAAATACAAAACACAGCCCTAAACCAGCTCCTATGGAGAAAATTAGCTCTACCCCACCCAAAACCAGCCCACTTGTGTAATGTAAGAACCATGTCTTGAACCTAAACAGACCCTGAACAGTGACATGTCACCCAGATGCATCTATGGAAAGGTGAAGTACTGATACTATATTTTAAGCACTGAATATGTTTTAGAGAAGGACTGAAGAGCAGCATTTGAAGGTGAATATTTTTCTTCCAAGAAGAATTTCCTAACTGTTGGGATAGAGAGGCTCAAGGGACTGGGTAATTCTAAAAATAGAAAAGGTGTGAATTCGTGGGAAGCCACTGGAATGTCTCTCTTCCCAGAAAATTGGGCAACGCATTAAGTGACAGTTTATTAAGAGTATGTGAATACTGTGTTGCTGCTCAATAGGTTTTAGGCCAGATTTTCCTTTGCCACTTTAGCTTTCTCATTTCATTACTGTGATGCTTGAGATATAAGTGCCAATTTGATTGTGGCAGCCTAAATTAGACATCTGGCTATCCTATATTGACATCAGAGACCTGTGCAGGGAGAAAGGTACCTCCAAGGGCTGATTCAGAGTCTTGAGGTGAGTACTATTTACCTATTGCACTGGGAAACTTCCTCCCAGTGCCCATACAAAGCAAGCTGCCTTTCCACCCATGGGAAACTCCATGTGCAGTGGTGTGTCTAAATGAGTGAGCAACTGACAAGCCCACAGCTTTTGCATCAGTCCATTCAAGAAAAAGAACATTGTAAAGGACAGGTGTCAAAGGGCCTTCCTTAGGGAAATGACGTGGCATGTGTGAGGAGTGGAGATCCTGCAGTTTGGATTTCATGACAAGACTATGAGTTTCTGCAGGTGCTCTTCTAATAGAACCTACTAAGTCTTATATCTTACACATACCTCCCTCATCATCCCTTAAACAGGGCATTCCCACAGGACTTGTGCTGCTGTATGCAAATCTGATACCCCCATTACTCAGAGTTGTCATTTTTGTTCACACTTTCCCTACCTCCACCTGTTGGATAATCCTTCAAATGAACAGATAAAGGCACTCAGAATATGAATGATAAATTATGCTGGAAAACAGCAAGTTTCTTAATATTCTACATGGAGTTGTGGAACCGAGGCTCAGCAACAGGTGATCAGTGATGAAAAACACGTCAACTGTTTTGAGATGCAGGTTATCTTGTCAGGTAAAATGAATAATTAAAACCGCTCTATTTTTCCACTTCTCCCTAAGTATTATGAACAGCCTCAGGCTTTTCTTTCTGCCTAAA
Organism: Pachycephala philippinensis; assembly: GCA_013397055.1. Lineage (NCBI taxonomy): Eukaryota > Metazoa > Chordata > Aves > Passeriformes > Pachycephala > Pachycephala philippinensis. Next base: position 354,822 of record VWZT01000387.1, read on the forward strand.
GCCACCCCAGGGTGGCTTGGGGACATCACAAATACATGCATCTCTTGAAAATCCTTGTAATTTCAGTCTTCTGGGACAACGTCATTGTAAATAGATTATCTCATTCTGACAAAAGGCTGGACATCAGAGATTTTCTGAGAATATGGAATTTACACATATATATTTTTTAAGGTGAATGAAAACTACCCATGGTTGGGGAAAGGATGATCAGCAGATCTTCTGGTTACAAATTTGATTTTCGTTTGTGCTTTGAAACTCTTTGCTTTTTACTTATTTCCTATGAATATGGAGCAGTACCTTGAACTTAAATAAGGTATTTCTCATGTCTCCAAGATCAGCATGTATGCATTTAAGCTTTTTTTCCTGAATCAAAGCAAACTGCTGGAAGGAATCTGCTATCTCCTTCTACAGTTGTTGGTTTTCTGTCATAATGGAGTTGTCGCCTTTGGCTTACATTAGATAAAGCCATGCAAACATCAGTCAAATACTTCATACAAGAAGTACAATAAACACAAACATGTAGATTTTTGCATTTACCTTTATTGGACAAGAAGGTTTTAATACTAAAGAAAAAACCACGTTGGAAAGTTACCTAAGCCAGATAAAATATTTTATCTGAACTCTGCTATGGAGAGATACCTTATGAAACAAAAGGTGGCCGCTGAAAGGTAAAATATACAGTAATAGGTTTGTTGGATTTGGACGGTGTCTTTAAACCATGCCTTGACTACAAACAGCATCCTGGTTTGGGGGAAGGTATGATTGGAAAAGTTTGCTTGAAAAAGGATAAAATTCACCACTTTCTGAAAACAAAGAAACTTTCTGATTTTTTTAGGACCATTTCCAGCCCCCAGCTGAACAGCAGCCAAGAGCTGTCAGAGGGGCACGCTGGGTGAAGCGGAGATGTACAGCTGAGGTGGTGGGCTATTGTCATTGACCTCTACATTTGCTTCTGTGCTTCGAAGAGCACCAAGTTTGTCCTGCTGTTTGCAAGCAGAAAATGGCTATACACAAAGGAACTTTCAAGTCAGTGTGGGGGAGATGTACAGGGCAGCTTCAAATCTCTTCTGGGCCATTCTCAGTTGCACTCACAGGCGGCATGTGTTGTATGGTGCTCTGCTGAGCTGGCAGCACTGGCTTTCAGAAGCCAGTCACTTTTTGGAAGGTCTTCAGCTTCCATGACTTCTAGAGCAGGGAAATGCCAGAACATCCAGAAAGAAGCAGATACTGCTTTTCAAGAAATGTGGTAATGTTCAATGAATAAACGCTATAAGAGCGGGTTCTCCATTGAATAGAATTTGTCTTTATTTGAAGAAAATATCTTTCTGACAAAATAAACATGCCGAACAAAATGGGAAAAAGTACCAGGAAAATGGACTCCTTAAAATCAATATTATTTTGCTATGAATAGTCAAAACTTGAAATCAAAACACTGTTTCTGTTAAAATCCAGCAACTTTCTGAATATACAGAATTTTTTGACAACATGCAGTGTCCCATAAGTGATATTAAAAAAAAAAGAGAAATGTTTGTAAAGAGAAAACATGTTCTGCTGATCAACCGTAGCTACCATAAAGCCCCTCTCATTTCTATGACTCCTCTGCATTAATGTAGCCTTTTTGGAAATCCTGAGGAGGCAATATGTATTCCTTCAGAGAATTACCAATTTTTTTCAAAGACTCATTCTTAGAAGAGAGGTACTTGGAGTGTTTAGACTTGTAGCCTGTACCAAAAAGCTCAGATACATTTCACTAAGTAGGAAACAAGTTATACTTCTGCAGCTTAAGCTTTCCTTGTCTTACATCTGAAACCCCAAAATCACTTCTACTTTTTTGTGTGGTATAGAAGTAATGCCCTAGAATATCAGTGTTCTAGTTTTCTATTGACTACAAGTAAATAACCAGCTAATTCTGAAAAGATATCAAGACACGAGTGCTTACAATAGCAAATCTTATAGTAACTCAGTTTTTAAATACAATTAATTTAGAAAATTGAAAAAGGTAAAAAGAATATTTAGGTAAACTGGAATAGAGATAATTCTAAGGACTTTTTATTTTTATCATGGATTTCAGAAATACCAAAGACTTGAACAAAGCTTGATCTCCAAAAATCTAATCATTATTTATCATTTATCTACTGTCTTTGGAAAGATAATACAGGTCTGCTGATACTGACAATGCTACTGTATTTTTTCTGGAGAAGAGTGGAGTCACTAACTGCAAGATCAAGAGGGGCTGTAAAAGGGTGAGATAGTGTTAGGTATTATTTTTGAGCCCACATAATCCAATCACTGCATTGCCATCTCGGATGAATCATCCTTCACTACATTTTTCTTTGCATTAAACAATGATAAATACCTTAAAATGTACCCTGTACTTTATGAGTACTACTTAAACACTGTCGTTTCTATGGAGACAGAATGATTAGCTCATTGCATTGACTTACTGCCCTGATTTTGTTTTCTCCGGTTTTGCAACACCCCAAATATTTGATAGTTTCTTAGACAAAAAATTCTCCATTCTCCATACTTGATTTCACACATTTCCCTGTAATTTCTGTTTGAGTTGAATCAACCCTTGTGAAAAAGGCATCAAAGTTAGATTGTAAGCGATAGTGAATGTGCCAAAATATTAGGGAAAGAGTTGCAATGTTTGATTGTGGTCACTAGTGACTTATTTTCATTTTCCAGCTAAAACTGGTTCAAAGTTCACCTTTTACAATCTTCTGGACCCACACCTGCTCTCCTCATATTGCATAAGATAGCAAATAATGTCCCTGGGGACAGTTTCAGCCAGTTATCTAAGTCCCCTAGGGCACATTTCATCTGAATTTGTTGATCTAAAGCAATTCAACTTATGTAAATACTCTTCTGTACTCTTTTGTCCCTGTTCTAACCTGAGATCTCATTCCTGTATTACCGAGGTTAAAGATGATGTCTGCATGATTGTCATTGACCTTTTAATTGACAAAGGGATTAAACATTTGAGTTTTCTTAATTAATCTGTCACCTTTTTGTTTCCTTTCTACTGCTCTTGTTACTGAATGGCTATGACTCACATCTCTTTGTTCATCCTTTACAGTGCCCTTTCTTCTCGTGTCCCCACATGTCTGTGCTCTTATTTCATACTCATCCTTGTTGCTCTGGTTAGTTTCCACTTTCTTATTGTGGCACTCTTAGGTTTGAAATTATTGAAAAAACGGTGATTTTAACCAGCAGGTCTCCATCTAGGCTTGTCATTCTCTCTCCACATTGAGACAGCTCATGCCCAAGTCCCTGCTGTTCAGGGAAGTGATGTCTCTCCTTATGTATTTGTTGTTGTTGGTTTTTTGTTTGTTTGTTTCTTGTCTCTTTTGCGGTTTTATCTTCCAGTCTCTGAATGTATGAAGTCTGTGAGCTGAATTTCACTGGCATTTTTGCTACTCCCTTTCCTTCCTTTCTAAAGATCATGAGCTTCACAATTTCACAGTGATTTTCACCTGTTACCTACATCTTTTTATTCTCGTTTATTCCTTTCCTTGAATTCTTTCTTCTCACTGCTTCCAGCACATCCAGAATTACCACCTTTCCATATCATGCTGGTTTATTTTCCCAATGGCAAAGTGGGAGACTAAAATCCCCCAATCAGACTCTGTCTATTTGATGGCTGCTTACATAGAGCTTCAACCTCTTGATAGGTATTCACGGTGATCTGCCTCCTCCTTCATTGTAGTCCCCATGTTTGTTCCCCTTTCTATTGCTAACCTTTTTTCATCAGGTTTACACTGTGATTTTAAATCACCCTTCCTCATTTCCCCCACTTGTGCTTCATAAACAACTAATATTCCTTCTAGTAATTTTTTAGCATATTAATACACTCTAGTAAGTCTTTATTATGCCAGGAAAAAAATTGAATTTTTTTCATGTTGCAAGAGTCTAATTTCTTTCTCTTTATTCTTGCAGTGTCTATGCACACACAAAGTTTTCAAGTTTTCAGCTGATTGAACCACTACACTTTCTTTGGTCCTCTTCTGATCCTGTTATCCTAAGTGACCAGTGGGTTCTTAGAAGTCTTATTCAGTTTATCCTAAAACAATCCCAGTAAGGTTAGGAAAGTCTATGTACAATAATACATTCCATGCTTTTCCAAGGTGGACTGCTCTGTTACCACTATGAGGTAGAATAGCATCTTGAGAAAATCAAGGTTTTTATTGAGATACCAGTTTTTCACCATACATTAAATTTTGGAGCACATTTTATTTTTCTGATCCTTTATCCGTGACTGAAAGGATTATGAGGGCAGATCATAAAGGTAAATTCTTCTGCCTCTTCTTCCTGAGACATTACTGATCTCTTTTGGCTCCTGTCATTATTTCCATGTGGATAAAGAGAATGGGATAGTTTATACATGAGATCACTCTGTCTGACAGGTCACAGAATAAGTTCCTCAAATGTTTTTGTCCCAGTTGTGCAAGAATAAGAATAACGTGATGGGCAGCACTTTTAGGTGAAGCATGGTTCTCAATTCTGCTCACAGTCCATGGTGTCACATATCATATGATTCTAGCATTATTGTTGGTATCAGTTCATAAGAAATAGTGGCTTAGCATGCTAAAAATTAAGAAATGTGTTACAAAAAACTATTAGGAACAGGTGTGAGATTGAAGCCAAACTTGTACTTTTTCACTTTCTGTCCCATTTTTATCTTCCCTGCTTTTTCACAGGATCCTTTTTTCATAACCACTCTCATAGCTCACCATTACGATCTTGTTAGACTGAAAACTTTTCATTCTTATTTGTTCAATGTTTAAGGAAAAAACAAACAAAAGAAAAGAAACAAGCCCTGGTCCCAACTGGAGCCATTTGCAGCTACTGTAATGTAAATAATACGTAGCCCAGACATACAATGAACTGAGGGACTGCCAGTACTTTCTGGGCCCACACACTTGGAAGGGGGTGGAGGGAGCAGGAAATGATTAGCAGAGGGGAAAGGCAGAGCTCCACCAGGCAAAGCTGAGGAGGCTCTGCAGTTTCAAGAGCTGCCAGCCCTGCTCAGGGCTGTCTTTGTGCGCATGTTGAGATGTGGAAGCTGCTTGAGGTCAACCAACAGAGCTGTTTCCACATTCACTAAGATTCTGTCTTACTGGCCTGAAAGCGCTCACAGGTTAACAATAAATAACAAGCATGCAGTGAAGAAAGCAAGTAAAAAACTTGTTTTGAATTTAGAGGTTGCCGATAGCACTAGCTCTGTTAGTACCAGGAAAAAAAAAGCATCATAAATGTCTAAAGCACCTCAGAGTCACTCAAAGGATGAAGAAAAATATTTATTTGGGCTCTCTGCTTGTTTTCATTCACATCTACGAGCTTGCACACGCACGCTAAACCTAGCTGTGTTCTTTGGAAATTTAAAGCAAAAATCTTTTTTTTGAGTCATCAGCTGGAAGAGGTATGAACTCTTTCAGTCAGTAGGAGCACAACAGATTTTCCACAGGATTCTTTGAAAGTCTCCTCCGTCTGGGCTGAACCATCACATCTGGCAGAAACTCACTTCTGCTGACTCCAAGACCCACATCCAGGACATGAATATTCATCATGTTACTCATGCTGTGTTCCTTTCCCTCTGATGTGTTTGACTCCCAGCACCAGCGAGACACTCAAGAGCAGCTGAGGAGATTTTGCCAGGTTTTACTCTTCAGCTGAAGCAGGAAATAATTTTCACATCCCATGAAACTTTCCAGTACAAGGGAGTTCTTTTCTTTCTTTTTTTTCTTCCTTTTTTGTTTTTTCTCTCCTGCTTTAGTAAAAAATCTTGACTAAATGCAGGTTTTCAGTGAAGAAAACAAAAAATTCCCCTACCCACCCTCAGCTAAATCAAACCAAGAAAATAATCCCCAAATCAAGAAGAAAGGTACATTTTTCATGATTCAGCCCCCAGATCTAAACTGGGATGCCCTGACACCAAGTTATCTTTTACTTCAGTAAACATTTTTGCAGTCTGTCTTCTCTCTTCATTTCCCACTTGAAATTCCAGCTTGAATCTAAGAACTTGTTTTCCCAATAGACCTTCACTTAACTGACTGCTGAATTTTCAGGTTCTAAAAAGTATAAAATGCTTATATTTTTACACAAAGAAACAAATTCCTGCCTAGCTTTACTTACAGCATTATTTGAGATCCTTTAAGAACATGTGAGAAAATTTATTCAAGAGTTGAACAACCTGAAATACAATGATTCATATGACTTCTACAGGCTCTTTGTAAGATTATAGAATCACAGAAAGATAGAATTACAGGATCATAGAATGGCTTGGGTTGGAAAAAACCTTAAAGATCCATCCTCTCTGCCATGGGCGGGGACATTTTCCATTAGACCAGGCTGCTCAAAATCCCATCCAGCCTAATCTCAAACACTCCCAGGTATGGGAAACCTGTTCCAGTTCCTCATCACTCTCATAGAAGAGAATTTCTTCCTAATATCCAATTTAAACCTGTTCTCTTTCAGTTTGGAGCCATTCCCCCTTGTCCTGTCACTACATGCTCTTTAATGAATAGTCCCTCTCCGTCTTTCTTATAGGTTCCCTTCAGGTGCTGGAAGGCTGCAATTAGGTCACTCTAAGCCTTCTCTTTTCCAGGCTGAACAATCCCAGTTCTCTTTCTTAGTCTTTCTTCACAGAAGAGCCCCAACAGTTCCATGTCCTTCCTGTGCTGGGGACCCCAGGGCTGGATGCAGAGTTCCAGGTGGGGTCTCAGAGGAACAGAGGGGCAGAATCCCCTCCCTGGCCCTGCTGCCCATGCTGCTTTGGATGCAGCCCAGGACACGTTTGGCTTTCTGGGCTGTGAGTGCCCATGGCTGGGTCATGTCCAGCCTCTCATCCACCAGGACCCCAAGTCCTTCTTGCAGAGCTGCTCTCCATCTGTTCGTGCCCCAGCCTGGATTGATACCAGGGTTGCCCCAACCCAGATGCAGCACCAGCACTTGGTCTTCTTACACCTCATGAGATTCCCATGGGCACATTTCTTGAGTTTGTCCAGGTGCCTCTGGATGGCGTCTCCTGTTCTTTAGGTGTGTCAACAGCACCACTCAGCTTGGTATCATCAGCAAATCTGCTGAGATAAGTTGTAGTACGCAAAAGGATGCTGTCCAATTCCCACACTTGTCTATTGGAGCTTACAACAAATGGGAGAAAGATGACAACAGTTGCCTCCTTCTGGGTAATTGTAGGAAGTGTGGGATCCCCATTAAACACTCTTTGTGGCTGGAAGCAGGACACGGGGCGCTGTGCAAGCTCTGCTTGCTGCATGACCACCCCCTGGGAGCTCTAACATAACCAGAAGACCTGGCCATCAGCCTTAACAATGTCAGGAAAGGGAGGCCTGTGAGATGATGGCAGTTCAACATTTTATAGGTTTAGAATACTCCAAATGAATAAATAACCCCAGTTTTGAAACAGGCAATGAATTGCTAGTATTATGGCTAGGCACAAAGATAAGAAGAAAATGAAAATGCTTCTGCAAGATTAAAGGCCAATTTTATCTAAGAGATACAGAAAACCACCTCTAAAATCTTACTGCCTAAAGGAGAAGCTGTTAATACTGGGTAAGAAAAAAGTGTTAGGGTGATGAACCTATAAAATACAACGTCATGCATGTAACTCTTCACAAAAATAGCAGGAATCTGCACTAGCTTAGTCATTGGCAGGTTAATGTTTACTATTAAAAGAGGCGAGTTTAGTATTGAAAGAGGTGGCTTCAACAAAAGGATAATTCTATTCAGAGGAATGGATCTATTTAGCCTTAAAAGATATCTCCCATTAATGCAATCCATAAACTCTCACACAGATGTTTGACTTAGTCAATTATTTTGCATGACACTGACACATTTGACATTAAGATATTTGTGTACAACCTGAGCTTTAAAGCACATTTTAATATCTCATTAAAATTCCACTTGGAGAACATATGGCATATAAAAATTCATTTGTTATCTTGATTGATGGCATTTCAGTGAGCACTGTTTGAGTTTAGAATCAAAATATAATCTTAGACCTAATGAAGCAGACTGTGCAGGCTGAACTTTTTGTAGCTTCCTACAAACTGCTTCAGTATTTTTTGGCAGTGATTTTGTGAAACAGATCACAAGGGACAGATCAAACATACTTTTAAAATATGTAGTCTGGTAATAATTGTGATTATATGTGTGAGAGATAAAACAGATATTCAATGACTGATAACATTAAATAATGGAATTATTAATAAATGGAATCTTCTGGGAGAAATGGAAATATGCTATCCAGGGAGAATTGTTTCCATTCTGGCTGGGACTGAGGGAAGGTGAACCCAATCTTAACAAGTGATGTAGTTTGAAAAACAAGTTATGCGAGCAGTGTGAATGTCAGCGATGTACCATTAGGTGGTGGCTGAAGGAAAACAAAGAGGTTTTAAATCTGTTGGCTTATATACACTTGAGAAAAGCAAAAGAAATCTTATAATCAACAACAGCTGAACTTCCTGAACCCTTTTGTGAGTCCTGTATCCCGTGTGTATCTTTGTGACAGAAGCCTCCTGAGCATTTCAACAACTCGGCTTGCCAGTTGCCAAGATTTCCATTATGGATGATGTCCAGACAGCAACAGACCCTGTCTTGTTCAGACACCTGTCTCACAATCCCCCTACAGAGATGCCTTTTTTGCTCTTGATTATAGGGAGAAACCTAAACGTTCAGTGCAAACCAAACAATTGGATTTTAAATGGCTGCAACTAGCAGAAAAAAAATGTTGTGACTATCTTAGAGACACACAGAGCAGGAGTAGGAATGAGTGTAGGAGAGTTCAGCCTGTCACGCTCAGTTCTTCTACACTGCTGCTTTGGGAGTTTCTCCTCAGCACTGTGCAAATATGCACAGCATGCATGTAGCTTAGAAATTTTACGCCACCTCTGAAATGCTTCATTTTGAATTGCATTTTTTATCTTTCTTTCTTTTTTCTTTTTTTAATTCTGATTATCTTAATAGACCTGAAAAAGCTCAAGAGAGAATGGAAATGTGTCAAACCATCCCTTACTCTTCCCACTTGCAAGCCGTGCTTTATTTTAGAGGTAAGTTTGGGTATAAATACCCGGGCCAGACTTAGATGTACATCAATCTTTCATACTGAACCAGGCCTACTGCTTGGGTCTTCCAGCATAACTTGGTCCTTTACCTCACAGAACATGGGGTAATCTTGTGAATTGCTTTTAGACTTAGTTTTAGAATTATGGAATTTTGCCCTGTTTCCAGAGGGGAATAATGAGCTACTCTTTTGTGTTGGTAGGTTAACAAGGTCTCTTTTTCCCTCGATAGGAAATGCAGAGGCTGGCTCAGTGAAGCCCTTATGGGACTGGGCTCTTTGTACCTCAAAGCCTACCATGCTGGGGATGAAGGGGCATGACATGCCCATGCATCCCTTCTTACTCACTTGGGCCGTGCCATGCTCCTAGAAGAGGCATTACCTGCCACATAAGCCACCATCAATCTTAAGACCAAGTTTTCTGAAGTTTATGCATATAAAAATTCAGGTGCAAAAATGTCTCATATCTATATTATACCCACAGTATTCCCACAGAGACCAGGTGTTCTTTCTGAGTGACGATGATGATGATGGTGATTGCAAGGGCAGCAGTTGCTGGGAAAGTTGTTATTGCAAAGCAGAGAAGTTCACAATAACAAGCCCCACCCTCTCTGCTGGCACACATTGAGTACACAGCACATCACAGGCTAAATTTATGCTTTCCTCAAGTTCCTTTTTAGCTGCCTTTTTTTTTTTTCTTTTTTTCTTCCCCCAGATTAAAGCTGTTATATTTCTTATTGAAAGTTTTGATCTGTTCTCACGAGAACTGTCACAGGGTTATGGGGTTTGACATGCCATTAAGATGGGCCACGTGAAGTTCAGGGCAGTACATTAATGGCTGAGAATGGGTTATCCAAAACATGCCATCCACCACCCTCCTCCCCTTCACCCACAAGATCAGGCTTAGCTCACATTTGTTTTTAGAAAGCAGAACTTGAAGCCAGGTATTTTGCCACAAACATTTTCAGGCTTACAATCCAAGCAGTTGTAACTGAATGCTGTCTCTCACATGGAAAAAAATTCTGTACATGCTGTACATTCTTCAGTGCAAAATAAAATCCAGATGGCCTTTATTTTACAAAAAGAGTGGGACCAGCAGATGAAGAGACAGAAGTACTTTCTTACACACATCCATTTCCAAACCTTGCTAAAAAAAAGCAACCAGCCAAAAGCTCTTGTGACTGGCCAAAGGCAGGCAGTTACTGAATTATGAGATAACAATATGAGGAGAAACATGTTCTTTCTAAGAATAAAAGGACATTACAAGATGCAAATTGAATTAGTATAGGTGTTTATCATCTTGCAGTCCAACAACTCAGTTTTTAAAAGAGAGCTGGACAGCCTGGAATGTGGAAAAGTCAGGTCTGATGAAGAACATAGGTTGCTGTCACAGAACACTGGGGAAAAAAAAATGGAATAAGGTAATTTTGAGTCAAACATGAAGATATTCTGTTATTGATAAAGGCTGGATGGAATACTCCAGGGCTGTCAAGATACTTTCTCAATTTCTTTCAAAAGAAAATTTCAACACGTTTCCTCTAATTTTGTGCTGGGGTGGAAACAGTTAACTAACTAATGGCCAATTGATGCCCTCTTCCTGCCACACCATACTAAACCCAAGAAGAGAGAAGAAATGTTCCCCAGTATCCATTTAAAATTCACTTAACATTTTCAGAAAATTCACAAATTCATTTGCACAAATAATGAAGGCAGACATTCCTTTTATTTTTCATCAATATTACAAAGGCGGCTTTTTGGAAACATGTTTTGAAATGTTTCTATATGTATAACTTTATAGTTGCTGTTTACTTCTATGATCCCCTTCTCTTCCATCCAGTTTTGCTTTTAAAAAGAGAAAAGTAGAACAAAAACACATTTTAAAAATGTGTGCTTTAGCCAAAAGAACTTTTTTGTCTTTTGAATTCCTTAAAAACATTAGAAAAAAGATTGAGAATTTTTTTGTATTTAAAAGTTTATCTTTAAACAATACCCCCCATTATGGTGGGAAGATTTAGATCTAGATCTATTAACAGCTTTGAAGATAAGCCAAGAACTCAGTCCTCAGAAATTAATTAAGTAAAAGTACTAAAAATTTTTTTTCATTTGGAAGGGAGGAGAAAGGGAGGGATCCGTATGTTCCAGTGTGGCAGGAGAATTGAACAAATTAGGAAACTGCCAGGGATACTGAGGAGTTTTCTTTAGATTAAACAGAGACACAAAACAACAAAGCAGTGATAATAAAAAAAAAAATGTAGAGCAGAGAGAGTGGTTTTCCTTCCAGATTTTCCTCTGAGTTCACAAACTGTATCACAGTGTTCTAGGTGCTGTAATAAGGGTGAACAGCCCTGCCTTTTTTTGGATTGAATTTTGTTTGATCTGAAGCACTGGAGTTTTATCTCTATTTTTAAAACATGACATGGTATGATAAAATATGATGATTTATTTTGCTCCAAAAATTCCTAAGTGAAATACCGAATCTCCACCCCTTAAAGAAATCCTCCACAAAATACTGTTGTAATTGCTAAATTCTCCTAACCCACTTTTTTTGGTGATTTGTGAGAGGAGGTTGAAAGCAGAGCTGTTGTGTACAAACCCCATTTTTCAGCACGTGCGCACACGGGTGTTTGCACAGCTATGTGCACATGAGCACACAGACACAGATACGTGTCTGTGTGTGCGTCAGGACAGGAAACACCCACGTCCCGGCAGGTCTGCTCCTAACCTTGGGCTGCCCCATCGATAAGCCTTGGTGACCCATAGCACACAGCCTGTCCTGCCCAGGCGCTGCCCCCGGAGCCCAGCCCCTGCTGCGAGCCTGTGCCCCGGGATGGCGAGAGAGGTGTCCAGCCACAGCCTCCTGCAGTCCGAGGGTGCTTCTGGATCCTCCCAGCAGCTGTTGTGCCCTGTGCTCCGCAGGTTTGCTGCTGTCCCCACGGCTGTGTCACGGCCCCTGTCCATCCAGCCTGGGATCCCGCTGGCAGCTCCGGGGCAGGGGCGCAAGAGGCAGAGTTCAGAGGAGAAGGACCAGTGTTTACTGAGAGACTTCTTGCCCGAAGGAGACGGCATAAGGCTGCAGCCAAATGCCATCAACAGCTAGAAATAGTTGCTTTCATTTGGATCAGAGGTTGCCTATCTCTAAATTGGCTGCTGTGAGGGAGAAAATAAAAACAAGAGCTGTGAGTCACAGGTTCTGAGGGAAGGGACGTGTAAAAGGCTGTAATGCATTCCTCCCTGCTGCCGACATCCTCCAAACTACCTCTGGGCTGTAGTTTGATGAAGGCAATGAAAGCTGATATTTCCATACCCAGATACTTATTTAGCCAATATTAGCAAACCAGCATAAGCTCAAACACATTGCACTGCTTTGTATGCTCAAATCTGAGACACCATGAGAACAGCACTGAAATGATGTGATTTCATATTCCTTAATGAGTTTGCCTGCTTACCAGGGACCTCTCACATGCACTCAGCTTTGTTCCAGAAATGACTAGGTAAGCTTTCACTCAGGGCCAGACCTCTAAAACCAAAAAGAGTTGGACAACACTACCTGTAAACTATGAACTATGCAGACAGTTCTTAAACATCTTGTTGAAGCTACGTTGTTGACAAAAACTAGCAACCTTAATATTCAATCATATTTGCTTGATTTTTTGTTGTTTATGTATTTTACTAAAATTCCTTTCCTTACAAGAAGTCTTACATGAATTACATGACTAAACAATTTAGAGAAAGCAAATGCTACAGCAATATAAGTACAGCTGGAGGAAATTCCTGTTTTATGTAAACCAGAAAGCAATTTGTATTTTCAGTAAGTAGTTGTGTGTTTGTGGGTTTGTTTGTGTATCTTTATATTACACACTCTTTTCTCAGGCACTCAAAATCTATGTTTTCAGTATCATTGTTCATTCATATTCCACACAAGTCTATCTGTTTCTGCTACAGCTTCTTTTGTTGAACATGTTATTCCAGACAAGGACACACAATTGATTTATAAAATATTATCATTCATTTGATAACATTTCTGTACCTTTGTTTACACGTTGTTTGTCTTTATAAATGAAGTTATGTCTTCAGCACACGCTTGAGCACTCATTCTGACTGATAAGTTACCTTCATGGGTCAATAAAGCTATTTTGGATTTTTGATGTTTCTATGAATACTTCTCAATGTTCCTTTTTCAATCTTCTACTTATCAGTCCTGAAAAAGTACTTTGATGACACATTTAGCGACAATATTAGATTTCCCTAACATTCTACAAAGAAATTTGTGTTGTCTAGCAAAGGTACTATCTGATGTCACGGGGAGAAGCAGTTCCATGCATTTTTTTATTGTTTATTAGGTTTTATTTCAATGACAAATTGTGTCTTACAGAGCCAGGCAACAGTTTAGGAAATTTTTGCCCTATAAGTTGTGTGATTGCTCATATAAAAAAACACAATGAATTTTTGAAAACACATGGAGTCTCTTTTAGGAGTCAGTGAAATAAATTTGAACCTTTTCAATTAATTTTTTTTTAAATTTTACTTCAGTAAGCTCCAGGTGAGGCCTTGAGACTGAAGTTGGCCCACACAGTGAAAATCTGTATTTTAAAATTTAAATATTCTCTGAGAAAGCAGAGAGCCAAGAGGATTAATAAAGTGTTTTTCCATGTTTTCTAATGTAACTGGAACTGCCTTTTGGAAATAATTTTGGAGACTACTTTGAAAATCCTACATAGTAATAGTAAAGGTTTAACAACACTGCAGTGAACTTATCAAGTTACTATACTTCATTCTGTTCCACCTATTTTACCTGGAAAGGGACAAGTTATATTTGAAAACTGTGTAGAAATGTTTGTGAAAACTGACTGTTCATCTTACTACCTAGCTGTGCAGGTGACAAATGGAAGGACTCTTTTTACTGTGTTTGTTAGACCTTATTATATGACACTCCCTGGAAAAAACTGATGAAGGAGCCAAAGGATCCTGGGAAGAATCACCTGGCAAAGCAATTGTTCTAGGGAAATCAGTTCTCATCTCTGTATAATTACTGTCCTTCCTGTCTGTGGTCTACTTCATTTAGACTGTAAGTTTTTACAGGCAATAAGATGAGACTCATTTCATCATATGTTAGCCTTAGAAAAGTAAGAATCTCATTTCAATTAGTTTTCCAGGCTCCCTGTACATTTAATAAAGAGAAAGAGAGAGAGAGACACTTCAGGGAATGAATCATCTTCCTTGTCTAAGACTGGAGTAATATTAATTGCTCTCTGGACATTATTCTCAGTACCTCTTCCCGATGACAACACTTTAAACCAGACGTTAAGCTATGGATAGATAAAGTTAACAGAGATGACTCAAACCCTTTTGTACATTGCCTGACACCTTATCTCAGTTGCAATTTCCAGATATGACTCTAGGAGAAATAAATAACAATATATTGGGCCAAATGGAGGCCAGAGATAGTTTTACAGTCTTTTGGTGAAAATCTCATAGAGATGTTATGTTTTCAAGGGAGTTCTCAGCCTGCATTAGGCAGAAGATCAAACCATATGTCTGCAATGGCTGTTTCTTCCCTTATTTATATATTATGTGGAGTGGGGCAATATTGACTTGCTCTAACTCTCTATTTTGTGATACAATACCTCAAGAGCCTCAGAACGAGAGCTGATGAACTCGTGACCTTCATAAACAACATGCCTTTTCGGGAACAGCAGAGGATCTCTGCTGACCTACCTCCTCTGCAGCTGCAAGCCCACCTTGGTGTTTAGGCCAACCCTCATGTCACTCTCTGGTCCCTTATTATGCCACAGGGCTTCAGAAAGAAAGAACTGAGAGTTAGGTTTATTTGTACTCATGCTAACTCAAAACTGAGTTTATTATAAAAGTGCTTAATCTAAATCCACTTTAATATAATTTTATAGCCCTTTAGTGCTATTCTTAAGCTGCAGAAAGCCTAAATCACAAACCTAGCCTGTAATTTAAGATATATTTTGTAACACTGCCTCAAAACAGAGGCTGTTTATTCAACTCCTATGTTCTTTAACTTCTCTTAATATCTCACCAGAGCTTTCTAACCCAAAAATACGAATTTTCAGTTCACATTTGCTGCACATTCCTAGAAGTTGTCACAGAACTTAGTCTTTTATAAAATTATGACTAGAAATATATTTTAGAGAATTGGTAAATTGCCAGAGTGAGGTTATGGGTGACTAAATACTGTACAGTTCAAAGCTGGAGGCTCTGCTGCAGGGCCTTCTGTATGGGCAGCATCTTCTCTGTGAAGGTGTTTTACCCTACCAGTGATTTTGTGCTACCTCAGCTGTGCTGGACCCCGTGGAGCAGAGACAATGAATCATGTCAAGGAGCTGCAGGCTTTTCACCCATCCTTAACCAATCCATGTCTGGGCCCATCTTCCACATCTCACTGTACAAAAATACACACTGTGGGAGTTGTACGTGAACAGAAGTTTTGGATTATGTCTGACTCCACTTATGTACCTACACACATGGGTAAATTGTGTGACTCTATAGGCCTTGGTACACATATGTTGCAAATTGCCTTTTTAGTGAGTCCAGAATCACAACTGAAAAATGACACATCTAAAGTTTCCACATTGCAGAATCCCCAAACATTTCTGTCAGCAGTTGTCTTATCAGACATTCAAGTTCATCTGTTGCGGGCTTTTGTTTTCACTTAGGGAAAAATCCATCTTGTGAAATAATTGTCAAGAGTTCTCGAAAAAAACATGAAAATGAGAATTAAATATTCATGATTCATATGCTAAAATTCACATTTTTCTATGGTCTGTGAATGTTGATTTCTGAAATGCACATGACAGCAAACGGAAAGAGAAGCTTAGCTTCAGAGAGGACGTTATAAAGGAAAAGAATCTGATTTAGCAGTTCTACCTCTGGTCCTCATTTTGTCATTCTTTTAGGTGGGTTACTGCCTTTTCTGTCTCTTCTGCCCCACAGTTTTTAACTTCATTTTGAAAGACAGCTGTATTTCATCACTCATAGCATACTATGGAAGCTCATTGGGTGAGAGGCCTTCCTTTTAAAAAAGTTTTTAATATATTAATTATTTTTCCAAAGTATCTCAAGCACATTCTAATTCAAAGTTAAATAATTTCAAATAAATGCATTATGATGTATTCTTTCACTTGCCAGGATCCAAATAAGAAATAAAATATCTCATTTAAATTCAGTATGGCTTTTGAGTCCTAGAGAAACAGTTTGCAAGACAACAGCAACCAGTTGAAAGTGAAGGTATTTACCCAACATATTATCCTTCAGCAGAGGTAACGAATACTTCCTAAAATATATGTGTTCCAATTGGTAATATTCAAAACTTTTAATTTTCAGCTTCGTTCCCTCAAAGCAAATTATGATTTGTCTATATCACAAAAACTCCAAAGGAAGAAAACTCACAAGTGTATCCCTCAGGCAGGTCAGAAGAAACAAGCTTCTATTTACAAAAGTTATATTTGTGTACTTCTCTCTCTGAGACTGCGCTGACTGTCAAAGCTGGTCTCTAGGCACCATTGTGACCCATCTATTCTTTGTAACACAGCACATCTTTTTAAAGTGAGAAAGAAACTTCACAAGGTGTGAAAGCTATGATCTTCAAATATATGCTGTGAATTCACATACAGAGGGACAGACTTATTTTTTCTCATTAATTGTCTCTGTCTTCTGCGAAACTTTGGCATTCATATTTGTGTATGTTGCATTAATAAATTAAATATCTTTTTTGACTTTTTTTTTTACTTTGAATAATAGAGCAGTATTTTCATCTAAAATTTTTCATGTACTTTTTAGATTCTAGTGTGCAGAGTACACAACAAATATACAACTAATTTCAGGTAAACTGACTCAACCGGTTACCAAATTGTGCATATATAGGCATTATTAGGAGATACTGCTTCTATTTCTAAACTAAAAGAAAAAACATCCACTTTGATTAAATTAATAAAGCTCCAGTAAGTCAGTAGAGTCAGTAGAATAATGCTAAGTAATGCCAACAGGATCTAGCTCAGAGCATAAAGACTGTTTCCAATGTCAAAACAGCTCATTACGGTTTGATAGTCATGTTTTGCAAAGATAAAATGTACCAGGCACAGCATGGGTCTTCATGATCTTCAGAAGTGGTGTAGGACTGAGTAGTTTTGGAGGGTTGAACCAAAGTCAGACTGTGATTCCATGGAGCAGGGACTTAGTCTCAGTTGTTTTGCTTACTGTAGTAATCCATTTCCTCAGCTGAATGTTTTGTTTTAATACTGGATACCAAGAGATAAAGCTTCTCTACCTGAATGAGACCTGAACCCCAAAGCCCTCTGGATTCTTACCTGAACCCTGATACTGACATTTTCTTTTCCATAGGTCGCATATATATTCTTTTTTTTCTCCCCTTGTCACAAGTTGTGCTGCATTTATGTCAAGTTCTGCTTCTGTTGGGAACCAGGCATTTATTCTTCCCTATTCTCTAAAATTGGCCTCAAGACCCTGAGCCACTCAGCTCCTGAGCAGAATCCAGATTACCCATAGAAATCCAAAGTGTCTCAGAGAGGAATCCACAATACCCACAAGATAGACTGTGAGCAAGAAATTTTGAGGACAGGAACAAATCTTAGATTTATTTTGCATTTTTTGAAAGATGCCAGCATCCTCTCAGGATTCCGATTTAGGGGTATGAATAACCTGAGTCATTATCTGAGGATTAAGAAGAAAAAAGAATAAATACTTCTACCACCTCTGATGATTAAACACCTGTCAGGACTTGCACCAATGTGAACAGAACCCTTAGTAACAAAAGTATAGATACTTTCAAAGTGCCTTAGTGGCACGGATGCAGGTATTTAAATGTTGTGAACTCTGGCAGCAACTTAATGAAGGCTTTGAGAACTTTGATTTTGATCCTAGACTTAAGTTCTTAGGTCCTTTGTGGCACACAACTAGTCATGAAAAAGCGTTTTTTTCTGTTTAGGGGGTTGTGTTACTCCTTTCTGTACAACTGTGAGTCTGAATGGGGAAGTGCTGATGGCCACTCACCCTACACAGCCAGAGGGCTCTCAGAGGATTTACCGTAATGAAAACCATACCTATAGCTGCTTGTTCCATACTGTAACTGCTCTCACTTGTGCATATTTGAGTATATTATCCACTGCACTCTTTTTATTTCAGCTTTTTGGGTTTGGTTTAGTTTTGTTTGGGGGTTTTTTGGGTGGCTTTTTCCCTCTGTTCCTGCTCAGTGTCTGATCTTTTAACTTTTGGCCATTTTTTTCAGTCATTTTATTTCAAAGAACTTGTTAAGAAAAAACAAAACTTAGTCTACCTGAAGACCATAGTAGCAGACCTTCTGGTTCTGTGATTAACATGATAATGATCTATTTTGCTGTTGTCGCTCTAGAAAAATTACTCAGTTCACCATTGTCTGCAAATCCAGTGTGCATATCTGTCTATACAGACACCTCTGGCATATATTGAGTAGAACACATTGCACAGTAACAGATTGTTGCTTGGGTGCATGGTTTTTGCAGAGTAGCAATAATTCAGCAGGACCTAGCAGAAGATTTTACCCTTTTCACTTAACAAAATGACTGCAAGGTTTCTGAAAGAAAAAAATTCTCAAAAATGCTTATCTTACTGGCATTTAAATTAGTTATACTGCAAATCTCTTGATGCAGCTGTAAAATGATCACTACCCCATTTGTTGTTTATAAGGGTTTTTGTTTTTGTTTTGATAAATGATAACCGTTAAGACTAAGACATGGAAAGACATTTCAGTTTTGCTATTTAATCTGGTAAATTCCGATTGATCAGTAACATTATATTTAAAAACACTTATCTGATGCATTTTTACAACTTTTTCTATAGTTATCTTGCTATTAATTTACTTGCTATTAATTTACTTGTTTTAAAATACGGTAATTTTATGCATGGAACGTCATCTCACATTTTATGAAGTATGATAGAAGGAAACCTGTCTATCCATCTTTGAAATATAATATAGTGAATCAACATGAAACAAAACACTTGCCTAAAAGCCTGTTCCACAGGTAGGGTGGAAAATGAGAAACCTAATGGAAAAGACAGGAAAAGTCAGAGTGTCACTGCCAGAGCTAGACTTAGGGCTGAAGCTGCCAGAGCAGCACAGTCTGCTCACAAGAGAACAAGTCACATGTGCAAAGGAGCACAACACCCCTCAAAAGGGATTATTTATGCCACTGTAACTATATATTCATTTTTTCTTCATATTCAGATAGCAAGAAAGAGAATTATGTGGTATCATGTTATCCATAAAAGATGCACATTCTTATCACAGAAATTCAGTGATTTCACCATAACTCTGCCAGTCAGCATAATATTAGACCTCCTTCTGCAGATTACTGATTGCAGGCTCTTAGTGCATGACCAGATTAGTCCCATGATGGGGGTTGAGTGCTCAGACCTGCACAGTGCTCCATCTAGAAGCTGTTAAAAATACGTGACTTATACCTGGATTCTGCCGTTGTGCTGAAACGATAAGAGCAAGAAGTTCTAGATTTAGCTATACATACACATCAGGATCTGGAAAATCCATTATGGGTCAGGAAAGCATAGCTAACTGAGGGAATGCTTGACAACACCGAAAACCAATCCTGCACATCAAACACCCTCTCCTTTCTCACACACACACAGCAACCATTTGTTGTGCTGCCACGGGGAGTGCTTGTTGTTAGCAGAAACTGTTTCCTCTCCACTGCTTTCAGTTTTGCAAAAGGCTAGGGGAGAGAGATGGGTATTTCCCTTTTATACTAACTGCAGGCTCAAGATGAACCCAGATAGGTAATGTGATTAATAATTAAAAGCTATGTTAGCAAGTGACACAGTATCTGCCTCTACATGCCCAATGCTGCCCCAGGGTTCAGCGGAAGATCTGCACTGTTTAGCTTGCTCAGCTCTAGTGTTTACATTTTTCACTTCTCTGTTTTGAGTTATTTTTCATCAAGATTTGGGTGAGCTCTTATTCATGTTGATTTTTGGCTGGGTTTGTTTGTTTGTTTGTTTCTTTTGCCTTCTTTTCTTTTAAGAAACTGAGACAGCAGATATTTTTCTTCAAAGCCATTTCAATTAACAAGGCTGCATTCAAACTTTGGAACAAGTCAACACATATTAACCCTCAGGTGGTAGGCAAACTGAAAATCTCACTCCTTAAGGACAACAGCTGAAACAGTTACAGAGAAGTAGAATATGGACAAAACGTGACCTGATGGCCATTCGCAGCTCTGTCAGGTTTGATTCTGTATTCTTCAGGTGCTGTTTTGCCACTGAGCATGGACTGGACAAAAAAAAAGTCTTAAGGTTAGAAGAGCTCTCTGACCAATGTACTTAAGCATTCTTCAGGATAATTAGTAGCTTTGGAAACAGGGTTTATGGACTTGTGTTACAAATATGACCATGTATCACTGAAATGGGAAGAAGGTAGGTGAAAAAGAGCAATTCTTTTGACGTCTTGACTATTTTTCACAATTTAGGCTTCTTCAAAGAAGAAAAACCCCCATTGTTTGATATATTTATGTTTAAATGACCTGAGAAGCATCAGGAAGACTTTCTTTTTGACGATGCACGTGCTCACGATTTTATTTGCAGTGACAGTTTTAGGCTATAACCAACTTATAAACTGGGTACAAAAATTAGCAGAAAGCCTTTACATTTATTGAATGAACCTTCCCACACTGGGTATTATAGTCTGTTTTTTGCTGCGCATATTCAGGATCCCTTAAGCTTAATTTTCGCATGGGAATTTTGTCTGACATTTTTATTAATTTAAGAACACTGTTTTCTTTGCTCAAATAAACAAAAAAGTTGCAAGGCACAATTATTTCTGAATCTGAAATACTTAGGGTACCAAGTGTTTAATTTTCATAGTGTTTAAACTATCAAACCTTAAAGTTACTTTTTATACAAATACCAAATTATATGACAAATGCTTCTTGCTATATGCATCACTTTAAGTTTGCATACATACCAGAAATTATGTTTTAACTTTTAATGTTACAAGTTTTTGGGAATTGGACTGAAACACCAAATATTTTTTGCATCTTTTTTCAAGTGCCTGAAAAACCACAGCTTGGAAATGGAAGTTGCACATTCTTCTGATTTTTTTTATTTAAACACACTGAAGAGAAACATCCCAGTCCTAGGATCATGTTCATGAGTTTCTTCATTAAGTGTTTAGGTTAGACCTGAATATTGCTAGAATTCTCTTACTGTATGCTGATGCCATTTCACTATTTCTTCTCAGTCACAGGTACCTTCCCTTTCCCCCCCCCCCAGCATTGCTCTGTTTAATTATTTCAGGAAAACATCTCATCTTAATGCGATGGTATGGCACTTCTAGTGGAATCTCTCCCACTTTGTCTCTCCCTGTGTCATGATACACAATGATTTTTGTACCTCTCTGTAGTATTACGATGTGGCAACTTTATTTCCTGACTCAATACCTGCTTCAGATATGATTAAAAAGGCCAGCCTGTCGCAGAGCTTCCTCTCCTCCTGATCTCAGCACTGTTCGGTGACAAATTTCAGCTTATGCGAAATCTTTATCTACCTTGCCCAGCCTCCAGAGCTCCTGGCAAAAGGCATCGTTTGAGCCACACTCACATTCCATTCCTATCCCGGGGCAGCCAGTCAGCTTCTGAGAGATGATAAACAGAGATTTGTTTTGCTAGATTTAAAACAGTAAATCTCACTTATAGTAACTGTAGGAAGCACTTAGGAATCTTCATCACCCTCAGTCATCTTAATGTGCATTATGATCGAATTCCAAGGCTTTTCACTGGCGTGTATAAAAAGAAATTTCTGAAATTCGTCTTTAAGAAAGTTTATCGGGGCTAGATTTCAAAGGGACATCAGCATTGTTGAAAACAGGCACAGATTCAGTAGCTGAAGTGGGAGCCTACAGTCAACTGGTAACCTTCAAAATTGTGACCTAGAAAATTAAATTCCTATTTGCCCTACAGGGATTGAACTTGTGAGATCAACTGTTGTAGGGCGAATGTGTAAATAATTGTTTTCATTTCCATTTGCTTCTGCCAGTGCTGAAGGAAAAAATGGAGTTTTAAAATTCAGATTTTTTTCTGGCCTTAATAAGAGAGCATCTCCAGCCTAGAAGCTAGCACAGAATCAATTTTCAGGCATCAGAAGAAGGCAGAGATGAACATTATGGGAATAACAGAATGCATGTGGACTCCTGGGGAAAAAAAAAAAAATTTCTAGTGTTAGGAAAGATTTCAGTGGGATAATAGAAGCACAGTTTTCTTATGTCATAACAGTCTGGAGTTGGCTTTTTGCCTCCTCTGCTGTCAAAAGCTCACATATCTAGTGTATGTTGTATGCTTTTAAAACCCGGTAACAAAAGAAGTTATGATCCTAGTAAGGGTGGATAATTTACTTGCTCTACGATATCTTTCAGCTTTCTTCAAGAAGAAAGAAAATAACAACTTTCCACATGCTGGAAATATGTTGTCTTATTGCAGGGTTGTGCTTATGTTTTGAGAACAACTTACTCATTAGTGGTAGATGTGAATGACACCACTAAAACAGAAAGATATCTTACTCTGTTCACCAAAATTAATCAATAAAAAGGCTTCTTTCCTATCTCTTTTCTTTTTTTTTTTGTTTCTGAAATGGGATGTCTGTTTTATTACAGTAACCATGAGGACTTCAGAGAATATGCAAGACAAAGTTTATCAACACAACTAATATTTACTGCTAGGTCAGTTGATACAGTTTATAAGAAATAAAAACAGACAAGCCAAATCTTGAAGCGTATTTTTCCAACAATATTGGCTGACCTACTAGAAGATACTACTTGCAAATATGGCAAAATGAAATATTTTATCTGTCACAATGACTGGTAGTCACAGGCTTCCTATCTTGTACTTTGCAAGAGCATTTAATTAGAAAAACCAGGGACCATATACTGGAGGAAAACTAACTCATCATCTAATAGACAATGTTAATTTAATCTAAACTTTGAAATGAATTTCAGTTTCCCAACTACTATATCAGCCTTTTAGATCAGAAACCAGAAAATCCTGAGGTTTTCCTCCTCCTATGTTATCATGCAAACCGATGATCTATTATTGGAATCTATTTTATTAGTAGCACAAACAAATTCAACTTGAAGAACAAGTGCAACCTGTACTTGCCTTGAGGAAGAAACGGTGAAACATTTACGAAACGTGTAAATTATCCTTAAATGACTGCAAAACTGTAGAACAGTTTTATATAGCATGTCTTGTTAAAATTCTGCTAAGTGAGTACAAAGTTAGTTGGCCTAATGTGCATTTATATATTTTTAAGCAAGATACATATTGTATGAACCAAGGAACCCTGGGATTTTTTTTTTGTAAATATATTTATCTTCACCCATCTTTGTCATAGCCCTGGTCTGAGTAATTTATATTATCATCATTATTCTCTATGGGTTCACTAGCTGCTGCCACAGCCCGATCTTTTACCAAGACAAGAAAAGAGGGACCTTGCAGGGAATTTAAAACTAAACCAGGAAGTGTTTTAGGCTTCAGTGCCATTCATCATCTGTACCTGGAATTGCATTAGAAGGGTGCTTGGAGATTTGTTAGGACAGAGGTAGATGGAAAGGAGAAAGAATGGCTGTGGAAGGGAAAGAAAAGCATAATTTAGAGAAAAGAGCTTCATGCTGAGCCTTGATGCTGTGAACTCTCATATCTGAGAAATGAAGATCTATCAAAAGGAATCTTAAATTAGAAAATATAGCTTTTGAGCAAAGAACATGGTTTTCAAGTCCTCTGATGCCACAGTTTTTACCACTGGCCAGGAAATAAACCAGCCAAGTTATTTAAACTTTCTCCTCTCCAGAGTTACATTTGGAAGGGAGTTGTGCGTCCTCTCTCCTTCCGCATAAGGTGACCCAACTGCCTTCCTCAAAATGTCCCTGCTTTTCCCAGCTGGGATCAACAGAACTATAATGCAGCCATAGTTCTTTCATGCAGCATGAAAAAAGCAGAGACATGTCCAGTCTCCCCATGGCCTCATGGTATCAGGTCTTCAAGGAAAGCAAAAGATGCACTTTCATGTTTATGTACCCTGAGGGTCAGTGTCCACTCCAGCTTACAGGGTTTCTGTTCCTCTCATCTCAGCCAAACTGGATTGTCAAGGGAAGGAGCATGGAACAGCATGTTTGTATTCATCCTTTTATCAGTAATTTCCCATTCTTCCACTTAAAACAGAGTTCCTTCCAAATTACTGTCCAGCAGCTCAAGGACCAAATCTACTCTGTCCTTTTCCATCAAGAGGCTGGGCATTGTCTGCCCACTTCTGATAGCACGTTCTTTGTTTAGTGTTGCACCTGTGGCAGGCAGCCAGATGTTGTTTTAGGTGTATCAGAATAACTGGAAACACAGGCAAGAGATAATTTCTGACATCGTGATCTATCTGGGGGAGCCTAACAGCAAAAGCAAGTGTGCAAGTCAGGGGAAAAGAAAACACTCAGTGGAAAGCTGTGTATCTCACTGAAAATTGACACTATGCTACCTGGAGAAAATGACATAACTTTGTGCTTCACCTTTCATTGTTTGGTCACTTAAGGGATTTCATAGCCTGAAATTGCGTTTATTTTCATGTTCTATTTAGGCAAAGGGTTTCCCTCCCCTGTCTCAGGCATCCAAGAATGCCTTGACAGTACCGCGTTATTTCGGTTTTGCCCTTCTATGAGGACTTTTGCATCTATGAGCGTTCTCAATGATGCTCCAGCTGCATGCTGACTAGAATACAAAGTTCAGTTTTTGCCTAGAAAGCAAACATGCACTTCTTTTTGAGGAATCTCCATGGTGGAATTTGTCTGTCACTGAGACATTAGACGTAGAAGATTTAAAACTATCCCGTCAGCTATGTGATGTGCACATACAAATCACAATAAAAGGACAGCTTGTTTAGACATGGGGGCACATGCTGCTCAATAGAAATCAACTTTATGAGAAATAGCTATTCTACTTAGAAACATCATGTCAATGTAGTTTCATTGGTGGAAAAAAATTCCCACACAATAACTAAGGAAGTGAATTAAAACTGAGGCCGAACACACAGTTTTGTGATGTTCTTTTGCAAAGCTGCTTCTCTTAGAAAGCAACAACCAAGAGAGCTTCACCATTGTCACTGAAGTTTCTCTTACAGCGGCTAGGGATTTGATCCTGTTATTTGAACAATTGTACAAGAGTGCCTGATGTTTAGCAATTAGGGGAAGCTAGACAGCCATGTGGCGTCACATAAGCCAATGATTTGGCCTTAATTTTGTCTGACTAAAGTATGTAAAGCAGTGGTCATGAAAACAGTAAGTAAAGACAAAGCAGTTTTGTCCTAAAATTGCTTAACGAAGGCAGCACTGGCTGAACAGTAGCACTGGTTTTTAGTGACCTTTCATAAAGAAAAGGCAGTCTGTCTGTCATTATGCAAATTCAAGAACATCTGTTCCATGAAACCCTGTAATAATGCCTGAGGTTTGCATGGTATGAGAATAAAAACTGTTTTGACAAAGGCTACAGAGTACGCTTGTATTAGCCAGACAGCCCTTTTTTCTAGTCCAAGTCTACCTCAAGCGCAGGGGGCCAGACCTTCAGCTGCAGTAAATTGTTGTGGCTCAGTGGAACTGGTTTCTCAGAGCATTGTTTTATTTTGTGAATAATGAAATCTAAGAGGTAACCGCTTTATCAGAGCACTGCTATTTCATTAGTAACAATGGCAGCAACGGATGGGTGACACAATGTGAAGTGTTTGTTGAAGCCTTCCTATGCAAGCCACAGAAGAGGCAGTGAGCACTGTTTTTAAGAAGTCTGCCAACGACTAACTCACATCTGCTTTGGTTTAATGAAAAAAAAAAAGAAAGCAATATTGACAGATATAAACAATAAGGGGATGTCTCAGTTCTGTTTCATACTTAATAAACCTCAGAAAATACCTATTAAAGTGTATTGATTTTTCCCAAGACCGTTACCACCTCTGAATTTAAATGATAGAGGGGCTGGTGTGCTGAGGGTCGTGAGTGCTGGGGACTTCTGCTCTCCAGCGGTGACTGATAGAAATATTATGAAGATGGAGATCAGACAGGAACAGAATGTACAGCTGCCCACATAATCTTTTTAGGAAGAGCAACCACAGGCTGCTTTCACAGGCCTAACTAGAGCACGGGGGAATTAGAGTAGAATTTCATCTTGCCGACATACGTCACAGCTCCTTTTCAGCATCAGAAGGAGGACTCTCCTCTGTGTATGAAGCCAAAAGATAGCTCCATCTTTGGGTGCAGGGGGAAAGAGGAGACTGCTTGACTTCTCTGCACAGGGGTAGTCATGGGCTAATGTCAGTCCTTGCTAGAGGAGCTGCTATAGAGCCACTATCACCCTTTCAGAACCTAGCTGAGCAGCATAGGATTAAAAAAAAATATTTCTGTCATACCTATTTTTAAAAGTACTTATTAACTTTCACATCACAGATAGTCACAGATATGTACACAAATATTTTCAAGGGTTCAAAATCAGCTGGGAAGTTTTCCTCTAATATTGGGTTTTAATTGATTGTTTGTTTTCAAAATCCAGCCTGGTTTTTAAGGGTGGGAATTTAGCCAGCTTATCTATAGGAATGCAAAACATTAGACATTAGGTCTAAGTTGAGATGGTGCCTCTGGCTTATCACAGATGTTTAATATAAGTGGGAGGGTTCGGTTACTGTCTGTGCCCGTGTCTGTTCACTGAATACAGGGTGGAAGCCAGGACTTAGCTCACACCACCCTCACAGCCTCCACACAGCTAAACTGGCTGAAACAAATCCTACCCCAGAGCCTGTAACCCAGAAAAGGCTATGATAAGTGATTTGACTTATATAACTAAAACCAGGCAAGAATCTGGAATTTCTTAGACAATTTGGCAGTTATTTTGGGGATGATGGCGAAAATAGCACAATCTACTATCTCTGGTCTCCTTTCAGGAAGTCACCACCACACCCAGCAATTGATGTGGATGTTTGCAGGAGATGAGCTCTGTGTCCCCTTTTCTCACTGCAATCCCTTTCCTGCCTGTTGCAAGTGACAGCAGTGTAGGACCATCTGCCTTACCACTACAGTTCTGAAATGTTTGTCTTGGTCTGGAGTGACTTTCTTGGGCAGGATGAACATCTGGCAACGATCCCTGCAGTGAGTGGCCTCAACAGAGCTTTTGGGAAGTGGCTGCGTTTCAAGCACAGGGTTACTTGTGTTCCTGAGGGTGGCACATAAGCAATGGGCTATTTCTGGCAGTTGTCATCATGGACTGGTACACATCCCATGATGATATTTTTTCCTGCACCTTGCAGGTTTGGAGGTGGCATTCTGGGGAGTGCTGCTGGTTTCTGTTTGTGTTTTTTTCCCATATCTCTCATGTATTCCCTCATGAATTAAATTTACCTTTGGCAGTGATCTCAGCGCCATATCAATTTTGTGTCTGTGTTTTTTTCCCAGTAAATATCTGGGCCTAAAATTTTGGGAGTAAACTACAGATTAAAGAAATAGATATCAATCTTTTTTTCCAATAAAGAATAGATCACTTTCTTTTAAACAGAATAGGTGAATGAAAATAGCAGATGAATGGTTAATGCCTCAACTTGTTTACTGCTAAAATTGAAATGTTTTCCACTCCTTAAAATTTACGCAGATGTTTTATACTCAAAATTGACATTACTAATTCTTAGGCTAAGAGAGTGAGCTGAAATACGACAGGAAAAGCAAACAGAATCTTTTCTTACAAGATATAACCAAAAGGTCAGTATTATATAAAGTGTGCTGAGGCTTCTGTGAAAAATTATGTTTTTAATCTGAAATTATCTTCTTGCATTTCTAAATGCAGTTATCGATCAAATACAGAAAAATCTATAGTGTTTTCCTTCTCTATGTGAATCATCTTGCTTTCCAAGGTGGAACTGAGAAAAGGAAAAATGTAAGACAAAGCAACAAAAGCCAAAAATCTCCTAAATCAACTAGCACCTTCATATAGTTTTAAAATACTAGAAAGATAAAATTTCCTAAAACATTCTTGAAATAAAAATATTAGTGAAATTTTAAAGACATTTTATACAACAATTATATTCTTCCATCAGCTCTACAATTGCGATGGTCAAGCTAACTTGTTAAAAAATAGTGCATTAATTCTACATTTCCTGTATTTTTAATTGTTTTCATTGCTAGTATTCGTGAAATGTTAATAGGCACTCACATCAACCAATATATGCCTGAAGCTTTAGCTTCATCTCAACATGCTATTGTGTGATTACTATATAATGCATCAGAAATTACTTCTATTATTGTTTTTAATCATGATGATTAACTTGGATGCCTTCTTCAAAAGTCTATTTCTGCATCTTTATTTGAAATCATAAGAGACCTTTTTTCAGACCTGAGACATGCCAGAACCAGACAGACAAATTATGTCATCTACCCTTATTTTATTACTGGTTACATGACAAGTTTGTACTCTTTGGTGAATCTGTCCATGAAGTAAACAACCTTGTTTGGTCACTCTGTATATGGATAGTGAATAACACATTCAGTTAACTAGCTTTCCAGAGAGGCAGAATGTGAGGAAGCAGAGATCATTTATTTATGGCATGATTCATATTTTAAAGCCATCATTTATTTATACTGTTGATGCAGTTTTCTTACTACTGTCATATCACAGTTGCCTATGATTTCAAATAACACAAGACCCCATATATTCCACAAACCAACACCCAGTCACCACGGGCCGTGAGTGCAGCTTTCTAGTGTACACTGCACAGAAGAACATCAGAGCAAAATAATCCTTCATGCATAATTCACAAATCCAGTCTCTGCATGCTTTATGCACTGCTGAATTACTTGGTTGTGCTGAGGTAATTCAGAATGAGCTAAAGAGCAAATTATGGCAGGCATGTGCTGTAACATTCTGTGGGCCTGGATTTTGAAATTGTTATTTTTGAGACCTGATTCTGAAATATAATGTATTCAGCCTCCATTATACTTCAGCCCAATGTCTTATGTCTGAGGATGTCCATGGACTTGTTTCAAAAGATTACGCTGTCCAGAAACTCTATTTGATTTCTTTCTTTTTGCCTGAAATGGGCCTTGACATTTTAAAATCATTAAATGCAATCTGTTTCAAATGCTCACAAAAGGTCACAAAGACTATGGGACTGCTCCTGCTACGCTACAGCACCACAACCCTGATCCACTTTAGCAGGGGGACTAAGTGCTCAAGGCATTGAAAATCGAGCTCCTAATGTATTAAGTGCATTAGTAATAGTCACAGCTCTGCTAGAATTTCCATTTTAAGGTCTAGATTACCAAGAGGAACTGGCTGTTTGGGATGCAGTTGACTTTAAAAGGGTTTTAGTATTGTGTTGGATCAGAGCCTGAGCACACACTTGATCTTTTCAGGATTTAGTTTTTCTTTTCCTGCAAAACATAGTTTGCATCATTTTGTTTTGGGTTTTTTTGGTGGGGACGAGATAGGGGGGAGGTAAAAAAATATAGTTAGGGCACAGTCTGAAAGAAATACCAGCAGCATATTGCATGTATCAGCAGCTGTTTACAAGCCTCTCTTTAATTTCACACCAAAAGTATCTGATGACAACCTAAAAGAAAAAGGAATAACTCTAGGAGAGAGAACAGCTGTGACATGAATACCTTTCTTTCACACACTGCATCATTGTCCATTTGACATCAGAAAGACAATATCTCAAGTTACTGAAAAGAAAAAAGTTTACCCATTTGGAGAATAAGATCCAAAATGCACTAAGTTTGCTAAATTTAAACTGATTTATGTAGCACTGGACCAAATTTTAAGGCTGCCTTTTTCATTCATTGAAAGTAGTAGTAAGCCCTAAATCTCTTCTGTCGGTTCAGACTATGGCCAGACATCATTTTTTAAGAAATCCTCACTGTCCTATTTCCAGCTGTTCCTCCTCCCTCTGGATGCCCCTTTGTCTCCATTGTGCCAGGGCAGTGTTTGCCTGGCCATGTGGTGAAGCCTTTTCTCACCCTGAAACCAGGTTCACAGCACATCTGTGTGAACAGCTGTGCTGGCACAACAGAAGGGGCTACAGAGGCTCCTGGATGCTCCCCACAGCATTCCCACCAAGAAATGTACCCAGGGCTACAGCCCAACTTTCAGCTGGGCACTCCTGTTCCCCAGTAGCAATACCACAGTCCTCCATCCCAGCCACCAGAACTACACCAGCATTCTTGTAGGAGAGAAGCAATGTTATCATTTAGTTTATTCAGAGTAATGGTGCCAGTCTTGCTGTTTCTCACAGCTCTCCTTAGCTAACAGATAAGGCAGGCATCAGATCTGGCTGTACGTACAGACCTGCACCCATCTGTGTATTTATCTGTGTGCTTTGGGCACAGCAAGAGACTCAAAAGCAGTGCATGGGCATGCTGAAAGGTCACATGCAAAAACACCCTGAAAAACCCAAATGTGGTCTGGACTGAAAATGATACAACCCCCCCCAATATTTGCATTGAAATTTTTTTTCCCCAAATGTAAACACAGTTGGTCTCGCAGGACAAAGAACTCTTTTTTGCAACTCTTTTGCTCAAGGCCATAATAAAGTGCTACCACACAGCTCAGGGAAGTAGATCCTTATTAGTAGCCACATTTGGTTCCAAAGGGATGTAGTTTACTGTATGGATATTTTAGTGAAATAAAGGCCACGATGCACCAGTGTAGACCACCACTGGTCTTGTTTGTACGGTGGTGTCGTAGTTTGCAGAGATTACAAGGGCCACATTCAGGAAAGGCTACATGTGACTAAAGTGAGAATGCAGAAGAATCTAAGGTTGTGGAACCAAAAGTGAGATCTGGGAATCTCACTTCAACCTTTGTTTATAATCCTACACAGTCACTCCTGAATTTGTCTGAGAGAAGAGAGGTGATTGAAAGGAAGGTCTGTCGTGTGTGGCAACTGCCCTATGGATACAAGGATGAGATTCTTTCCTCCTCATTTAGAAGTTTACAGCACAGACTTCTGTCTCTGAGCTAATTGTCTAGACTCCCTCTACAGTCATTGGCATCAGGCACTTCTAAAAGGCAATTTATCTGACCTGCTTTAAATGAGTCTGAGAGGAGAAAATTCACAATACTTTGGAAATGCATGTTCCTTGCCAGAGACCAAAAAGGGTGTGTGGATGGTGACAAAGACACTGCAAGTTAGGCAAGAAGGATCCCACTTCAAATAAAGGATCCCCAGAAAAATTTATTCTGGCATTTCCCAGATTTAGACTGTAGCTTATTCCCATTTATCTTCTGTTATGGGTGGGCAGGAACAGGTGACATCTTATGGACATGTTTCTTTAACCTCTGGCAAGCACTGTGCTTCTTGCAGCCCCCTTGCCCCCCATATCTAAGTAGTGAAGCAGTGCAAAATACACAGTCACTCATAAATGGAAACTGTTGATGAGTAAAACGTGCATGTCCTAACATCTCATCAGCTTTACAGTTGGTACTATTTTAGGCTTTGACAAACTATTTTGCAGCAAAGGTCTGGCAGGGCCAGCAGTAACTGCAGAAAAAGTATCACTTCTTTAAGCTAATTTTGCACTCAAGAAAGTTACACAGGGTTCTTGTAGCCAAATGAAGCTCCTTCTGACCCGTGCCTCACCATATGTAACAGCCTAGGTTTTCTTTTCTGAAACCTGGTACCACCAAGTGACCTGTGCAAGCCCATGACTCTTGAATGCTTCTGTACCACTACGAGCTGAGTTCTCAGCAGTGCTCATGAAACACCCCTGAGCACAGCATCCTGCCTGTGGGCTGTGTTCCCAGTCCCAGAGACAGGACTCCGAGTAAGTGCACATTCAACAAAGCCACAAATGAAGGGAGTGTAGCTCTCATTCCCCCCTCGGCCCCTGAGGTGTTCTATACAGAACACATGCCCTTTCCAGATTGTCTCCTTGAACTTACTCCTGGAGAGGTGTTGTCATGTGTTTGAAACCTGATGCTGAAGATGAATATGTCTGTGATCTACAGATGGATAAATTTTACATTTGAATAAATGTACAGGAACTGCTTCAGAGAAGAGAAAAGAAATAGTGACATTATCGTATTTAGGTTATGTTTTGGTGTCTGCACAATTAATTCAGCAAGTTATCTGCAGCAAGATAGCAAGATATTTTTGGTGTATGATGGTTCAATACTGCTAAGCTTCTGTAATCCTCAAGTAGTTCTTTTACGGTGCACTTTAAAATTATATTTTACACGTATGTATGGCAGTTTGTAGTCTACTTAAAATAAATATTTCCCATATATCCATATGCATGATCCACACTTATTTTGTAGTACAAGATGTGCTGACAGAGATTAAAAGATTGCAACACAGCAGAAGGCGTTGTGCTATCTTGCAAGTGCAAAGTAGGTACCTTTATCTGACTCAGTTTTTAGCATCTGTCTTCCGATTCATAACAGCTCTTGTTCCACATAAAGCTATAATCACCTCTCAAGCCTCATTTCTTCAGGCAATGACATTGTAGGCTCTTTGGGGTTGTGGCAAATAGAAACCTAAATGGAAGTGTAAGTCCCAAGTGTGAAAATGCTTAAACTGCAAAGTTTTCTTATTGCAGTCTTCATACAGCCTTTGCACTGGGGCAAATCACCAGAGTGGGTTTGACAATGGCTGATAATATTGATTTCCATTGCAAAGATGTAACGCCTTGCCTTTTAGGGTGAGGTTGGGAGAAAAAATCCCTTCCTTTAAACCCATATTTCCTTCCAAAACTGAATACCTTGCAAAACTCTAGAAGCAGGGGTCGCTTGCTTGCTTGTGCCTCGTTATAAAGTTAATCTGATGAGACTAAGTTGTGCCCAGGCTCAGTGAGGAGTGAGGCTCGCTGCGTGCTGCAGTGAGCAAGGGGGTGACATGAGGAAGCTTGCTGTGCATTTTGCCCATCCGAAGGGGGTGTCAGTACCCATTCTTGCTGGGGAGGCTGAGGAATCAGGGTACAGGGCATTGTGCACGTTGGCACTGTGCTGCAGCCCAGCGTGCCCTTGGCAGCACCACTGCTCATTGCCTCCCATCCCACTGCTGGGGCACTGGTGCCAGCCCTCTGCGCTTGCTCCACTCACCAGCACCGTGGATGGGGCATGGTGCTGCAGATTTCACCTTGACAAGTCACAGGATGTGTTTTATTCTGCTTTGCTGTCTTCAAAATTTTTTGTCCTGTTGGACCTGAAGCACAGTAAAATCCAGGCTGGCTCCATGGGAAGGGGAATGGTGTTGTCTCACTGCTAACACAGTGATGGCAATGGAATTATAAATTACAGTAACAAGTCTTAATCCTCTGTTTTTGTGTCTCCACCTTTGCCTCTCCCACTGTTTCTAGCACCTCCTTTTTGCACACTTGGAAGGGATTTCATGACGTTTTTATTGGCAAATAGCTATGGATTCTGTATAACAGGGTTTCTTGTAAGGAGAGCAAGATCAAACAAAGAAATGTAATTTAGACAAAAGTAATATCAAAACTTGAAAGTAAATAAGTGAGACTCTGAACTGTGGTATTTCTATTGCCCTTTCTAATACAGGCTAAGAAGTAGGTCCCTCACCTCTCAGCTCATCACCTCACGTGTTTGACAAGGGGAAACCCCTGGAAGCTTGACGCTGTTTCAGACACATGAGCTGAGAAAGGAATTTGGCACGTAGCAAATGGACAGGACCTTTAGGTGTCTGACCTTCCCTCAGGACTGTGGTGGGGGAGGCACACTCCACTGGGATTGCCTGAGCTGAGCACACCAAGGAAAGACTGCAAAAAACTTGCCATGCTTCCTTTCCAAGGAGAGACTGCAAAATCCTCCTTGTTCATTCCACACTAATTCTCAAGCAGTAAGTGAAAGGGAAGTTTCACGAAGTATCACTACCAAAGCATGACCTACATGAGCCAAAGGCATAGCAGCTGTGGAAAGGAATACTTACGAACATTTAAATATTTTAATTAAAGTAAGGAATAATATAAAAAATAAAAATTAACAATGTAATGGTTAAGAATCTTTTTAGACTAGCAACTTGCTAAAAATTTGTTAAAGGACAAAAAACAAATCCCACAATCTTTCCTAAAGCAAACAAACTCTCTTAAATCATTGCCCATGACATCTATATTTCCTAAATATGTTGCCAGCAATGAAAATAAAAGAACATCAGGTACGGAAGCCTCTTACTTTTCATAGTTTTCACAGATTTTTTATAAACTCTCACTATCTATGAAGGTACATCACAAGATGGTATATGATTAGCTGTTGGCTCTGTGGTTCAGCTAATATTTTGAAAGACTAATTCTGAAGCAAAATATTGAGTTGGTATTAGTAACCTTGTAAAGAGAATAAAACCTACCCAAGAGAAGAAAACAATCTATGACAGGACATTTATCTAGGAGGAAGATACAACCTATTTTCTGACATTTTAAAATTTTAAACTGCAATGTATGAAGATCAGTGAAAAACAATGTACATTTGATTCAAGTCCCACAGTATGAAACATATTTTTCTGAAAAAGATCTTGACAATTTCTAATACTTTTGAAATTCCCTTTTCCAGAATGAATGGCCTTTCCAGACCAGTACTGGAGAAAGAGAAAGAAATTCCAAAAAATTAAAGGTTACAAAGTCAAGCACTGTTTGGTGAAAAAGTGAAAAAGTGGTGACAGCTTGGGTTTCTAATAATTTTATGTTTAATGTATTACTAAAAATTTTGCCTTGGCAATCATTGCTGCACATTAATTTTTCCAAAAATTCCTGCCCTAGAGTACAGAACGTCCTCCCCTATCAGCAGGTGTTCTTCAGTCTGCTTTTGTGATTATTTGAATCTAGATCTCATCCTCTATGCTATTCAAATGATACTTTAAATGCAGGGTCATTAAAGTCCTCTTGGTGTTTTCTCATTACAACCCAGAGATGCCAAAAGCAATTTTTATAGTTGCTACCCCAAAGCATAAAAGAACAGTGGTTGATTCTCTCCTCTGATAAATTCACGTTG
The DNA here is from genome assembly GCA_013397055.1 of Pachycephala philippinensis. Taxonomy (NCBI): domain Eukaryota; kingdom Metazoa; phylum Chordata; class Aves; order Passeriformes; genus Pachycephala; species Pachycephala philippinensis. The sequence goes on from VWZT01000387.1 coordinate 389,928, forward strand.
TTTACTGAACTAGTCCTGCAGGAACTAAATGGCAAATGCTGCACAGTTGTGTTAATCCACTTTCTTGGATGAATGTGGGACAAGCCAGGGCCAGAACAAGCAAAGGTCAAGGTTGTACAATACTCCTGAACCCATAAAGGGAACACCGGAATCGTAACATCCATATGCTTCTAATAAAGATACAATAATTAACCTTACTCTGTACCTTACCTGTTTGAGCAAATGATACTTTATGCACAAGAGCAGCTCTTCTGAAAGGAGTTTATAATTGCTACTGTTTCTGACAGCGAGGGAAAATATTGTAAGCCTAAAGCAACTGAGCAGAAGGGTGTCATGGCTGAGCACTAGGAAAGTTTCTCAGTCCTCTATTCAGTCTTTTCAGGTGCAGCAACCCTCCTCTTAAGGAGAAAATCCTTTGTTTTTCATCCCCTTCTGATCCTTTTACCTAAGAAGCTGTGATGAGACATGTCTACAGGGATAGCTGAGCTATTTGTGTTAGATCAGCTACATGTTTATGTTGCCAGCTGAGCAAACCAAGAAAAAAAATATGGCAAAGGAGAGATAAATATTTGCATATAAGATAATAGCATCAGAAATACAGCATGGTTTCTAAGCCACAGGCTGCTTACAGGGGTTCGTTTGTTGTTGTTATTGCTTTTTTGAAAGAGAGATATTAAGTTCTGAGTCTTACCCATGCAATATTAGCAAGCTCTCACAGGTAGAGGTGGTAATTATAAGGCTTCATTCATTGGGAAGAATGCTGAAAGCCTGAGGGGCATGGTTTCTTTGTATGGTATAATTGTACTTCCTTCTTATAAAAGGCTGGTGCTTATTTCCCATAACAGCCAGGTAATATATAAATACTCACCTTTAGGAGACCCAAACCACTGTCCATTCATGACAGGAGAAAGACTTTCATGGTCCTCACCAAGTGCTGCTGGATTGGGTTCCCAAACCCTGCCAAATAAAGCAAATGGATTTATTGCTGTGCATGGGAATATTCATGTGCTTTGCTATGCTAACTGAGGACATCAAGCAATATCTGTATATCTACATCAACAGCAAGTCAGGCACAAGAACACAATAACAAATACTTCATTTGGAACCAAAAGATAGAAATCTCCAGCTGGACAATACTGATTTGAGGTCCCCACCACTTGGGACCCGTGCACCTTCAAACCATCATTCAACCTGAGTAGGCTGCTGCTCTCACCGTTTCTCTGGCTTTTCTTTTGTTTGGAGCTTCCTTAGTTGTTTTTGTTTGTTTCCAGGGTTCTTTTAGGCCTTTTAATAAACTGCTTGTGGCCCTCAGAAAGAGATCTAACACTTCTCACAAAATTCTCAACTTCAGAGCACTCTTTCCCACAGATCTTTTATGATGAATATTCCAGTTCCAGGGATACAACCTTACAGCCGAAGAAGACTGCAGACTTTATCAAGGATCCTGTACATAACTTTGAAGAAAAATGGTAAAGACTTAGTCTTTTCTCTACCCCTAGCTTTCCAACAGTCTTTTATTCCTTGTGATTAAGTCTGTAAGGAAATAAACATTCTCTCTCTAGAACATATGTTATTTTCTGAAAGTCTGGGGTTTTTTTAATTTCTTGATCCAATCTGGTAATTTTTTTTCCATATCGTCCCACCTGCTCTCTAAAAAGAGCAGTCTGACAACTTCTCTCTCCTTTTTAGAAGTTTTCTAATTAGTGTAATTAAAAGATGATCGTCTGTCCCCAAATTGCTCATCTTTCCCCCCCCGCTTTCTCTCCAAGGCTCAGTCACTTGCAGGTACAGTCTCCAGGAGTGGTTTGTGTGACTGGACAATCATCAGATTTAATAACTATCATTATTCTCCTAATGACAGCTTAAAGATTTCTCCTGTCAGTTCCTGTGGTTTCAGCTCAAGAGGAAGGAAGTTGATAATGGCAAAGACAAACCCCTTCCTCCTGTTTACTGTCCCATTTAACACAGCAGTAGAAACATCACAGCACACACCTGGGGAAAGACCTCTGTGTCAGGAAAAATTATCAATAATGTGCTGATTTCTGACATCCTTGCTTTACGTATTAATGACCAAATAAAACCCAAGAAAAAGGAAAATAAAAAATTTAATTCTGCTTTATTTGGAATTCTGGATAGGAAAAAGCACAGCCAGATGCCAGGAAGTTACCAGTTCATTGACACTACAGGGTTTGAAACTGTGGAGAAGGGACTTCCCCACCTCAGGCATGGTCTGTCTGGTGCAGTTCAGAGAAGGCCATAGTCACAATTTTAAGCCTGAAGCTGAATGTCACAATCTGATTCTTAATCAGCTTCTCTCAGTTAAAACCTTTCTCCATGGGACTGTATATTTAATAACAACTGAGGGTGGTGTCTCCTAAAATGGAGGGTGTGAGCAGAACCTAAGGGCTCTTCCCTGGTATTCCAGCTGGCTGCCACATCTGAAAGCAGACCTCAGCCTGCTCTAGAAAGATGTACTTGATGGATTTCATCACCTCCTCATTTATTCATTCATGTACCAGTGGCCTGTGGCCCATGACTCAGAGCCTGTTGAACTCCACAATACTGGTTTCCATGAACCTCCATGGGTATTTGATTTAGCCTCCCCCAAAGCAATTTGTTTTGGAGAGTTTTCCTTTCTAAACATTCCCCCTTTATAGACATTTGAATAGAAGTTTTCAAAACTCACAATGTGTCTTGTAGCATATTTGGGGAGGGGCAGTTACAATACACAACTGTAAAAGTCAGCAATTCTTTTTTAATCTGGAGAAGGAGATTATTGTGTTCTTCTGGCTAGAACTATGAAGGTGTTGATGCAAAAGAAGACTGCCATGTTGCTCAAAATTAAAATTTATACTTTTACAGAAAAAAAAAAAAGATTATTTTAAGTCTTATTGTGAGATTACACCTGTAGTCAAATCACTATCATACAGAATTATTCCACCACAAAAACAAAAAAAGAGACGAAATGGAAAAACTACCTGTTCTTTATTAAAAAAATACATAAGAACCTGTCAAATAACCAGGTGAATTTATTATCTGAGGTAATTTCACCAAAGAAATTATTTTAAAGTGGATATGCTCAGTTATTAAATATGAAGAGGAAAATGATAAAAATTTTCTTCTAAGTAGCAAAAAGATTTTTAACTGTCCATCAGGATATTCCAGTATACTTGTTTTGGGACTTACACTTGGCACAACTATAATAATGGATCACATTTAACCAGAGAGAGTTAATTTAAGATCAAAAGCTTAATAGCTTGAAATCAGTGGTTTAAGAATAACGATTCATCTAAATTTGCTAAATTTGAGCAAGAAATGTATGTGACTAGATCTTTAGCTGTACACCTCTGACCAGCCACTGTAGGTGCAGTCCTGAGAGCAGTGACCCTGTGGTTCCCATCAAAGGTTTTCTGCTGTAGTTTCACTCTAGAAGGCTCAGACCAGGATATAATCTCAAGCTATTTCAAAATCTGAAGGGAATCTGACTTGGGAAGAATCAGGGGCAAAAGACAGGATGGCTTAGTTCACATGGAGCTCTGCAAGAGCTTTTCACAAGGCCTGTGTCAAAATGAAAAAGTTGGGAAAACATGCACTCTGGAGCTGTTGCATTCCCAGAGGACTGGGCTGGAGCGGCTCGTGTGAACACACACCATTTTCTCCACATGGGCAGTGCACAGCTCCCAGTCCAGAGCTGCAATGTGTCCACTCCCCTTGATCTCTGGCAGGGGGTCCAGGGCGCAGAGGCCACTTTTTCACCTCTGGTGTTACGCTGTTGGTGGTGGACCAGCAGGATGTGTGCCAGCCTGCTCTGGTGACCCACATCCCCCTCTCCCAGAGCTGCCCCCTCCAATGGCAGGAATTGCCCACCAGTTGACCAGTGTAACAGGAAAAGAGCAAAAGTGGATGCAAGCCTGACGTGGCTGGTTGCACGCCAAGGCAGGCTTCAGTCTTGCTTCAAGGCAAGTCTGTGTAGACATAACAAAGGGCAGCTCTCCCATTCAGTCACAGCCCTGCCATGCAGCTCACCTCTGTCTGAAAGACATGAGATTGGTCCTGCTGTCTGGTAGTACAATTAAAAATTTTCTGTTTTCCTCTTGAGTCCTTGAAGATATGTGCATGTGTGTGTGAGAGACTAAGCACAGGCAAATGTGACCTTTCTAAATACCTTAGCATAGAATAAGCATTTTATTCTGTTTAAACTGTTCTGTTTTCTAATTTAAAGAGCGGGGCTTTAGTTCATTGTAATACTATCTTAGAAGAGAAAGAAAAAAGAGCCTCAAATTTAGAAAAGTAAAATACATTATAGTCTCAATGTTCTGGTGCAGACAAAGCAAAACTAAGTCTTTGCTTGGATTCACAGTCTGAACCTTATTTAGGCCAGATTGCAGCAGCAATGTGAGTGGGAACAAGTTAGTCCTTTATCTATGCTTCTAGCATACCTATATCATAAAACTTGAGTGGCTCACCTTCCTTTCCCCCTCAAGAGACCAAAGAGAAAAACACAAATATCCTGGGAAAAATGTAACAAGAAATGTGCAAAATGTAAAGTATTTTCACAGACTATAGTTTGACTGTTTTAGACTACAGTTTGACTGTTTTCTGAGTGCCAGGAATTTTATGAATGAACTCTTTATGGTGTTCAACCAATAAACCTCCAACATTTAGAGGCTTTAATTATTGCTGTGTTTGTGGGTTTTTTTTGTTTGTTTGTTTGTTTTTTGGGTTTTTTTTTTTTTTTTTTTTTTTTTTTTTTTTGTTTTTTTTTTTTTTTTTTTTTTTTTTTTTTTGGTGGGGTTGTTTGTTTTTTTTTTTAGTGTTTCATTTCAAACACCTGCTGCAGGACAATGTAAATCAGAGAGCTTGGACCGTTGTGAACATTATTACTCTTACATGTGGCTCATCTCTATTAACTACCCAACCATAAAATTCAGTGTCAATATTTCTGAGACAATGTGTACTTCACTTCTTTTTTTTTTTTTTTTTTCTGGTCAGGTGATAATCTATTATTCCTCCGTTCCAGGAGCTATCTGTAATGATGCATAATAGGATGATTTTAGACCACATAGCAGGAGGAAGTGCGTATATAAATCATTCTCCCCACCACCACAGTCTTTTGGGAAGAACAGAGAGCATACTTTAATAGTGATTGTAGAGAATACTAGCACTTTGTGGGAGGTAATGTGAAGAACAAACATAGTTTATTCTCAGGAACACACAATACTTCAAATAGACTGCTAAGTGGTATTTCTTCTGGTTAGGTAACAAGGCTTGCTGGTTTCCTAGAAATAGAAGTGCCCTTCATTCTTGAGCCACTCCTAGGGCAGTGGTTATTGCAGCTGGATGGGTCTGTTTCTAGGGCTCATCTCCTTGTTTTCATTCCTATAGTCCTGCTACTGTAATTAATCTTCAGTGATGTGGTAAGATCTCCCATCAAGGCGCCAAAACTTTGTCCAAGGGACATGAGAAAGTCTTTTCTAGTTGGAAAGGCTAAGAGGAACAAAACTTGTCCTAAACTCATCCACAGCGATGCCCTGCCTAACCACAGTGCTGCACTAGGGGCACATGATCTTGGACCAGCTCTGGCTGAGACCTCTCTTTCTTGGACAACCCTGGGAATAGATCCAGAAATACTCTCTAGCACTCTAAGTTCGATTTTTTCCCCAGTAAACGAGAGCAAACCTGCTGCTCTCCTCTGTGTCTGAATGTAGTGGCACGGGAAAAACTCAGCTGCATCAGGGTGAGCACAATGTGCAGTTGCATGTCAGAGTACAGTCTGGGCCTTGGAGCTCATTTCCAGAGCTCACCTGCAGTGCCTGTTTGGGAGAGAAGTGAACCAAGGTGATTGCTTCCAGCAATTAGTGGTTTAGGGATTTCTCATGTTGGAGGCTGCACCCAGACTTCGTGTTTAATCTGTCCTCCATGGGTTTGTCTACAGCTCACCCTTATCTCCCTCAAACATTTCTGTAAGTTCTCATTGCTCCTCAAATGGTAGCCGTTCCACAGACCTCATTGTGCTGGACAACCTTCCATGCACTTAAATAGTGCCATCAAAGGTTACAGAAGCAGAACTGTGGGTAGTTTCCAAGCTATGGGCACATCAGATATTTATACAGTGGCTTGACAGTGCTTTCTGTCCTGTTCTCTGCTCCTTTCTCACTAGTTCATCATATTTTATTTGCCTTTCTTACTGCTGCTGAACTAGCACTTTCAGAGAACTATTCCCAATGACATTAACATCACTTCCATGAACGTAATAAAATAAAATTTAGAGCTGTCATAAGCTTCTCCTGGACTATTTTGGTTTGATTATACTTCCCACTATTACCACTGGAGGGTGGAGAGCATTTTTGGCACACAGTAGACTTTTTTTTATTGATACTTCCTTTATTACCAGCCCTTCAAGCGGCTTGTGCAGCTGGCATGGACAGTGTACTCTTATTCTTGGGATGTTCTGAAACAATATGTTGTGAGTTTGTGTCCTGCAGAAGCACCCAGGAGCTGTGGCTTATTCAAGAGACAGTTTGTTCTGTCTTTTGCTGCACTATTAACCTGCCCTACTCTCTAGAATATCTCCTCCTCTCAGCAGAACACCTACATTCTTAATTCATGGAGAGTAAAATATTCTTTTCAGCTGGGAACCCACTTCATAAATCTGTGTGTGAATATTTCCAGTACATCAGACCTGATATTTTACAAAAACATGCAAATTTACAGCCATATTTTATGCAAACATATACATACCATTAATATACAAATTTCATTCGTGTCTCTTGATTGGGTCTAGACAAAACAAGGATCTCTTCAAGAGATACAATGAGAAGAGTTCATTATGCATATGCAGTTATGTGGGATGAGATCTGTAAGCAGAAGTAATATCTTTCATTAGACAACTGGTGTAGTTTGAAAAAATCCCCAAGCTCTTGGGCTCCTTGGATATTTAGATCTGAAAGAAAAACCTCAGCTTTAAAAGCTTAAGACAAGCACAGACCAATTGCTCAGAATTTACTTAAATATGTATCAATTAGATAATCTCTTAGAAAATGACAGCTGGTATCAGTGAAGTAGAGGTAGAGTACCACTAGAAAATGTAGAGTTAGGGTTATTTTTTCCTCAGCACTTGGCTTTTATCAACATTGAATTTCATTTGCAATTTTATCACCCTGTCTCTCCAGTAATGTTAAAGCTTTCTGCTGCTCTTCACAGCTCGCTGTAGATCTGATTATTCTGAATAACTTTGCCATCAGCAACCTTTATCACCTCACTATTCCTTGCATTCACAAGATGATTTACATTAAGTATCCCTACAACCTTCTTTATTAAACAATAACAGCATACTGGCACTGTATGGCACTACAGCCATAATCTGTGCCATACTCATCATCAAGTTTTTGTCAATTTTGAAGTAAAAGCAATTTTCATGAAGATGGCCATCACAAAATGAGATAGTTTTTCGAGCACTTGAGAATGTTTGAGGAAGGATTCACTTGACAGCTCCACTTAAAAATAAAATGAAAGCCAGAAAACTTGGGAATGCAGTACAGCTCCTCTGGAAAATGCTTGTTTACATCTGGTGAAGATCTATCCACATGTATTTATTGCTTTTAATTATGCATCACATTCTGTAATTTTTCAAAGACTATTACAAAATACCTTCTATTTCACTCTGAGCTGTAAATTTGTTGACCTGTACCTTTGTAACTTGTGAGCCAGCCACTATATCTGCTGATTTAGAGCCTTGTAACAGGGTGAGCTTTAGTGGAATTGCATCTGCTGTGCTTTCAGATCTAACTTTGATTTGAACACTGGCCAAACAGAGGTATGGAGGTTTTGTTTACAGTATTTTCCTATATCTCAGAATGGAAGAAAAAAAAAATCTATTTACCAGTAAATAAATGACTTGCAGCATGGATTGACTGTTCTGGCAGGAAATGCAGTTTCATGATTGGTCATAGTATATCCACATGAGATTTGCCTGGATTCCTGCCAAATATTTAACATAGTCTACATGTATTTTTGGAATTGGAAAAGCTATTATTTAAATGCTGTAATCTGTATTTCAGATAGAATAATGTGCCTGACAAGCACGGTAGATAGTTGGAAAATACTAATTATCATTATTTTAATTTTCTTTAAGATTCGATAGTTCTTTTTCTTGAATTTCTTTGCCTTTCAAATTTTGTATTAAAAGTTTGGAAAATATGAGAACTACTATTTTTCACTCTTACCATGGAAATATGAATTCTTACAGACATAATAAATAAGACATCAGTGACAATATATTGCAGACCCTGAATCTGTCTGTCCCTGGGCTCTACACTTTCCGTGCCTGTCTCCTGTAAGGGGAACAATAGATGGGCACCTTTCCAAAACATTCCCCACTTGGCAGCAAAACAAGACTTTACCCACTGTGCAGATCGATGCCATGCCCTCTAGGTTACAACAGCTGGAAATGTTAATCCTTGATTATTATCAGTGGGCAGCTGAATTAAGACCTCACTGAAATAAATGAGGGTGCTGATGTTGCTCAATACCACAGCGCTGTGCCCTCTGTTAATCCATACTGTGTCTGTCTATAGCAGGCAACAAGTGCAGAGATCCTGAATATTTTCCCCACTATGGTCATTCCAATACTGAAAGCCAACACATTAAGTCAGTTTAATGTTCACTTAAAGCTCATATAATCTAATGTGAGACTGAACTGAATTATGTTGCAGCATGTAAGTTTGCCCCTAAGCATTTCTACATATAGATTTACCCTTTACCCTTAAGCATTTCTGCATAGCTTACTCCCTCTTCAGTTCCTACAGGTTTTTTTAGAACCACATAATGTAGGAAATTATTTTATAATAAAAACAGAGTGGGTAGCAGGTCGAGGGAGGTGATTCTGCCTCTCTGCTCCACTCTGCTGCGACCCCCACCTGGAGTGCTGCATCCAGCTCTGGGGTCCTGAGTGCAAGTCCTATTGGAGCATGTCCAGAGGAGGGCCACAAAGATGATCAGAGGATGAAACAAATCTTCTGAGAGAGTTGGGGCTGTTCAGCCTGGAAAACAGAAGGTGCCAGGGAGACAGGGTAGCACGTTCTAGTACGTGCTGGGGACCTGTAAGAGAACTGGAGAGGGACTTTTTATAAGGACATGTAGCAATGGGACAAGGGCGAATGGCTTTAAACTGAAAGAGGGTAAATTCAGAGTAGATAAAAGGAATAAAATTTTTTACAGTGAGGGAGGTGAGACACTGAAGAGAGAAGTGGTAGATGCCCTATCCCTGGAAATATTCACTGTCAGTTTGGGTGGGACTCTGAGCAACCTGACCTAGCTGAAGATGTCCCTGCTTATTGCAGGAGGAAGTAGAACTACATGACATCTAAAGGCCCCTTTCAACCCAAACCCTTAATGTCATTTAAAAAAATTAAATGGAAAATGTTGAAGAACAAGTGTATCTTTCAAGGTATTTTTCATGGAAGGTAGAAGGCAATATTATCTCTTATCACTGAAAGACCTAAGTCTCATTGCTTTAACTTACATAAATAAATAAGTAATTTGTCAGAACTTTACCACTTTGTAGGGAGGTTTTAGGAGTCATAAAAAAAAAGAACTAATTTGGTGTCCATAGTGTGAAAAAATTATTAGCTTCCAAATTTCTATTTTTCTTACAAGTTAAACATTTTTTTTAGAGATATATTCAAAAGGCAAGATAGAAACATGCATGGTAATAGCTAAGAAAAATGTTGTCAGATTCTGCTGACCATATTTAGACAGTGTTCCATTTTGGATTCAGGTCCAGTCAAAAAAAGGGCTATGTGTCTAAATCTAGGAGTGTGAGAAAAGATCTTGTTCATCTTTTGTGAAAACAGGAGTCTCATAAATATCACAAATGCCTTGTCTTTCTATTTGTCAAGAACAGAAGAAATGAGGCTCCTCTAAAGCTGGGAAAAGGGTAGATTTTATAAAGTGGAGTTGTATTTTATTTTACTTAGTTATCAAGGAAATAGACTACACTTTGTTATGTCTTTTTCCCAAGATAAGATGATGGAAACTTAAAAGAACAGATGGAAATTTGTTTTGAAAGGATATAATTAAGGATCAGGAAAAAACTAATCTGGATTTAAATAGCTTAAAGATGTTGTTGAATATATTAATACAAGAAAACATTAAACTGCAATGCAAGTCAGAGAGTCTTTGAAAGAAGCCCAAGAACTGCAATCTGTGAGCAGTCATACCGAAATTTGGTACATTAGGGAGATAATGCATATAAATTGATGCCAAAATTATTTAAAAATTTTGGTTGCAAGATTTGACCCTGGGAAATTCAACATTCAAGTCTGTCTGGTTCAGCTTAATCTCCATCATGTCTCAGGTCTTGATTCCGTGAAACTATAATAAAAAACCCCATGACCTGAAAAGTCAAAAGTTCTTTTATATGTCTATATATCTGCATATCTATATATCTCTCTGTGTTATGTATGTTTATAATATATATACATATATTAAATATGCATATTTTATATATGTATATATTAAATGTGTATAAAGGTAAGTGTGTTCTTACGTGGTTTGCTGAGCAGAACTGGCTTGTTAAGTTGTGGGACATAAGGATCATCTTGTTTTAGAGCTTCCCAAGCTCATTAACATATTCTGAAAATTAGTCCAAGGCTGATATTCCCAGCTGCCTGTGAGGTTCTGTTATGTGAGACAGATCCCGAGGAAGCAGTCAGTGTGCCATCATTAACCCTGCTCATTCTATAGGTAAGAATGCATCCCTTCTCTACTGACAGCTGTCAGTAAAACCGTGGTGAATATGATGCTGAAGTTTTGGTAGATTCGTTTTCTTCTAAGAGGTGGATGTGTGGATAGATGCAGGCAAAGAGTTTTGTTCCTTTTAATTTTGCCACGGTGTGGTGTTTGAGGAATAAAGGTGAAAATTTAAGGGTAGTCTGTAATTTCTAGGGTTGTTTGGGGGCGTTTTTGTGCTTGGTTTTTCTTATTAGTGCTTCAGATTTTTTTATCTAATTAAATTTTTAAATGACAAATAAATAAGAAAAAAACCCTCTCACACCTTATCCCTTGCCTTAATGAAATGTTAATTTAATAATTTTAAGCATATGGCAGTTTTAAATTATGGATCTGATATAATAGCTCCAAGTGCAATAAACTGTCATGTAAACTGTGATTAAGCACCATAAGAATACGAACACCCACCTATTGTGTTAGAAAACCACTTTTACAGCTTGTGTCAGCCAGGCAATCTCTCAAAAGATTGGTAGTAGTTAGACCCAGCCCTCTCCCCCGCACTAAAATAGGACACAGGCAGGATTTGAATGGGTGAGTGCAGGAGACAATCCACTACACCGCTGCCCTTGGTGACTTACAGAGAGCAGAAGACCCTGGTGCAGGATCAGCCCGGGGCTCTCTCTGCCCTGTGTCCTGGAGCTGGGCTTTGGAGTGGTGTTCCTGTTCCTGCTGGTTTGCCTCAGGCAATCTGCCTCACCACCCCTTCCCACAGGGAGCCTACCCTGCGGTCTGCACACGCCAAACAGTCAGCAGTACTATTTGCTTATGGGATTCCTCCCTGCACATCACGGTGTACTGTTTGCTCACCCAAGCCATTACCACTCTTGCTGTGCACAGAACCACATCAGGGAACTGAGCTCTCCAAAATAAGGCTCTGAGAAAAAAGCAAAATAAAATTTTGCATTCCTTACCCTGAAATCATACATTAATTTCCTCCTCCTCTCCCCCCGCCGCCCTTCAACATGTGATTGTCACTTGCTGCTGTGTCCCCTGCCACTCTCACTAGGGTCCCGGTTAAAGAAGGTCCCACATTCCCTAAGCCATCTTCTCTTAATTCCTTACCTTCCTTAACTCACTCATCCCTGCAGCTGGGCATGTACAGGTCTCAGCAGGGGTGTGTAGCTGCTTGATCTCTCATACTGTTTTGTGGCATGGCTTCACAAATAACTTAATCAACAAGACTGAGAGGGAGGAAGACTCTGGAGGGTGGTGGTGGGAACCTCACCCTCAGCATGGGAACCTCTCAAACCAGCTTTGCCAGCAGAGATATTGCAGTATGGAACTACACCCCTAGGCACAAGATGCAGTATCCTGAATTTCAGTCTAAAGCCAGAACCTATTCTTAAGCACTGTAAAACAGAGCATGATAACCACAAAAACCTTTCTTTCTTTCTTCTTCTTTTTTTTTTTTTTTTAATAAATCCTAAATGGCTTGTGCTAACAAATCTGCTATATCTTAGACTATATCTTAGAATGATACAAAAACATCAGTCATGAGCTTGTTGAATCTGTGTAATGGCATTATGGCATAGCATCCTATTTCCTTCTTTGCTTTTTAAAGGGTCATTTGGTGTTGGTTTGTTAACTATAGACAGATGTTGAGGCTGCTAACCAGAAACAAAGAAGCAACCTGTGCCCACAGATACATTCTCAATTAACGGAGATGGGACTTCAGGAAAGTCTGCACTAGCATATTTCCAACATGTATGGCAGTATCTTAACCATTAGATCATTCTAGATTTTCCCTCATTCTAAACGAGTATTTTGTTACAGTTTTATTTAAATGTATTGTAGAAAAGTTCACTGATCATCTTTTGTGATTGACAGCAGGCAAAACTGGAAGGCCTGTGATGACTTGACAATTATGCTCAATAATTTATTTCAGTCTTATTTTAGATTAAATAACAAAATAAAATAGTTTCTTAATTAAAACTTTAAAGTCTGGTCTATCTCACCAGACTTCTTTTGAATATGCCAGTGGTTGCTTAATGAAGCATGAATTACTGATTGTGAAACATGAAGCGATAAAATAAAATCTAAAATGAATAGCACACACCCTCTTACGGTCAAACAGGAACTAAAGTCTGATTGTATTAATAAAGGACACGATCCTTTTACGGATGAGAGGAATAATTAATTGAAATTAATTTAATTTTGTTTTTAGTATATTTTTAACTAAGTATATTGCTTGCCGTTTCATTGAATAAATGAAAATGTTGTCACAACCTGTACCTTGTGTTGACATACATATGCACAGATTCAGATGGGTGGTGCAAATGCAAACCTCATTTCCAGAAATCAGCTGTTCCCAGGGGTGGAGAACATCATCACATGTACTTGAATGGTTGGTTTGTCACTGCTGGAGGGGATGCCACCAACCCTACTCTTGAAAAGAATCAGTTTGCCATTTTGGGGAGGCATGGGGCAGGTATACTGAGGCACAGTCCCTTTTGTGATGGGTTCTTGTTACAGGGAAGGAAAGTCTCCTTGCAGCCTCCATGTAATTCATTAAAAATTTGAATTAAATTTGAAAATAATTTGCCACTCCCTTAAATGACAGATCCATCCCTGGTAGTCCAGGAGTCCAGTCTGGGCTGCCCATGAGCTCTGTCATGCCTGTTCAGGAGGTTCAACTTAAGAGGTTCTTGTTTTGCTGCTTTCTGACCTACTAGTTTTGACCCAATTGCATTTTACAAATCCCAGCTCACTATGTAAAAGATTACCACATCAGGCCAGCTTTTAGGGTTGCTGCTACGTTGAATTTGATTGTGCTTTTAACAGTAGCTCCTACAGAGAGATTTTGTTCTTGCCTTAAGTTTACAGACATACTACTTTTATTATATTTGGTAAATCTATTATTTTCATACATTAGATCAGAAAAGTTCCCACATGTATTTCCTAGTTTCATTCTCAAACTTTGCTGAAGGTAACTCAGGAAGAGGTGTGAGTAGGTTGAAGTGACAGCTGACCTGTCATGTGTTTCATGTGGCTCCAGGATGGCTGTGACCTCTCAGTGAGCACCAGGAAAAGTCCAGCTGCCAGGGCCAGGGGCTCTGCCCAGACCTCTGCCACACATGCGTGCTGCACCTTGGCCCCTGCTCCTTCTTCTGTTCTCCCACAGCTTCTCTGAGAATTAGTTGGGTCCTTGTGAGCTGAAACCCATGTCCAAATCTCCTTTTCCCTGTTTGAAGCCGAATCCAGGTCCAGGATGAAATTTACTTTGCCCCCAATACTTCAACAGCCTGATCTCCTTCAAATCAATGGAAAATAAAAATTGATGAGCCCTCTCTTGTCACAGCTCCACGTGGTGTGAAAGGACAACTTTAGGAAAGCTGCAAAATAGAAAACAAATTTTATTTCACAAAATGGATGCTGCTCCATTGAAATTTTTCTATCTTCTCCTTTTGTACATTGTTTAATTCCCTGCATTGCCTGTGAGACTTAGCGTTTGTTGACAGCAAACCTCCCCTGCTTACCTGAAAATCCTCAGGGCCATGATCACTTCTAAGATCAACCTCCCTGAGTGTTTAAAGCCTCTCAAGTTTTGAAATTATATGGAAGTATCAGCATATTTTAATTAATGCTTTTAAAAAACTCATCAGCAGTTAAAATACTGAATTCATTCAACATGCAGAGTTGTCATAATTTTTCACTTTATCTAGTCAGACCCTGGAATTGCTACAGTTTCTAAAAAGGAGATGCCTATGTGTAGATCATTGATAAAATTTTCAATTTCTTCTTTTTTTTNTGAAGAAAGTCAGGATAGGGATTAAATCTGCTTAAATCTTGCCTGTACTTGAGTCCAGGCACTTAGAATCCAAGTAATCCTCAGCCTGTGAACCAAATGTGACTCTTTACCAGGACTGCCTAGCCCTGGAGCTCTTTGTATTCACTAGACTGCTCCCTGACTGGTTTGGGAATTCTCTTGGCATGTGTCCTGGTTTGTACATATGATCTAGAAAGAAGGAACAGAGATTTTTATACACTATTGTCTAAATTTCTGTTGTAAGAACTCAGTGAAGTGATGTCTAAAGGAGACAGATACAGGGAAATGAAGGGAAGAATAAGGTAAAAGAAGGTTAAGGAATCCAATTCTAATTTAGGAGTTTTCAAAATTAGTTGTACCAGATCAATTTCATAGAGGATATTTGAAGCACTGTCTGAAGAAATCACAAAGCTACCGTCCTTGAAAGGTGCTGGTGAATGATGAGGTGCTGAAAGACTAGTAAGGACAAATATACCATATAACTTTTAAAAGGAGGCAAGAAATTGAAGACTAATCAGCTTGATTTCCTTTCCCAGGCGAGATCCTGGAACAATCAGTCAAACAAATATTTGAAGTCAGTTGTTTTAAATGCATGCTCCAGAGCAAGCCAGGAACTCAGTCTTGAAGAAACTAATGTAAGGAAGGTGCAAACCTATCTGCGTATGCATATCTAGGGATCAGTTACGTATGGAAATATTCAAGGGCATAAGAGGAAATAAGTATTCTACAGAAAACCTTAGAAATCAGGTTTAATTACATTCATTGCTTTTATTACTTCACAGTTAATAATTGCTTCTTTGCAGCTTGGAGGAGAGAAGACTGGAGCTAGTCAGGGAGTAGGGGAAAAGCCCAGACTGCAAATATTTTTTACCAAGAAGGCAAGAATAATCATTTATCTGTGTACAGGTTTGGTAAAAATAAGAAAGGATGTGTTCAAATTGCAGTAAGAAATGCTAGTTAGATGTTAGAAAACCTTACATGGAAAGTTTATGAAATAATGGAAATGATGACCAAGGAGGCTCTGGATATGCCACCAGCAGAAATTTTTAACTAGTTAGATCACTGTATGCCAGAATATGTATAGCTGATTCTGTCTTCTAATAGAGGAGTGCAGTAGATCCCTCTTGGGATCCTACTATCCCTTGATTCCATTACTGTGTGAAAATGGCAGAAACACGAGTTCACATAGGAAAGATAGCTCTTTGCAAGTAATCCATAAGTTGTTGAAAAAACACAATAGTCCTTATCACAAGAACTGAATCCACTGGCCTCCCTCTGGCATTACTTTTCTCTTAGTCTAAAACACACTGATGCTAACAAAAAGCCCCCTTTTGTCCCAAGCTGGAGAGGTTTTCTGTAGCATGCTCCAAGAGATCAGGAATAGAAGAAAAGCCCAGACTCCACAGAGGGCACACCTGGTTCTCAGCAGAGGTGAACTCTTTGCTACAGTAAATAGAGTCTCAGATTACAGCTGAACAAACGCTGAACAATTTGGGGAAAAGTGTATGTGATACATGCAGAGCACACATAAGTTGGTGTCCATGTGAATGGGTGCTGTAAGCTGGGATGAGTGATCTGAACTCCTGAGAAAGCTCTCTAGAATCTATCTGGCTGCACCACAAAGGACAGAGTCCAAAGTGAAGAAAAGGGGAAAATGACAAGCACAGGAATTATAGAAGCATCTCTAAGTAGAATACATCTGCTTTTTCATCACAGCGGTGTTCTGGAAATCCATCATCAAATGACCAACATGGAGAATATCTGAAAATAAGTGCTTCAGGAAGGAAAAACGTCTTTGTCAAAAGAAAACACGGAAATTTCTTTCTTTTTCTTTTCCCTGGAAGACTTAGAGGACTATTGAGCTGTTCTGTTGTTTCACGTATACCGTGGCTGTTGTTTTATAGTTACTGTGGTAAATGCAGGACAGCAGTTGGTCAGCACTACTGCACACTCGTTTGCATTAATCTCATGATAAGCAGGAAAAAGAATAGATTTACTTGTCTTTTGCTCAGACAAAGTATACCACGTAAGGGTTATTGTTGCCAATGGAAACACTGTTCAGGTGCATAAACATGCGATAACATCCCTGTGCTATCTTTAGCACAGACAAATAATTCTGGTCACTATGGTTTGCTCGACAGTTGCTGAATTTCTGCTGATGTGTTTGGCATTTGGTTGTAATTATCTATTCATCTGAATTAAAAGATTGATCACTGCAGTCAATGACTGATACAAAACAACATAAAAGGGATACATTAATACTGAAATTTTATGTAAGCGTTGTTCCAGAGGGAAAAGAACATATGCAACAGGAAAATTGAGAAGACGTCTGTCACGGTAGTCAAGCCTCTATCAAGCTTGATAATGATTATGAATCCATTACCATTGATATATTGCATAAAGCTGTGGGAATGGGAAGCTTTTCACATGACACAGAGAGTAATCAACATCCAACAGAAGTAGTCCCATCACACACACACCTGCTGCGTGCCTCACATCAGAATATGTCATTTGGAAATCTAAATGTTATTGGCATGGCAGAAGGAGACAGACAAATAATGAGATTCACTTGTGAGCTATTTTATTCCTCTGCTAATGAGGTTTTCTAGTAACTCAACAAGCATTTGGTAACTTGCATATATTCCTCAGAATGTGTTGACAATACATAATTTAAGCAATACATTTCAAACACAGCCGAGTAATATTTCCAAACTGTTCCTTATGAGGAAAGTCCAACTGCTTGTACTGGAAAAACATGCTTCTTTCCTATATATTTATGGTTATATACATTTTTCTAGTCATTTATACTATTATTAAAAAAAAAAAGGAAAGAAAAAAAACCCTTGCATTATGTAGGCATGAGTATGTACCTTAAAAATGATTGCAAAAATCTTATTTAAAATTAAACAGAAAATACTTTCATTTCAATCTTTTTTTTTTTTTTTTTACCCAGAATTGGTCTAAATTCAAGTGTGTGTAACAAGAATAGGAGCCTCTGTTTCAAAGACACTAGAAAATTCTATCTAAGAAAAACAACATGCAGCTCAGAATCTGCTAAAATCAGATAAAACATGAATCTCATGGGGTCGATTTATGTATATGAACTGCAGTTTATGTTTTTCAAACAATTTCAAAATTTCTGAAAATATGCTTACCCAGCATGAGAGTTTGCATACACACGTTTGCATATACGCATACACAGACAGGATGTTTCAGCATACACATACATATACATATATATAAACAGAGCATACACACATCAATATAATATATATTAAATATTTCAGCAAGTATTTAGGTATTTTTTTCCTAGTAAGTGTTTTGAATTATCGTGAAAGACACAAAATTATGTAATGTTTTAGCCTTTTGGTTACAGGCATTTTTAGCACTTAAATAAAAAAATTGTTACCTTTTCCATTTGATTTATCTACATCACTAAATAAAAGAAGGCATCTCTATACAAACTAAAATCAAAACAAAACTTTTAGCTTTTTAAATTATGAAAGATATATTAAGATGACTACATAAAATACACTTTTTGCATGTATCTGTTACACAGAAACATTCTGGTAAAACAGGCCATAAGAGACAAAATCCAATGTTGTTGTGGGGGAAAACATCTTAAGAATAATAAACCCCTAAAATGGTGAGCTGGTGTGACAGGTAAAGGACAACATAGACCACAAAAGAAACAATACCACAAATAGCAAAACAAAAGTAGTTTAAATTTTTCTCTCAGACATAGCATCAGTCTGGTCTCTGAGTGAAAAAACACATAAACATTACTTTTCTTTCAAATCACCATAGTCTAGCCAGGATGAGTCAAAGGAGAATCCATATAATTGTCACTGTTCTACAAAAAGTGACAGATGTTATGTGACACAGAAAAGGAATCCTAATTTGGGAAATACAAGGAAAGTTAGATTTTATTTTCTCTTATATTTTTTTCTTAGCATAATCCAAGAAAAATTGTGTGTTAGCATAAGATCTGTTCCACTAGGCATGCTCTGAAAATGGCTGCTGGACTGCATCCTTTGGGTGAAGGTGCACATGGCCACAGCAGTCCTTAGCTCGGGGCTGCTCAGCACTGCCACGGCCAGGAAAGCAGCAGATCTCCAGAAAACTTACGCAGGAAAATTCAGAAAAGAAATTTGCCAGCATAGGCCTCGTGAGATGAGAAGAGTGACTCAGACCAGCAGCTGTTGGGAAAGATCATTGGTTCTGGCACTGACAAGTGGGACAAGAGTTTTTATTATTTTTCTGCTCAATTCCTTTTTGATACAGTAGAGTCATGTTAACTATTGGTTCTAGTTTAAACATCTCCTAAATCCCGCCTGAGAGCAAGGCATACAGTCAGCTAGGTGTTGTTAAGAAAGATCAGAAAATACAAGCAGGAGTAGAAGCAGGAGGAGCAAAAACTGGGAAGAAATGAGGATGCTGAGAGAAAGTAAAGGAATGAAAAACTGAAGGTTCTTTTTTTCCTGGAAAAGATGTTTGGTCAGGAAAGTTGTCTGCTTATGGTAATGAATTAATGAAAATAAAACACCTCTTTAAAAATGATGTTTTGCACAGTATCAGCTGCGTGTGGAAAAAAAAATTCTGAAACATCTGTAATCTATTACAGAAATCTGTAATTTCAGATCTTGGTTTGTAACTTGATGTCTAAATCTTGGAAAAAAGGTTCTTCAGAGACTCTGATTTTAACTTAGAAGAAACAACAGCAATTGGGAGGCTACACAAAAGAACCAGAGAAGAATGAAAGCTCTGGAGATAAGACAGTTCCATGATGGTCTTTATTGCCTAAACCACAAACTTACAGATACATGCAGTAACAAGAATGTGCTGAAGATATTAAGAGAAAATCTGAGAAGCACAATGAGACTGGGGTGGCAAGAAGCAGAATGCACTTGGGGTGGAAGATATCCCAGCATATACTCCGTGGACAGAGCTCCTGGATCTGCAAGAAGCCAGCGCAAATGGCCACAGGCAAGGTTGATCATTCCTCTAAGGAAGCAGAGTAAGCACACGTGCTTTTTTTTCACAGTGATGCAGGTTTCTGCATCAACACCTAGCTCTGTTCAAGAGATATTAAGAGACTTTTCTTCAGCAGCCACCGGCATTTATTTGTGGGAACTGCTCAAAAGAGATTGAGTGGATGGAATACTGGGTGGAATAAGAATGGAAAACTTACAAAATAGAGAACATAGAGGTCTTTTGAAAAGGGTAGATCTATAGGTAGATGAGCTGGTGATAGGCTGGGACGTCATACTTCAAATCAGCTATTGTACCTGAAATCCATCAGCACTTGCACCCACCAACATGGGATACAGATGTATCTTGTACTATGCCTTGCTCACATACACATTATTTTTTCTCTAGTGTCCCAAGGAAGACTTTCTATGTGTTCTGGTTCAGATCCTTCATGACCATCCCAGAAATGTCACCTAGTCGACTCTAACCCATTCAGTGTGATGTCCCCAGGCTGTCATACACCACCAGGAGCAGTGTGACTGTGGCTGTGCTCCCTGTGCCTGTACTCCCAGACCCTGCTGAGGGCAGGGCTGTGCCTTGGCAGTGCTCCCAGTCCTGTGGTGGCTCTTCACAGCACAGCATTGGCCCTAGCCAGTGGACAAGCTCTGACAGAGCCAGCTTATGGCTCACTAAAAACCCCTCCAGACTCTGTACACATCCTCACAGAAGCACACATTTGTAAGCAAGCCTCAGTGGCAGGGGCAGGTGTTCATGAGACAAATTTTGAAAGCAGCACTAAGTCTCTTAAATCCTATCTAGTCCTCAGGGGTTCTAGCATAAAGTGCTTTCAAGTCAGTTGTGAGAAATAAGCAGCAGTAAAAATCCTTGGCTGCATTTTCTTTTTGTTGTTATTTTAGTGAGATTGGGGTGGATTGGGTTTTACAACTTGCTTCAGCCAGAAAATACCTCCTTAGTTTTGGATTTTTTTTTATTATTAAATGTACTTAGATGAAATGGAAATAAAATGTTGAACTTAGAATTCAAAAGAATACTTAGTTTTGAAATTCAGTTCCCTGCAAATGTATATCCCTAAAGGACAGCATTTGCCTCACTAACAAATATGTATTTTAATTTTTGTGTTAAATGAAATGTGAAGAAATAAAGGTCTAGTAAACGAGCTTTGAACGCATTCTTCTGTCCTTGAAAGAACTGGTATTAAATAAAAATTGATGGTTTTATGTTTACACATTCATTCATGTAGCACAAAATTTGCCTATGTACACTTGTCACAGGGCAGTCCATCTAAAAAATTATTCCTCCCATTCTGTTTTCCTGCCAGCATCCCTGAAAACAATACACTGTTCATATCAATGTTTATGGAAACTTAATTTGATAAAAGGAAAAATACAGGTTCTTTTCTCCAGGCTAATTTTATTTGGAGATTTTGCTGCCTTTGTTGCTGTGGAGTACTGTAAACAGCTTGAGTAGTTTTGAAGAAATGAATGTGTCTATGTAACAATAAAGTTCTAATTAGGCTGAGTAACTGGGAGAGTATCTGGACCTTACAAATTTCTCTTTTCAATCTACATCCATTTTGTTTCATAATTTTATTCATGGCTGGAAATTTTTTTGACATTTACATCAATGATGTCAAAGCACAAACTTAGTCCAAATTCTTTGAAGTTAGTGAAATCTCTTCCATTTATTTCCACGGGATTTCATTTCATCCTAGTGAGATATGTGAAAGCATATCGAAAACTAAATGTATTTTTTCTTTGAAATGGATGGAAAAGATCCTTTCTTTTGTGAATTCAGTGCACTTTATAACAAAGGTAGGCCAAATCGGTATAACTTTGACCATTACCAGCTGAATCTCGTATTCACTGGCATGCAATTTTGGCAGGAACATAACTGAGTTTATAGTGAGTTTTACCAGTGTTTCCA
The DNA here is from genome assembly GCA_013397055.1 of Pachycephala philippinensis. Lineage (NCBI taxonomy): Eukaryota > Metazoa > Chordata > Aves > Passeriformes > Pachycephala > Pachycephala philippinensis. The sequence goes on from VWZT01000387.1 coordinate 411,400, forward strand.
AGAAGGCTAGGAATATAAAGGCTACAGAGGAGCTTTTGGTCATGGTGTTTATAGAGATCTCCTTTCATCTGATGAAAGTACTATAAAACAGATTTAGAGCTTTGTTTCTTTGTCTTCTCTTCAGCTCAGGCGTAGAGTAATTATGAAGTATTTTCCTTGAGAGGTTCCATTATTGACATGCATTATTTGCAGTAATTGGTCTTTTTACTTACAATAATATTGAATAAAAATTTAAAAAAAATGAGTGCACCCTACAGATAATGTTATGAAGTATGGCCAAAACCTGATGTTTGCCTTCTCATAAAGGGGAATGTACATGCGTGCATTCACTGATTTTGATAATTATACTCATGACATAATTACAAACAGAACATGCTGCACCTCATTGCTGAATTCTTCTGTAAATTTTAATAGTGACTCACTTACTAAAGAAGCAAGCTCTTAGAAGTACATAAATACCAGATTCAACTTGTCCACTGAATCTTAGAAATTATTCAAAAGGTCAAGCTTTTACACAGGCTGCTTTCTTACAAAACAGTTAAGTAAAATATACAAGCAGCAGATACTTGTTTTCAGTGCTTGTTTCATTGGGCCATGCAATGTGAGATGGGGTTTTTTTGAGAAAGAAAATTAGTGTGTGGTCTGCTATCTGAAAACAGTAAAATAATCCATTGCAGAAAAGCGCAACAGTTTTCAATTTAAAAGAAGGAAGGGCTTTCCTATGTACATTTGGCCTCCCTTTTTAAGCTTACCAGAAAATTATAAACTTCTTTAGAATTGTAAAGATGAATATAAAACAGTGCAACATGGACACTGATGCCCTCAGCCTGTTGCCAAAAAAAGAATTTCCACAGATCATTATTGATTTCATCCTTTTAAAAAACATGTTAAGATTCTTAGGTTGCATACAAATTAATGCTGACTATATTTATATGGTTAGTCAAAAATAATACAAGAAAAGAGAAAGACTGTGACTATTCACATTACCAAGTTCTATTCTATTCAAGGGCAGACAGGTATCTTAGACAATATATGCTGATATGTACGTCAATTCAAGGCAAATCTAGTGTAATCTATACATAATTTTGGTTTAAAATTCTGAGTTGGCTTGAAACACAGCATGAAGCAGTCTTCATATTTTTCCTACTCTAGCTGAAAAATTATTCTTGAAGGACTACCAATGTTTTGATGTTATTGCCCTGAATTCAGAGATTGGCACTCTGCTAAAACTGCAGAAATTCTGCTTCTGAAGGTCAGCCCAGTGACTTACATACAGCTGGTTGGCATTTTTCTCCTGCTTTTCTATCCCATGGCAACTGGGGACTCATCAAAAAGACGGGTGGGGTTTTTTTCCTATAAAAATATATTAACTTCATCACTCTTATTGCTTTGCCCATTTCTCTGCCCTTTTTAGCATTCAGGTGCTAAAACGTGGGTTTGATGAGTGAAGAGCTGACCAGGGCTCCCCAGCACCCCAAAATGCCTCTGCCAGCTGTGACCAGATCTCAGGCAGCAGCCACAGGGACAGGTGACTCAGGATAGCTGCTCTCTAATACCTGCAGGGTTAAACTTGTTTGTCACCAGTTTCCCCTTGGGCTTGGAAAATAGATTGCTTAGCTGGTTTGGGGCAATGTAGACCCTGTGAACTCTTTGTCGAGCCCACTATTCTATCTCTAACAATAACCATTCCTGGTGAAATAGGACAGGATAAGGTCTCCCTGCAACTTGATGGTTCTTCCTTGAGCCTCCTTGAACTCTTATGTTTTCACTGGCACAATGAAAGTATCTTGGGGGAATAAAACAGTAACCATAAACAGATGCCTAGGGAAGGCTAAGAATAGAGCAAACTTATATGATATTTCTTAACAGTTTTCCCACCTCCAGACACTTTCAGCTAAGAACTCCTGGGCCTACTATGACTTATATGCTTGCTAATCCAAAAAAAAATCTCTCTCTTCCAGGACTTGTTTCCCCTTGAACTCTGTTGAAACTTTTGCACCCACAAAACTCTTTGGTGAGGAAGTTGACTGAATGGCTCTCTGTTGCTTGACGAACCAGACCAATCTGTTTGCTTTGAACCTGGTTTCTTTTAGCTCCATTTGACCATCAATTTTTCCTTGACTGGGAGTGATAATGAAGCCAACCTCCCTCCATCCTCTCAGTGCCACACATGCTTTGGTTGACTCTATCACTTCTCCTCTAAGCCAGTTGTGAAAGGTTCTTAGCTGTTCTGTCTGGGGAAGCAGCCTAGATCTCCCCTTCAAGTACTTCTCTGTTTCTCCCTTGAACAGGGTCATGTCCTTCTAGTGCTGCCCAGTAAGATATACTCTTTTAGCTGTTCCTTTTTCTTTTAAACACACTCCCTGATCTTGACATGGTTGTCTTTGAAGCTAAGCATGGCTGTGGTGGACCTGTAAAGAAGCCCACTGGGATAGTGATCTGTGAACCTCATGCCCACTCTTACAGAGCAGCACTTCTAAAAACAGATTTTTGAACACGACCCTGGATATAGTTTGGCATCAAGCTAAGGATGTTACTTCCTCTCGAGCACTCAATCAGCAACCAGAGAGAGAACCTAAACATTTCAACTCTGCTTCATGCTCCCCTGTGACATTTGCCCAGTTAGGATGGGGGTAATTGAAGTAATCCAATAAAGTTGGTTTTTCTGCCCTTGCTGCCTCCTTGACCTGATCTGTCTCTGCACGTTGCAGTCAGTGCTGCTGTCCTGATTGGGCTGTCAATGATATAGACCCAGCACTGTATTCTCCCTGCTGAGGCCCTGGATTTCGATCTGCACAGATTTCGTGTTCCACACAGATGAATCCGTACAGACTCCATCAAAACAGCCAGGGCAGTAATTTGATTTGACTTTAAGCTCTCCTTAGCATATAGTATTAAGCTGCCCCTGGCACAGTTCCTTCTAACTTTCATAACATACTGTCCTGTTGATTGTACCCCTTCCCCATGGTTTCTCCAACCAGTGCTTTCACTGGAAGCCAAAAACCTTCTTTTCTAGATTCCTTCTATCATTTGTGCAAGTGATTATACTGCTGTTTCAGGTTCTTTCTTGGCATTGTATTAAAATAACAATCTGTTTGTTTTCAATTTCCCACTTCATGAGTTTCTGAGTTGCCTGAGTGGGACAGGACTAGGATAAAAGCCAGTGTATTTTGGCAACCAGTGGATTCTGGTGTGAAAATACACTCTGCCAAGACCTGAACCTAAGCATACACAACTGTACAGACAGCTGATCCAGGCTTCCTGCCACAGATCTCAGAGTCTGTGAAGCCTAGTACACCTGGCAGTGAGCAAGGCACCCAATTCAATTTAAAGTGACTGACTGCACAATCACAATTAAGATATGCAATTTAGCATAAAATAAGGCAAACTAGCATAAAACAACTCATTTGAATTTTTAATGGGATCATAGGAATTAATTCTCCCTAAGAAAAAAAATTATGCTTGAAGAATAACTAAGCAAAAATATTTAAAGAGAAAGAAGTAAAAAGCCTGCTAGGGAAACCTTGGGTGGCAGAAAAACTTTAGTGGAAGTTAAAAGGAAAGTACGAACAGTTCAATCTGTAGGATTTATTAGTGCTCAGGGTTTTTTTTTTTCTTCTTTATAGGAACAGACCTGCACTTTCAATAGCTGACAATCCTTTGTTAGAGGATGTCTTAATTTTCAGCCATAAATTCTATGTATAAGGTACATATCATTCAAACAAAAGGACAGCAAAAGAAGTGTGTCTTTTTCCTTCTTTTTCCATAAACATAAGTAGATTTTTTTGTTGGGGATACAAGACCAGGGGCAAAAGACATTGGCAGGCAAATAGGTCAAGTGCTGCCCTCAACAAGCTTCAGCAGAAAACAAGTTGAAAACACTTTGGCAAGAGATCCAAGTTAGAGAGATTCTAATGTAAGGAAATGCAAAGGTATCAGGTGCAATAGACTTCATATGAAATATTAGCTCTTTTGGAGAACATTGTTTTGTCCAGGATTTAAGTACAACACTGGTCAAAGTAAAGGCACCCATGGAAACTTGCAGGTGAAATTAACTGCATCCGAGAGAAGAATATTTGCCTTTCTGCTTGGCAATCAAACTTCCCAGCAGTGCAGCTCTGTGTGTTACCTAAACGGGCTAATCAGGATCAACAGGCAAAATTTGAAGTTGATAATCAGTTTGTTATGAATCAGATCTCAGCTGAACTCAGAGAGCCTCCTGCCAGAATGTACACTTGGGTATTTTCCTTACAGAGAAGATTTTACTGCTAGAGATGCAAAGACTTTTTTTTTNNNNTGGTGGTGGAAAGGGGGGCCTCAATTGTGGCTTCCAGTCTTCAGTGTCCTCCTTTCCAATCCACAGTTCTGTCATTGGTTTCCATCCATTATTGTTCTAAGAGTTGCAAAAGAGATTTCTAGGAGTGGTAAGGGTTTGCTTAGTTCTGTCTCACTGTGATTAATATGACCTTTAGTGCTGATTTCAGCAGAACAAAATTAAGAGAATGACAATTTCTTGAAAAATTAAGATTTTTGAAAATCCAAATTTACAATAGGAGAGAATTCGGCCAAGCTTCCTATAGGTCATTCTTCGTGAGTAAAATAATCAAATATGTTTTCATATACACCTTCCATATAGATGATCTTGCCACAGTTCAGGTACATGGAATAGAGAACTTTGATGTCTCTTGATTTTATGCTATTTGATTTTTTCTTTGTTGAAAATTTCTGCTTTATGCTCCTTTTAGTCTCCAGCCTTGCTATTTGGCTGGACAATGGTCACTTGTCACATTTCTCAGTGTTATATTAGGGGAAAAAAGGGATGACTTCATGGGGTGATGGCAGATTATTGCAAGGTTTCCTTTTCTAGATTTAAAGAGATTATGTTCCTGCAGGCTAGCTAACCAAAACAGAAAGTCAAAGTAAAATAAGGCAGAAGATGATACAGGAGTGAAGCAGTTGCCATCTGTTGATTTTAAACACTCTGGCTGCTGTTCCGCTAACTGGATAGGAAATACCACATTTTGCCCTCATTCTCATGAATTTTTGAGGGCTTTGTATACTAGTCCTTCATCTGTCTAAGATTAAAGCAATATATTAAATTCATTTTTTTCACAGAAAGAAAGAAGCTACTGTTCCACAAAGTAGCCTGCCTTATCTGGAAAAGCCTGAATTTTGAGTTTTCCCTAATCCTTAGCATATCAGATAGTGACAGACTTTGAGTGGCCTAACATTATTCTGTGATCCTCCCTGGGAACTGAAAGCTTCAATTCTTTCCTCATGTTTTGACTGATACAAGAATCATAGCTTAATTTCTACTAGAATGTATGTGTTAGACTTTAGATGTTACATGAGGACCAGCACATGCATAATGAACCACTGGTGTGGACAAGAGCTTTAATCTGAAGATTGCTCCTGTGTTTAAAGTGAAATGTGATGATGAAAAGGAAAAGAAAACAAAAACCAAACAAAACCCTCAAAGTGTTTTGCAGCTAGGAAAACCCTGACCCAGATACCACGAAGATGGAGACAGGTCAGGTGATTCACAGATTTGCTGCTTTTAACCTCAGCCTTAGATTCCCCCTTTAACCAGTAGTGTTTCTTTCAGAGAAAATAGGTTCTCATCTGAGGGAAAAGGCTTTTTGGTTTGAGCAGGCTCCAGTTATTGGTGTGGCAGCTGCAGAAAGCAGGTTGATCTGCCTGAGAAACAGGACAGTTAGATATAGTATCTATTGAAACAAACAACTTCTGTTCCCAACCCCAACAGAAGGTGGGATTTAGGGAAATGTGGTATCTCACAATTCCAATAGTTCAGTATGCCTTCCAAACATCATTAGCATGTCCTCTTCCCCTTCTTTTATACCAGTCATACATGGAGGCCTTAGCCTTCAGGACATTTCTGATACAAATCCTTCACAAATTTAAGCTGCTCCTATGCAAATTTAAACACAGTAGCTCAATAGGTTAGGTGGACCACCATAAAAGGTCTTTTCTTGTCATTCAAATAAGGTCTTGTTAAGGCAACCATATATTTCCATATCTCCTGACAGATACCTTTGAGACCTTGGTCTCAGAAACTGTGTGTCACATTTTGTTATAGAATGGTTTTGTGCAAACACTGTTACACAACTTCTACCAGGAAGTTGCAGTCATTAAAAGGAGGAAAATATTTACATTTTGATAGTGCTGAAGATAAAGGGAGGAAAGCAACAGAGAGGGTGTGCTGCATATACAGTGTCACTCTGTTCCATGCAGTTGCCAGGAAATATTTCACTGACTTCACTCAGGCCAGGATTTCATCTCAAGTTCATCTATGACAAGAAGGGAGGCTTAACTAAATAAATGTGAAACACTGGGGTTGTGTTTCTGTATAAGCCTCCTGAGAATGGAGGAGGATTCAAAACAGATCTGAGAGTTTTGCAACCCCTCACCTCTGGAACTGCGTTGCCTAAGAGAGTATAAATTCTTAACTTTCTTCATCTCTCTAAGAGCAGACAGTGTCTGTGCTGTTTCTTTTCTTCTTTACAGTTATTGTTTCTGAGCTCTGGCTTTCCATCCTCCCATCTGCCACAATCTTTATACAAATCTAGAACTAGGGAAATTAGAGGGCAATAGTTATTGTGTTTTTATGTGCTGCACTTACCGTATTTAACTGACTTTACAAATGTTAGGTATCTTATTTCACTGGCTTCCATTTGTATGGAAGATGAAATGTGCTCAGTCACTGGCTCTGAAGCAGCACTTAAAACCAAAACTACTCACAGAGGCTGAAATTAAACTAACAGTCTCCTTTTTTTAGATTTAGTAGCATTGAAACATTAATGATTCCTTTGTTGTAAAAAGGGTAGGAATAATAAAATGAAATTAATAGGATATGAAATGTGGCCCTGAAATGTGAATTCATCCACAACACACATCATCAGGTTGCTCTGGAAATGGTGATGTGAGTTAGACGGAGTCACTAGCTTTATGACATGCAATTTAAATTAATGATCTTCAAAAAGCCGAAATTAATTTAAGGAAAACAGACCCACAGAGCTTCAGTGATTTGGAAGGCAATTTTAGTCACTGTTGGCATTGAACATCACTCATACTGATTCCAATCTATGTTTACTATTGTTTCATTTCTTGCCAAAATTCAAAATCTATTATCCTGGCATCCCAGAACTTGGAAGCTGTTAATGCAACTGGAAGAGGAAAAATAAACAGAAAGAAATAATAAAAAAAAAGCCTCAACCCTCTAAATATCTGGTTTATTCACTTTAATTACAAAATTACAAGTGTCTAAAAATTTAAGCATTTTGTGAGAGAAAATATCACGAACTATTGCTATACACTTTTCATAAAAGGTAGCAGCTGCAGGATTCTTTTCAACATGCTTCTATAATAATAACTTTTAAAAAATGAAACCAATGTTTACTCAACATGTGCATTTCTGAAGAAAGAGAAGCTTGGGAAGGTTTTCATAAATGCTTATCATACATAATGTGAAATATTAAGAATCATTTCTTGAAACCATTTTACAAATCTATGAGACAATTTTTGAGAAATAGCCCTTCACTCTTCTTTCTGCACTTCTCTTATTGCTGACACGAGCAGACAATGATTCTTTAACAGCAGATGAAGGACTGTGGGGTTTTTTTAATAACTGCACTGAAAATGTTTGTGTGTTTGGGGGATAGAAGAAGATGATGAAGCTTTTAAATCTTGCTTCACATTCCAGCTTCCACTTGAGATTAGACAGCAGGAGAAGCAGACAAATCTTGAGTAGCTGTTTGGGGCTGCAGGGCTCAGCACCAAGACAAAATATCCCATCCCCACTTATCTCCACATAAAACACAAAATATAAATAGGGGAATATGGAGCTTTAGACTATATAACAGCAGTTGGGAGCTCAGGGTGGAAGGGAAGAAATACATAGTTACACTAGGATATTGCAAGAGTAAAAATCACAGCATCTGCAGATTTGACTTGCAATTAGCAAAGAAAAGGTAATATAGACACTGGCTAAAGAATACACTTGTGAAATCTTTTTTCTCCTCAAATTACATTATCCTTAAACAGAATATGCTGAGAGTATTTTAACCATACAAGGAAAAGTAAGCCGAGATTTCATAAGATCCTAGGTTTCATGGTGTTGGTAAATCATATGAATATATTTCCCAGAATGATATATTTATAGCAGTAGATGAAAACTACAATAATACTGGTTATTTTAGAGTTATTTTAGGAGCTAGCAGAGTTTACTGCCGTGGAGGGAACAGGGAGACACTTTCACAGAGGAAAGAAAATGTCTGAGAACACAAACCATAAATTCAGATGCCAGCACTTGTCCCATTCATTATGTTCTTTTCACTGATGTAGAAAAACACGTGCCAATTGCCTAAGACCATGAGTACAGTAACAAGAAAGATAAATCAGCCCTCAAGAAAAACAGCTACATAAGGATTCCCTTCCTACCAACTCTCTTTCAAGTACTGCTGCTGCAAATTCAAAGCATTGAGGCAAAGTCTCCACTCTCAGATGTACAGTCTATGTAATTGTAGAACCACTTGATATCATTAATCATGAAAGAGAACAATCAATCAATCAATCAATCGGAGAATGGTTTGGTTAGAAGGGTCCTTAAAGGTCTTCTAGTTCCAAACCCTCTGCCATAAGCAGGGCACCTTCCACTAGAGCAGGTTGCTCAAGACCTCATCCAACCTGGCCTTGAACACTTCCAGGGATGGGCCATCCACAACTCCAAGGTTATTGAGCAGCTGTTTTTTTCTAGTGTGTGTAGAAAGACAGAGGTCTTCCTTGTTATACACCTGTCTAAAAGGGATTAAAGACTTTCTTCAAGTAAAAAGACACTACACGTCATTACTTAACCTGTTAAATAAAAGAGTTGGCCTATTAGAGTTAAACAGAGCAAGTAGTGATAGTCCCTTCTCACAGCACTAACTTTTAACTGAATGCTATTCTGGTGTTTAATTGTTTAGAATTGCAATAGGAAAGGTAAACTCCTGTTACTGTAAAGTGCATCAGGTCTTCAAGGGGACTTGTGCTTTTTTTCCTGACATTCAAACATGAAATCCTGGCCCATTTGAGCCAATAAAGGTTTGTCTAATTATTTCACCAGAGCCAGACATAAAGCCTTCTCTTACATCCTTTAATCAAAGGAATGTGATCTGTTGGAAGAGATCAAAATCCATATGAGCAGTATTCACTAATGTTAAGTCTTCTGATTTGTTGTTACAATTGAAACTCATCAAAATGCAATGGTTTTAAAATTTGTTTTACTGGCAATTGCTTTACTTCTCCATGTAGTAGAGTTTTTTCCTCTGACTATGTGCATATAGATTTATAATGGATATAAATCTAAATTAGGGTCATGCAGGTGTAAAAGAAGATTTGATTGATGAATAATACCTACTTAAAGCTACATGGTATGACCAGTTGAACACAGAGTTGGGGAAAAATTTGAGCTGGTTTTTCTTTTTTTTTTTTTTTTTTTTGTGGTGTGTGTTGGTCTCTAACCAGCTCACTGTGATCAAAACCAAATCCAAAATAGACCCTATTCTAATTTCTTTAATTTTATTCTCATCATATAAAAAGTATAAATTATCCCACTGATGATACTCAGAAAAAATTCCCTGTTATTTTGACACTAGAAAGCTGCATTCTGTTAATGTCAACTGAAGGTGTATAAGGAATTCAGCAGTGCTGCCTGTTACAGCTGTGGTTTTGATCCAGCAAGTTCACAGAAAAAACCTGCTATCTGCTTTTGTTATTAATCTGCTGAGTTGCTTTAGCATTCACCTAAAGCATGAGATACATCAGAGTAACCTTCTCAGAGGTTCACAGAAACACAGAACAGAGTAATTCAACCTCAGAAAATAAATTACCCAGGTTTTAAGAAGTGAGCTGTTTGGATAATTTGAATTTGAATTCTTACTGATGTCTACTGACTCAACTTTATCATTGACTCATTCAGGAAAATGCCAGAAATGTTTCAATGGGTAAAGGCATATTGTAGAAAAAAACATAGCAAGTATCCATATAACCAGGAAAATCACACAGCATTTCTTTGGATGTTAAATCAAGCTTAGAACTACAAATGCCTCTCTTTGAGCACTAACTATAACCTCCCAAGGCATAAGAAACAGAAAATAATATGGCTACCATAGCATGATATTTTGCAGTACAAAATCAAGGAAATTTAACTTGTTTGGAATGGTAACAGGGACTTTCTTTTTGGTTTCCTAGGAAACAAAGTGGCCTAGACTCCTCCTGTGCCAAGAAGCAACTGGGACATCAGGTCAAAGGCTTAATTAAATTTTATGTGAATTACTCAGCAGTAAAAACCAGTTAGCCTGCTCAGGAAAGATGATGCTTCTTATGTCAATCAAAAAAGCACTTGGGTGGAAAAACTTCCACAATTAAAAGACAAACACAAAAATAATTATCACAGTAAACAAGCACTGAAATGTAAAGTGTGCCTGCTTTATAATTTAAGGAGCTAAACATCATCAGTATTTCAAACCCTTAACTGTTTCTTGCAACTGATCTTTACTGCCTGTTTCCTACCATCAGTAGAAATGACTTGTGAACAAGAAGAGGAGGAAGCTCCACACTTTCATATGATATGTGCCATGGTCATGAAGTTCAACAAAACAAGTCTTAGATGCATCATTAAGATTCATCTTCATGCTGTCAGATGAAACAGAGTGTGTAACAGACTTCACAGTAGACTCTTTAAAATAAACAAAGTATTATCTTGAAACGTCTCAGGGCACCTAGTTTTTGCAAAGTGTATGGAAAGGAGTAAAGATAGCTGCTCAACAGACACCTCTGCTCATGGTTTGCAAGCTGGCTTCTGGATGCTCCTCCTCACCAAACACATTTTGAGTACTAAAAGCTGCCCTTGCATGGCAGCTCCTCCATGCAGACTGCCTTACCTGGACTTCTAAAGCTATCAGCTTTATCTTTCTTCTTTACTTCGTGGCATGGTTTGTACAAGCAGCAGAGCAGAACTTGTGACCCCAAATCTGTTGCTGTTTCACTGCTGAAATTTTGACACATAAATCAGATAAGGTTTTGGCACCACCTCCTAATTTTCTTGTGTATAAAATATCCCTGTGACAGCAAAGCTTGCATTAATAGCAGATCAGCTTAACAGATAGTGTAAAACCATGTAACTACACATGAATGCGATGCAGATACACCAATTCTTTGCAGACCAGATTCCTTTCCTTTCAAAGCTTCATTTAAGTGGTCACAATTTTAGGGGGACTTCTATGTACATAAAATGTAAGACATTTGTGGATATGTATGGAAAAACTTAATACTCTGCCTGCTTTTAAAGAAATAAGTAGAAAAACGTGGGGAAAACACCCAAAATACTGGAATAAATCTCGCTTACTGACTGAACTTCTCAGTGAAGCCATAATATCTAATTTTGAGGGTATCATCTGTTGGCAAAGAAATAACTGTCATATCACCATTTCTGTAGCATGACTTCATTGGCAGACTGGAAAAGAACAGCCAGATGGTTTGCAGAAAAAGAGCCTTCCTTAATTAATGAATATTTTTAACAACTAACACCCCCAAAAGACACAAATAACATTTCTGATAAATAAATGTGTTGAAATATTATTAATTCTATCTTTAGAAGCCTTCTCCCACATATATATCCTTCAATTTTAAGCAAAATTCATTATTTTGGAAAAAGAATTTAGATGAATTTCACATCTGAGAAGGGATTATTAGAACAGACCAAATGTAATATAAAATCTCTGCATTTCCAGTTCCTGACCTGCATATGGCTATTATGTCAGTTGTTATTGGATTTATTTCCCCCAGATTTCTCTTTTGTTTGTAGCACCCTACTCACTAGGGATTAATATTTTACTACGGAATTCATTTGTACTTGAGACTGAATATCACATTTAATTGCAAGTTGTGAATTTTAGACTTGGCAATAACATGTAACAAGAAGATTCTCTGACAGGACAGACATTCTTTTATGATTAGCTTTTTTAATATTTTCATTGCTAATAGAATCTGACTTAACAATTTTGTTTTTTAAACACTAAGCCCAGGATTTTCAGGAAAATTTGAAAATAATGAGGAGAACACTGCATGTATATATGTCTAAGGCAAGTACTGCTTTTAAATGTATGTGCAAAATGTGTTCATCTTCATTGCAGACTTTAAGAAATGATAACAGAAAATGCAGGCCCACCACTGAAAGAAAAAAAGTACAAACAACTTGTGATCCAGGGAAGGCTGAGGTACTTAATGTAACTTCTTTCAGTCTTCATAATGAAGCATTTCTGTAAACCATTATAATAAGGCTTAGCTGTGACCATCAATATAAGTAAGACAATAAGAATAATAGAGGCTTTGGTAATTAAATCAGAATCCCATGTCAAAGCATATGACCAACAGTGATAACTTTAATAAAAACAAGTAAACTAATAACCATTGGGGAGTTTATAGAAGAGAAATCTCTGGTTGCCAGAGTCAAACTGAGAACCATATGCAGGTTTAAACACAAATGCTTTATGGAATGTTCCATTTCATTCCAAATCTCAAAAAGAACAGTTATCCTCATACAGGCCAGAATTATGAAAGAAATAATTTTTAGGACAGTAAGATTTTTCAGACTGAATATCCTGATGCAATTAACTTCAGAAAATTACCAGAACAGCATTTCAACAACCAGGCATTATTTTTAATAGTTCATAAAGATAAAATTCAAAGGCAATGGAAAAAAAAAAGTAAATACAACAAATACAAATATCTTATAAGACGGAAGGTTTGCAGAAAAGAAACTATTTTAAATACAATCTCCAGGAAAAAAAAAGAAAATAAAATATATATTAAGTTCTTTTTTATAGGATTGCAGAACATACAAGGCTATTTAAACCAACCAGTATATTTTTTTCAGGAAAGTAGACACAAGATTTTTCCTTTTTCTGCTTTTACAGGTGAACATACCATCAAATATGTTCAGCATGCTCCTCTTCTTTCCATTCACCTGACAAAAAGATGCAGTTCATATTGCCAGACTTTTTGTAGAGCTTTTGGTAACAATCTTCCTTTTATTCTACTGGCTCTAATTGAAGTCTGTGGTTCTGCTAAAGAAATAGTTTGCAGTACCAATACCATGATATTACAACTGTTCAGTTAATTCCAATTTTGTTTGCACTGTTGACTCAGCTTACATCAATGAGATGAAGGCATTTGCTTTTTTATTATATTTTTATGCAATATATTTTTTCCTTTTATATGGCTTAAAGTGGTTAATATTTACAGAATATCTGCAGCAGTTACTGCAAAATTGCTCATGTTTGTGGTCACTGATAAATTTTCTACAAAAAACTATGCCAATTTTTTTACAGGTTACATCATCACTGTAAGAGCAGAGCTCTGCTTGTCTGGGTACTTGTGTTTTTAAAGGTTTGAGAATTGAATCCTGACTCTATGCTTCCATTAGTTAAATAGGTTGTTTTCCACAACGATATTGCTTTACTACTTGGGACAATATTAAAGTAGTTCTGGAAATAGACACTATGATTTGCACTCAGTAAGGAGAGGCACAGAAATTGCACATAGCAATTGATTGAATTCAGAGGTTTCACCATAAAAGGAAATTCATACAAAAGTATCTCAGTTTCAAACCACAGCGGTATTATCTCTATAATAAATTATCATACCCTTTAACCTCCCACCTGTGTTCTGCACACTAATTCCTTTCTGAAGTGAATGCATTTAAAAGTCTGAAGCCGTTTCAGATTTAAGTTATTATAATATTTTCTAGGGTCCTAGTCAAGAAATTGTTCTGATGCAAGAGCAAATCTAAACATCAGTTGGTAAGGTTTTTTGGTTTTTCCTTCTGGGATTTTTTTTTTTTTTTTTGTGATTCAATAGCTTATGGTCACGTTGTTCAGCAGTTGTACACTGTATTTAATTGGGATTTCTGCAATATTCCCATTTTTCACAGTGCAAAAATCAAGATACTATCTAGAAAGAAGTTATTTAGAAACACCTTTCTGTATGAATGCCATCAATAATGGTTACACTTCAGGAAAACAAAATTCACGTCAAGGAGTTTACCTGTACATAGTTTATATTTTCCTTCCAGTACCCGCAGTGAAGGGAGGTTGCTTTGTATCACATACAGCATGAAAGCTGGAATACCTCTGACGGCATTGCAGCAGTGTCTGTTAAGCCTGTGTATGCCTGACTCACGTTGATGCAGAGGCTGATTTCCATATGGATGTATACAAATATGAGTGTTGAAATGCAGGGCTGAAACACCAAACCCTTGTGCTCTGCAGATGCAGGCAGGGTTCAAATGCCTGCATACCTTTTTCCAGCACTTTCTGTCCAGTTAGTTTACTAACCTACAACTTCCAGTTAAGTGAGCATAATGGTTATATGAGTGTTGGTGGACTGTGACCTTTAAAACTAAAGCAGTTCTGAGTAACACAGGAAAAAAAGATACTGATTTATTCTTAGTTTCTGGTTTGAACCTCAGGTTTCTTGAAGAACCTTCTTGTTCTTCTGGGTGCTCTGAGCTGCTAACATGTTCGTTACCAATACATTTTCCTAACCCCTCTCACTGAGAAATTACCCTACCAAAAATTATCCTACAAAAATGTCATTCTGCCTTGGAACTCTCCTGTCTTAATTGCTGGTGTTATCTTTGGAAATGCCTGCAGATGTGAGCAAATGATGGTTCTGGAAGATGCCATAGACCAATCTACAGCCTTCGGTGTGGTTTTTCTTTCATTCGTGTCTTTTTGTGGTATACACCTGTCACATGCTCATGCTTGAGAATACCAAAGTAAAGAGTCCCATGGGTGTTTCCATAATTACAGACTTGCAGTATGTTTTCTGGAGGCTACATTTCTGTGAATTGCAAAATCATTCTAAAAGGTACATGTTCTTGAAACTGGATTTTGAGAATTCTTTAATCTCTAGCTCACACAGAGAGCTCACAGAGAACAGTAATTCTGGAACCCCAATTCAGAATTTCATCTTAGCAAAAAGACGAGTCCTTGATGTATCTGTTTAGTTACTAGTAAAATCATTGTAGAACAATAGAATTATCTATAAATAAGCCATATTAAAGCCTCTGGCAAGAACATCTTTGCATGGGAAAAAGCCCTGCCTTTGGACTGTTCCAGTGGAAGTCCTGCTGATTGAAATGGAATGTCTTGCACGTGCCTGAGAATTCTTACACCTCTGAGGTTAATGTTTTATTTGGTATTCTTAAAGGAAGCTAATAAGTCTAGGTCTGTGACTGCATGTATAGATGGAAAGTTGAAGTAATCAAAGGCTAAAGGTAAATGCCCTCACAAATATGAGGAAGAGATGGAAATTGGTACTCAGCTGTTTGGATCACAGTCTACCTAGAGATTCATGCTCTATAAACATCCAACATATCACTACTAGCTGCCACTTCCAAAAATGAAAACTTCATTTTCATTGAGAAAATGTACATACTAATAGTTAAAAATTAAGCATGCAATTAACTCAATTGGTTTCAATAGATTACTATAAATTATGCTAGTTCCTAAGGTTTTTGTTTGCTTGTTTCAGAAGAACTGGGACGTGAATAAATGAAATCATCCTTTGGGTTGCTCTCAGTCATACAATGACTCACCTGCTGAGCTGATAACAGAACTGTCTCTGCTGGATCTGTATTGCTTTTCCTATGTTTCTGGCACCAGGCTCACTGCTAGCTCAGTAGGATCTGCAAACTTAACATCACCATCTGCTCCCACTCAAGTGGTACAACTCTTTCCCAGCATTCCTGATGTTTGATGTGCCAAAAGCAGAGATTTTGGAATTTGTCAGTGCTTTGAAATTAGAAAGTGCTAAACTACATCAGTTTTATGTCCATTCTGTTCCTAACACTTGCATAACCTGAGATGGATTTTGGAGATCTCTGATTCTATAGAAACTTACCAAAAAAAAAAAAAAAAATCAGGATGCAAAAGTCCCTCTGGGGGTATATGTTTATGGTGTATGTGGTGATTGTCACAAGACACACCCATCATGTATTCCTACTGACTCCAGCATAGCAGAAAGATAGAAAGGAAACAGAGTTGACTTAAATCATAAGAAACAGTGAATGACATCCTTGCCAATCCTGAATGGGAACAGTTGATGTAAACACAGAGGACTTCGGCAGGAAAGTTAGCATTGGTAAAAAACCTTAAATGAAAATGCCATCCACAGAAAGATGGAACAAACTGCAGGTAATCCTGTCTGAAAAAAAATTTACCATGATTACATTTCTACTTAAACCTGCCCATATGGAAAATCAGAAAGACTGCAAGAACAGAAGAGGATTTTGAAGACAAAACTATAATAATCATAAACTGATTTTTTTTGTTCCATGTCTATACCTACTCCTGTCCCACATGTTGATGACAGTGAAGGGGATAGTGAGTGAAGGCTGTTGACCAAACTCTGTGAGGAAGGGAATATGGAAACACATTTATATCCTCTAACATGTGCAAGACCATGCCATTTATGCTCTTAACACATCTCTAAATAAGTTTCTAGAGACTTTTTCTACAATCCCTTCAATCTGATGGGGAAATAAAGCAAAATAGACAATCTTACGGTGATACAATAGTTTTAAGTTACAAGCACAAGACCCTGAGAAACACAGTCTAATGGCAAGGCCCTTCTCCAGGTGGGGGACTGGACAGATGACCTCCAGTAGTCCTTCCTAGGACTCTAATCAGCAAATAGTGTATTGTTTTATCTTACTACCAAGGAAACATGCATTGGGAAGGGACATTTGTTGCTTGAATGTTCATACATTGACAAGAAGAGTGGGAAGTTACTATGCTTGCCATGAATATGGGTGTGAGACTCAATGAGACAAAATGACTGCCAAAACCAATATTGTGTACTTCCAGCACATGATAAAGAAGGGAATACGAATGGATCAAGTGGTCAATGATGCATCCTATTCCTGGTATTCAAGTATCATAATGTAAATGATAAAGAGAAATAGTAGAAATAATAAATAAAACATTGTCCTCTTCATTTTCAGACATCTCATTGTTTCACAATCAAGAAAAAAAGAAGTAAAAAACATTTTAATAAATTTGTCTTGATGGTATCCCTCATATTGGTTTGTTCAGTATGTACTGCAGTAGACAGCATGTAGTGCCCTTGCATACAGTAGGCAAGAGATGACCTCCCATTTGCTTTGTCCTGTGTTCCAGTCCACAAATAGCTGCCAAAAAGCAGGGCAATCTGCACCTGAGTGTGCCAAGGTTGGAGGGATTGTTTGTAGTACAGGGTGAGACAGGCAAAAGAAGAAATGCTTTGCCAAGCTTCCCAGAAAAGTAAAAATAAGATTTCTTTTGGAATTTTTATGAGAAAAGTAGTGGCTATTGCAGTGCAGGAAGCTGCTGAGAAATTGTTGGCTTGACAGCAAACTGATTGGAGGGAAAGACACCGTCTCTCTCATGAGAGATGTTGGGCAGAGAGAAAATTGACTGTAATTCCTTCCTTTTTATTCTGTCATTCCTGCCTAGTACATTTGTGTTTTCTATTTAAGAACAGTTAATCCTTCCTAGCATGCTGAAAATACGTTTGGTGCTCTTGACAGACTCATTTTAATTAAACCATACAGAAAGTCCACCTCCTGACTGGTTGATCTGAGGTATCATATTCCCTGCCAAAATGATTGCTACCTGAGAAGAACCTACATGATTTAGACACAAAGAAATGAACCTCTGGACCTAGAAATAAAATCCTACCCTATGCTTGGATCTAGATCTATTTAGGTGAATATAAGACTTCCATTACAATTATCCCTTCAGATCTGGAAATCACCTGTAAGGCTTTGGATAAGGTCTAAAGTTGAAACGACTACCCCATCTTCAAATACTTCCCCAAACTGGAAGAATGTTGGCTGACATATGCTAGGAGATGAGGAGAATGAACTGTCCAGCCTCAAATATATCTGTTCTGCTTGCTTTGTGTTATGTACCCTCCCAAACTGCGGGAACGGATCCTCTCTGCAGGTACTTCTGGCATCCTCCAGATGCTATAGAAATCAGTGGAAATAGTGGATTTCTTCCCACAGCTTGCTCAGTGTCAAACATTTCTTCGAGAAAAAACTTCACATGACAAGTTTCAGAAAAAGAATTTGTAGAATTTTTCCCTTTCCCAACTGAGCCTCTGAGACCCAATTGGTTTTTCTGCTGGATCTAACAAAATGCATAAGAATTGTCAAAAGACATTTGGAAAAACATTACAGGACCTTTTCAACTCTGTTAATATTTGTGATTCAGTACTTCTGGCTAACATCTTGCATCTGGGAAGCCCTGTCACAACCATTTCAATTCCTTTAGAGAGAGCCAAGGAACCAGTTCCTTGCTGTTACCCATTGCTCAATGTAGTGTGTAGCTGGAGCTGGAACTGAGGTCCCTTTCTGGGAATTCAGAGTGTGACAAAACTGCTGCTAGGCCCACTCTGCTAAACAGCACACATTCAGCAGGGCCTTCTGAGGCAAGTGCTGATCTCTGTGGATTTGCTTTGCTGGAATGAAACATGCATATGCACATATAGAAGTGAAAGCTACAGCCTTCTGAAATCGGTGGGAGCCCTCCCACTGCTTCCATGATGTTTTAGAGCTGTTTCAATAGCTTGCTAACTTGTTTTGAGAAAACATGCAGGCAAACATCATTATTTCTGCCCTGGGCTTTGCAGATTCATTCTTCCGCTCAATGTGACATTTCTTGTGTATAGCACAAATTCCTCAGGTTCCTACCCGTATATTTTTTCTAGTATTCAGCTCAAAAAGACCTAAAATGAGATCACGATTTTTAGCTATTACTTTTATGCAAAAGATTAAAATAATCATGTAATCAGTTTGAGCTCCAGGAAATCTGAGGCTGTTTTTGACTCCTGACCATCAAAAACTCATCCTGAAGTCAGTCTTTTGGCTGCTGAGTCCTATGTTCTCTTCAAGGATCTTTGGAGGATGGACAGATGTCATATTTTGATATAATAAATTAAGCTTTCTAATATATATAGCTGAAAAAACTGCTTGATAACTTTGTAAGATAGGCAATTATATTCACACAGCCATGCTGTGAGGGAGAGGCAGACGAATTAATAAAGATGTGTTCAAAAATTGCCCTAGCTTTTAATATAAAGATCAAGTAGGAGGAAATTGCCAAATAGATCTCTTACTGAATCTTCTGGGTATGAAATTTTAACTCATTGTGGTGGATATCTCTGGTTCTTTTTGATCACAACTATTGTCTTCAGTATTATATATGCACAGAACTACACAACTATATGGTTTACAGAAAGGGAGAATGGACAGAAAGTTGATGTTCAGTTCTGTGCCTTTAAGGTTTCACTGTTCACAGATGCAGCAGATAACACAGTGATTTACCTGTGTGAACCTTGTCAGCCCTGTGAAGCTTATAATTATTCAAATTAGAAAAGTTTATGGAGTTCACAGGAAGAAAAAATTGCATGAGAGCCTTGAATTTTTGTTTTCCTCGTATTTAGTGATAACCCAAATTTTGTCATGTCTAGATTCTTCAACATTGAAATTAAGTGGAAAATATAGTTTGGCAGCTCACTAATGGTTTTGCCATTTGCAAGAAAAGTGGCTCTCGGTAGGAAAAAAAAATGGTGCTAATAGTTAATGTTCAGCATGCTCAGCAAACCAATTTGGCTTTCAAGTCTGGCATGGCTGGTTTTATATTATACTGATGGATTTTTTGCAGCTAGAACCAGTGCTATCGAACATTTCATTTTGCTCTGTTTCATAAATATATTATGCTTTTCCATTTTCTATGGTGATAAAGAACAGTATGATTATTTTCAATATTTTGAAAATTTACATCTATTTCTCATTAAATTACCAGAGGATAGTTCATGTTTTGTTTTAACATAAAGTCCTGGGAGAAAACGCACATTGGAATGGTCATTTTCCTATATACATTATACTTTCAATCCCTTGGATCTCAAAACAGCAAAACTGTATTAAACATTTCTATGTTTCTATTGCAATGGAAAAACTGCAAGGATTGGAGCTCTGTTTGGAACTACTGTTTGTGCACCAGGATGTAGTATACAGTAGCTAAAAAATAAAGGATGGGGTGATCCATACGGAGAAACCAGTAGATCTCTTTTGCAGCACTCAGAATAACTTGGCTAGCTTTATTCAAGAAAGACAGGAACTATTTCTCTGAAGTCGTTCTTCTATGAGTGCTGTGGCACTTTTGTTGCAGCAAGAGACCTTGGGGTAGGCTATCTGGGGGGGAAAAGGGATGGGAAAAACTGCTGCTCCTGCAGAAAATCCATGCAGCTCTGCTTTAAGTGCTGCTCCTGCTTGGGAGATGCACTCCTATTTTGCTGCTCATGGGTGTTTTTTCAGTGACAAAGGTGAGTCCTGAGCGATTAAGTCGGCAACCCCGGGCGATCACAGAGAAAAAAGGACCTCTGTTAAACAGTGAAACTTGCTGAACCAGTACCTCAGGGAAAGTGAGAGATGCTATCATCAATGGTTCACAGCAAAAAAAAGGATCTGAAACTCAGGTTTTGGCAAATAGACACAAATACCCTTAAAAGAGGAAAGTCTGTGTTCTCAGACACCTTGAATTAAAAAATTCCTTCTCTGTAGGGCTTCAAGGACATAAATACCATCAGGTAATCACTTTTATAAAGGTGGGGGTTTTTTTCAAATTCTTGGAAAGGGTGCTTTGGCAAGATCTGACAAGCTGTCTGCAAAGTCAAACACTGAAAACTAAACTTTCAAAGGAAAACATTTCAATGAAAGACAAGCAAGTTTTGACACTCAGTCAAAAAGTTGGAGAGCAGCCAGCACTTTATACCCCACCTAAGTCAAAATCCAAACACAAAGTCCTGTTCAGGAATTTGACTGAGATTGCTCTGAGACCTCCTTCTAAGGCCATCAGGCCCCATATAAAATG
This sequence comes from Pachycephala philippinensis, assembly GCA_013397055.1. Classification (NCBI taxonomy): domain Eukaryota; kingdom Metazoa; phylum Chordata; class Aves; order Passeriformes; genus Pachycephala; species Pachycephala philippinensis. The sequence goes on from VWZT01000387.1 coordinate 432,378, forward strand.
CACTTGTCATTTTCCTAATAGTGCTGGAGTGCACTGATCCTTATAATGACTCAATCATTTACCATGGTAGAGGAAAATCTGAGTTTGGTTCTCTGTTACCCTAAAAGCTTCTCCTCCTCATAGCACTAGGATATGGAGAAGAGAGATCATACCTTCTGAAACCATGAGTGTGACAGAGAGCACAGCCCTGCAAGCTTGTGTGTAAGGGCAAGAGTGGCCAAAAGGGGTCCTGGCTTCCTGCTCCAGCTGCGTAAATTTAATCTGCAAGAATTGACTTGAGAAAACATTATCTCTAATTTTTTAATCACAGAATCACAGAATATGTGGAGTTGGAAGGGACCGATAAGGATCAAAGTCCAGCTTCTGGCCCTGCACAGCACCCTCCCCAAGAGTCACACCATGTGCCTGACAGCATTGTCCAAACACTTCTTGAACTCTGTCAGGCTGGTGCTGTGACCACTGGGGAGCCTGTTCCAGTGCCCAACCACCCTCTGAGAGAAGAACCTTTTTCTAATATCCAACCTAAACCTCCCCTGACTCAGCTTCAGGCCATTCCCTCAGGTCCTGCACTGGGCACCCCAGAGAAGAGTTCAGTGCCTGCCCCTCCACTTCTCCTCAGGAG